>CM069449.1:53336459-53936459 GCA_035610835.1 Ophiura sarsii
CATCGAATTACCGCGAATGGTGGTATACCACCGATATAGTTTGTGTACTACTCAATGGGTACAGTTCACAGCATCTTGTGCGTGTAAAATAAGAACCATTAGAGCTATGCAACTCAAACTTTGGAACACGACTTTTTTAAGGATGACCTTTCATGTAGAATAGAAAACTTCAAGTTGAAAATCGGAATGTGATCGGGTCATCTACCTTTAACTGCATCTCCCTCTTTTTCTCGCGAAGTGAGTATTTGACTAGCGGTACTTCAGATGAAACAAACCAGTACTGGTACATGTTAATTACGCTCGTTGCAGAGATCAACTTACTTTCTAACAAGGTCACATATGGATCCAGTGTGTGCTTGGTACTTCAGCATTGTGTTAAATAGGGCCACCCAAATCGTCAAGTACAGGGTGTATCAGAAAGAAATGTACCGTGTTTCTAAAATACATAAAAATACAAAATGATTACTGTTTTAAATTTAAACACCTTCAATATAAAGGTGAACATGTTTCCTAATTTTATTGAGATATCTCTTTTTGTTCTCGTGTGGCAAGACATAATCGAAAATCGATGAAAAACGTATTTTCAATTTCAATCAATCCTCTCTACTACTTACCCAACATTTCCAACAATGTAGCCCACACCACATAAGCAATATTCGAACTCCCGCCAAAGAAAGAAAAGCTAAAACCACTCAAGCAGAACCAATCCTGGTTTATTTGCGGATAAAAATCAAAATGTATCTCCAAATTTCACCCAAAAAAGTATTCAAATAATAAATGTTATACAAGTTATGTGAAAATTTGAGATATGGCGACCAAAATAAACCCCGTCATGTGGACGGATGGATATCTCAGGTAGGGGTTAGTATTAGTAATTCCATAATACATTATTTGGTGTGGTTCGAGACCCATTATATTGTTGAAACATGTAGAAAGAATGCGCGCAAAGATTTTCAGTATTTAAACTAAAATGGTTATGTAAAACTTTCCTGAAGCCATCTTGTTCAACTTGAATAATGAAACATTGAAACTAATACGCGCAAAGCGCACAAAAAATTGGCATTTTTAACACTTAAAAGGTCCAGTATGAAGTATTTAACGTTCCCCACATAATATTTGGTGGTTCGAGACCCATTATAATGTTGTAACCTGTAGAAAGAATGCGCGTGAAGCGCGCACAGATTTTCAGTTTTTAAACTAAAATGGTCATAGAAAACTTTCCTGAAGCCATCTTGTTCAGCTTGAATAATGAAACATTGAAACTTATACGCGGGAAGCGCGGACAAATTAGTATTTTTAACACTTAAAAGGTCCAGTATGAAGTATTTAACGTTCCCCACATAAATACAGGGTTTCCCTGCAACAATGGAAATGGGCACTTTTCATCTGTAAGCACATACCGCGACAACAATACTTTATCGATTTTAACAAACAAGGTGTCAAAATCATCGTAATTAAATTTTCCGTCTCCTGATATTTTCATTTTTAGAATATGAGTAACAATTTTAAAATTATAGGTGCTTTTACAACAGCCGAGTTACTTTTTTGATGTCTTTATTTAAACCTATTCAATCTCAATACAAAAATGTTATTTTGCATAACACTGGTGAAGGGCAATCGTACAAGTGGAAGTTGTATCTTAGGAGTAAACCTTTGAAACTGTAAAGTGGCACAGCGTCGATTTTGGGTAGCTTTGATAAACTGGGTATATCTCAGAATTGACAAATCCAAATCAGATAAAATAAACGGCATCTGAAAGCTGAGTGTTTACCCTTTCCGTGTGTATAAATATAGTACACCTAACTGTAAGACTTCATGGTCAACACGTTGCGCAAACATGTGTACAATTTTTTTAGGGACACCTGGTATTTGGTGTGGTTCGAGACCCATTATAATGTTGTAACCTGTAGAAAGAATGCGCGTGAAGCGCGCAAAGATTTTCAGTTTTTAAACTAAAATGGTCATAGAAAACTTTCCTGAAGCCATCTTGTTCAGCTTGAATAATGAAACATTGAAACTTATACGCGGGAAGCGCGGACAAATTAGTATTTTTAACACTTAAAAGGCCCAGTATGAAGTATTTAACGTTCCCCACATAATATTTGGTGTGGTTCGAGACCCATTACATGTATAATGTTGTAACCTGTAGACAGAATGTGCGCAAAGCGCGCAAAGATTTTCAGTTTTTAAACTAAAACGGGTCATGGAAAAGTTTCCTAAGGCGATCTTGTTCAGTTTGAATAATGAAACATTGAAACTAATATGTGCAAAGCGCGCAAACATTGGTATGTTTAACACTTAAAAAGGTCCAGTATGAAATTGTTAACTTCCCCACATAATATTTAGAATATTTACGGTGGTAAGAGACCCATTATAATGTTTGCATTCCCAACATAATATTTAGAATATTTGGCATGGTTTGAGGGCCATTAGAATGTTAAAACCTGTAAAAAATATGTCCTGCAATGCCATCTTGTTAAGCTTGAAAAATGAAACATTCAAACTAATGCGCGCGATGTACGCAAACATTGACATTTCTAACACTTAAGTGGTCCAGTTTGACGTTTTTTTAAAAAGTCAAACGTGTTTTTTTTAAACATCCAAACATAATATTTAGAATATTTGGTGTGTTTTTAGACTCATTATAATGTTGAAACCTGTTGAAAAAGTGAGCGCGAATCGAGCAAAAAAACCTCAGTTTTTGAACTAAAATGTCCAGAAAAAACGTTCCTGAAGCTCTCTTGATCAGCTTGAATTTTGAAAATTGAAACTAATATTATGTGCAAAGCGCGCAAAAAATGGCATTTTTAATACTAAAAAGGTCTAGATAACGTTTTTTTCGTCCCTCACATTAAAAATATGGGGACGTGACCCCGTAACCCCCCCCCCCCCCCATCCCCATTTGCGCCGCATATGTCCCTACCCTTCCTCATCCCTCCTTCTCTTCCTCCTTCTTATTCTCTTCCTCTTCCTCCTTCCCCTCTTTTTTTAACTCTTTTTTCAATGGGGGGCCATGGCCTGCTGCCCCCTCCCCCCCCCCCCCCCCCCCCCCTGGAGCCACTGCCTAGCAGATCGATAGGCCAAAAGTGCTAGTGTCTTCCTTGACTGTCCTAACCGAGTAGTTTTTGAACACGTTTTCTTAATCTTAGTGATCGGCGGCGAGCACCCCGGATATTTTAATTTCATGCATAGTGAGTAGCCCAAATCAAGAATAGATACATGCATTTCCAGTACTGTCTGGCCAGTCCCCCGTACAGATGAGCAGTGCATGAGTGCATGCAGAGCAGCAGCAAACTTTGGACATGCTCTACAATTTTTACAAGATTATGGAGGCGAAGTGGTCAGTCAAAATTATTGTGCGAGGTAGGTCCACGTTCCTATAATGCGTGTATAAATATGCCTTGCAGAGTCTCAATTCAGTAGCAACAAAACCAATCGGAAAAACAGTATTTTGTATACATTAATAAATTATTAGGCCCCGGATTAGGCCTACACTGAGTCGACGAGTGACGGATGACGCGCGGTCCCGGTGTCCCTAGTTACATGTTGTATTGTACTAATTCCACCTGTGATGGGAGCTGCAAGGCAAAACCACGTTGACTTTATTTCAAGCGCCTACCAACAAGTCCAATGTCAATGTGTTTATATAAAATCCATTTCAGTATTTATGTAAAATCAGAGATGTGCAATCCTATCAGTGGAGTAGCCAGAGGGGGGTGGGGCGGTGTGGGGAAAATAGCCCCATAAACATTTTGTGTCTGTAGGTTGAGATTGGAACTTTGGCACAGTCGATTTATTTGACAAGGGGATCATGGAATTATAACAGTCAAGTAGTATAAATAGCAATTCTTTGTGCAGTTGCTATGTGTGCATGTGCCCCCTCACCCCCCCCCCCCCCCAATAAAATAAAATAAAATGAAAATAAATATGAAAAACCTAGCAACGCCACTGAATCCTATCCCAAAGTAAATGGCCATATTGTATAGGCATAGACCTACCAATATACAGTGGCGTACCCAGCTTTTGGAAACTGGGGGGGGGGGGCCGACCATAGTCGTACCGACGAAAGGCATGATGTACCGACAATTTTTGTACAGACTCCCAAAAAAATCGTCAAACTTGCACAATTTTTTTCATCTGACCAGCTGAAATCTTGATAAGTGGGGTGGGGGGGGGGGGTAGGGATGAAGTTGTCAGCATAACCGGCCGTAAAAATTGCATGGTCAAAATCGCAAATCTACCGACGGAGGGTCGTTTTTATCGACTGGGTTATTTCAGGGGGGGCCGGGCCCCCCTGGACCTCCCCCTGGGTACGCCACTGCCAATATATAGGCCTACTGACAATATGCATTAACAGGAGCATTAACACAGTCCAGGCCTATACCTACCACGGGACCTTTACTTTATTCATCAGTCCAATAATCGCACATCATTATGTGGGGTGATTGAATTTAAACCACTTATAATAGTGAGCTTCTTTTTCATCTTCAACATGTAAATATGAAATGAACTCAGCAAAATGTGCGAATTTGGATTAGATCAGATTAAAACCATTCTTTTTATATAACAAATTGTAAATGTAATTGATATGAAGAGCTGATATATGCAAAAGGGCTTACATCCACTTTTTTCAAAAATGAGTAATAACCGGTAATATAATAGTATTTCTGTAGTAGTTTATAGCAATGTGGGCAATTTGTTGCAAAAGCCGTACATCCCATATTAATTCAATACAGATTTTTCAGAAACCTTTTGCAATTTTCAAATGCTATCTTAAGGATTACTGAACCAAAACTAGGTAGGTTTGTACTTATTTCAGCGCGTTTATCATGGCGATTCCAACTAATTAATGAAATTCAATAATTTTGACATTTTTGAAACATTTTGTGAAATTTTGGAATGTCTTCTGTAGACGCCTGCCGCATGGAAAGTGTTAATTGTGCTATCCACTGAAGATAGCTGGCTTTGTTATGGCTATCTACTGAATTTAGCTTGACTTTATTAGTTGTGCTATCTACAGAAGATAGCTTGGCTTTGTTATGGCTATCAACTGAATTTAGCTTGAATTTATTAGTTGTGCTATCTACAGAAGATAGCTGGCTTTGTTATGGCTACACTGTAAAAATGGTGTCTTACAGAACCATGTAAGACACGTCTTGGCAATAGACATGTTTTCAACAATAGATAACAAAGAAAACAAAAACAAGTGTCTTGCTTGAAGACCCTTTGTAAGACATGACTCAATTAAGTCGGTTGTAAGACGTCTTCAATTAGACACAAGTCATGTATTTATACAAGACATCTGGCAACAAGACATGTCTGCTGGTTAGACACATGTCTCTAAACTTACGCGTCTCCCTACCTGCTACATGAGACGTGTCTTACAAATGTGTCTTCTGTCAAGACCTGACTTGCATAGAGACATGACTTGTGTCTTCATGTCTTATGTCTTCATGTCTTACAATGTGTCTTCAGGCAAGACACTTGTTTTTGTTTTCTTTGGTATCTATTGTTAAAGACATTTCTATTGCAAAGACGTGTCTTACATGGTTTTATAAGACATCATATTTACAGTGTATGAATTTAGCTTGACTTTATTAGTTGTGCTATCCACTGAAGATAGCTTGGCTTTGTTTATGGCTATCTACTGAGTTTAGCTTGACTTTATTAGTTGTGCTATTTACAGGAGATAGCTTGGCTTTGTTATGGCTACTTCACACCTAACAAATCCAAGCATTCTACAGAAGATAGCTTGAATTTGTTAGCTGTGCTATAAAAAATACTAAAGATAGTTTGAATTTGTTAGCTGTGCTATAAAAATACTAAAGATAGTTTGAATTTGTTAGTTATTCCAACTACTGAAGATAGTTTTTGACTTTTTTTACCAAAGATAGCTTGACTTTGTGCATGCTATCTACAAAAATAGAATGACTCTTATAGTTGTACTGCCCCTGTCTGTGAATGACTCTGTTATAGTTGTACATCACTGTCTGAAATGTAGCTTGACTGCTTTACACTGTCATCTGCATAAAGATTGGTGTATGCTATAAATTATGACCTACGCATAAGATGGACTCACCGCTATATTTCAACTATTTCTTCACCAAATCCACTTTGTTTTAGGCTATAAACATGATTAATGTAAAAGAGTGAAAGGACAGCTCAAAAGGAGTGATTTTTTGGAGATGGAATGACTACTCGTTTAGAACTCTCCCAAAAGAGCTAGCCAATTAACTCTTTCGGAAGAGTGAACTTCCCTCAAAATGATTGGTCATTCAGTTGGCTCTTTGTAAGAGTGAAATGTCACTCTTCTTGAGTGGTTTTCACTCTTTTTCAATTAGAGTGTAGGTTTTGTTACTTATATGCCAATCAAGATTGATGTAAACATTTTGCAGTAGTTTCTCTGACACTTTTCCTTTTAAAAATAACAATTTCTGCACACAATTTAATGATGCAACATGTGAGGGTGCAATGGATTTGTCTACAGTTTTATGGGGCAGAAATAATTGTGCTAAATTTGGACAGTTGACCAAAGGACATGGAAAAGTTACCCTCTATAGTCTATTTATCCATCACAAGACAGTGACGTAATTGAGTATTCTACTAATTGCAGCACAGAAACGTGCGCAGGTGTTCAAAGCGCTGGCGTATACACACGAGAGTCGAAAGCCGGAAGATGCTGCACCTGAAAGGTTACGTCACTGTCCAGAGGAAGACAACTTGAAATTGAATAATTCAAAAGTGGCATAGGGGCTGTTGAGAGAAACCTTAATTGCTTTTCTGTGCAAAAGAACAAAGCACACACAGCAATGAATACTGATATAAATGCATGGTTAACCAATCATGAACAGTATACAAATTGAGATTTGAACATAAGTCCCATTTCCTATTAGATAAAACAGTATAAGTTAGATTAGGTTTGCATGTGATAAAAGTTTGTGGTCAGAAACCTGTCAGTAATTGCCTTTGTTCATGCATTTCATTATGATTTATGTCACCACATTGTAGACGTTTGATTAAAGAAAAGATACCCAAAAAAAAGAGTTGAAAACCAGCAATTGATTCAGTTTATAAAAAAGAAAATATGTTGTTTTACAAAGTAGAAGAAATAGAATTATGTGTGATGTGCAGGTTTTGAATATGGCTATTGTTAAAATTATAGATGTTTTTGAATGTACTTATCCTGAACAAAATATATTTGTTACACTGTATGGTTTGGATGTGATGCAAACATGGATAGGTTATGTTAATAATGAGTGAAAATAAATTTGAAAGAAAAAAACCACCATATTGTAGACATAACCTGAGATTACTTGTAGTCTCAGGATATTGCACACTTAACACTTTCCACACAGCAGGTGTCTGCAGATGACATAGTAAAACTGCACAAAATGTATCCAAAGTGTCAAAAATATTTAATTTCATTACCATATTTGGAATCACCATAAGAAATACATTGAAATAAGTATAAACATGCCTAGCATTTGTTCCGTAATCCTTGAGATAGGCCTTGAAAGTTGGGAATGGTTTCTATAAATTCTGTTCATTCTTCCCCTTTTCCTGTGCCCAAAGTTTAATGTTTGGTTATATGGCATTGAAAATATGGATGTTATTCTTAATTTGCCCATTTACGTCAAAAGAGGGAGCGCAATCCAACTGAGCATGCTCAGAGTGTTTTAGTACTCCGATAAACAGTACAATATTGTCCTTTGAATGCAATGTATGAACTGTGAACTTTAAATATTCTAGATAGTGTTGGTTACCACCAAACATTTCATTTCAAACTCATGGGAATAAATAGTTTATAATTATGTTCAAGTTAATTTCACAAATGTAGTAAGGTCAAATATTGATCAGCTCAGAACTATGAAGATTTTGTTATGATAAGTGCAAAGTTCACCCCATTGAAAAACTACAACACTCTCGTCTTGGCTAAATCGCTAGCCTAATTTTCAGTTCACTTAAAGGCATATTATGTGATCTTTTCCAGAGAGCGCCCTCTATTCATGATTTTTTTTAGAAAGTAGATTTTCTTGCAGATTTACATTTCTGATCAGAAATCGTACATATGTTCCAAGTTACAGAGCTATACGATTCCTAATTACCTCAAAATCATGGTTTAGAGTGAATTTAGAGTAAAAATATAAACTGTCGTGTTATCCCGACAGTTTATTTTCACTCTAAAACCATGATTTTGAAGTAATTAAGAATCGTATCGCCCTGTAACTTGGAATGTATGTACGATTTATGATCAGAAATGTAAATCTGCAAAAAAAGGGCATTCCCTGGAAAGATCACATAATATACCTTTAAACCCTCTTCGACGTAAATGCGCCAATTAAGAATATCATCTATAATTGACTGCAAGAAATCTCCTAGTTTTGTATACATATAGGAGGAGACATATTGCCATCTGACATGTCAATCTATAATATTATGTGTAAATTAGATTATAAGATCAAAATTATTTTAAAGGGACATCAAATGACTGGGTATCATAACTAAATTATTGAAACACGTTCATATTATTATTATTTTAATTTTCATCACTAAATTTAGGTCATTTTTATAGCCTCCTCTTATCACCAGCTTTCTTGAAAAAACAAACACACAAAGAAGAAAAACCCAATCATCTTAGGCCAAACAAAGAAGATTGTTTGTCTCAGAAGCACGCCCGCATTGGTATGTGAAATGAGCTACGGCGCGAAGGTCTACGCGCTGAGGCCTAAAAAAAAGAAAGGATTTTTTGTTTTTGGATTATTTTGTTGTTGTTGTTGATTTTTTACAAAAAAAATTAAAAAGGTCTCTGTGAGCTTGGATTAGCCAAAACTAAAATTATAAAAATCAAAAAAAATCATACCTCATAGCCTTAACACCTGTCTGTGTGCATTTAGGTCTGAAAATGTGACTTATGTATTTGTGTGGAAAAAGTTATATTTTTATCAAAATCACCAATTTAAATCAACTTTTTAGTTTTAAATGATTTCAATTTAATTTCTTTCTTACGTTGACAGTTTTACTTCATTCTTAGTACTTCAACAACTTTTAGATACAACTTACTAAATTCCCATTATGATGTCATTGTATCCAATAGATTCGCCCAGAATTCGACAGCGATTTTCCTATGTTTTTTACCATAGTTTTGCTTGCAAATTATAAACATTTAAAAACCTGTTTTGATTTTTGTAAATTTCTGGTAGGGTTTTGCATATGTCCACCATTCCACTGGGTGGTTTTTTTTAACACACAGAGGGTATGTTATGCTTCAAATTAAAAAGAAAATGACAACAATCAATTCAAATTTAAAAAAATCTGATTTAAATCAAATAATTCTGATTTAGAAAAAAGAAAGAAAAAAACCACTGCCAACCCTGACGTATATGTGCTGTCTGTGCTCTGACAGATTTTCCCATGACGCATTGCCACCTTTATCAACAAATATATGAGATTTTACAAAGAACATTTGGAACTGTTTTCTTCAAAGACAGAAGATTAAATCGTTTAAATAATAAAAGCTGAAGTATGATGGAACATATTGCACATATTGGAATCTGTAAATCATGTGTGTGGTTGAAAATATTGAGAAAATAATGATCAATACATAACACCTAATTGTTTAATTAAAGGTATCATGGTTTTAGAGTGAATTTAGAGTAAAAATAAGTTGTCGGCGCATACTCCGACAGTTTATTTTCACTCTAAAATCATGATTTTGAAGTAATTAAGAATCGTATCGCCTTGTAACTTGGAATGTATGTACGATTTATGATCAGATATGTAAATCTGCAAGAAAATCTGCTTTCAATTTTTTTCAAGGATTGAGGGCGTCCCACACATAACATACCTTTAATCAGCATTTTAAATTGGCCACACACTTTTAAATACCGACAAAATACAATTTGCTCTCTTCTCATAAAACAAATCACAAACGATCTGCTCAAATTGTTCAAGAAGTGAGTGTCTCACATGTTCCAATGACAAATTTTCTTCCAAGATTGTGGTTTAGGGTCGATTTTTGACTGACACTTTGAGTGATTATATAGACATGAGTTAGGCTCCTTTAAATGGCAATATAATAATAAGGCGGTCCAAATGTGACCATGTCAAGGTAAATACATAGTTGACGAAGCAATTATTATCATGTTAATTGAGCATGCAAAATGAAAGAGTGTGCTGGGAGAAGTGGCTAATGAACTAAACAGGTGGTATGATATTGACTGGGCTTTCAGTTATTGCATAGGACTCATTGCAAGGTGCACAGCCACTAAATCATGGGCCCATCTCAAGTCAGCCGGTGAACGCTCATTTCGTTTTGCTGCGTCGGCTGTCTGGAATTCGCTTCCAGACAGTCTTCGCAACATCCCAAAACTCCCTCAGTTCAAAAGCCAGCTAAAAACTCATTTCTTCCGCCAGGCGTTTCCTGATTCACAGAATTAATTATCTGTTGTTTGCTTGTTTTTTTATGTTTTTGCGCGCTCTAAGTTCTCTGGAAGATTTATTTGCGCCTTATAAGAACAATCTATTATTTATTATTATTTTTAATATAATGTACTAAAATGGTGATATAAAAACCCAATTTTGACCACTAAATAGTGAAATGGTACCTTTTGGAGGGCTTCTTGCTGAAAGATTTAAAACACCTTTTCTGTCTGAAAATAGCATGTTTTAGTCAAACTTCTATCTATCTAAGATAGCACATTTAGTCAAAATGCTATCTACTGAAGATAGCACATTAAGTCAATTGCTATCTCCTGAAGATTTAGTCTAAATGTTATTTCCTAAAGATAGCACATTTGAGCCAGAATGCTATCTTCTGAAAATTGCACATTTCAATAAAAATGCTTTCTAATGAAGGTAGCACATTTTTGTCAAAATGCTATCTACTGAAGATAACACAGTTCAATCAAAATTCTATCTCCTGAAGCACATTTTATTGACACTGCTTTCTACTGAAGATAGCACATTAGTCAAAATGCTATCTCCTGAAGATAACACATTTCAGTCAAAATACAATCTGCTATAGCACATTTTGTCAAAATATTATTTCTTGAAGATAGCACAGTTAGTCAAAATGCTACCTCCTGAAGACAGCACATATAGTCAAAATGCTATCTTCTGTGGATAGCACATTTAGTTAAAATGCTATCTCTTGAAAAAAGCACATTTGAGCAAAAATGCTATTTTCTGAAAATTGCACATTTCAATCAAAATGCTTTCTAATGAAGGTAGCACATTTTAGTCAAAATGCGATCTACTGAAGATAGCACATTTCAATCAAAATTATATCTCCTTAAGATAGCACATTTTAGTCAAACTACTATCTACTGAAAATAGCACATTTAGTCAAAATGCTATTTCCTGAAGATAGCACATAATTATGTTTAAGTCAATTTACTTTATGTAGCTTAAGAATAGTTAAAATGCCATATACTGAAGATAGCATATTTAAAAGACTGATATTAACTGAATTAACTACTTATTTTTCTTGTTTTTCTCATTAATCTCTCTTATAGCATCATCATGTGGCAATTATTAAACATAAGTTTTAAACTAGTTTGATAAACCATCGGATAAATAGTTTAAAGGCATATTATGTGATCTTTTCCAGGGAGCGCCCTCTATTCGCGATTTTTGTTAGAAAGTAGATTTTCTTGCAGATTTTCATTTCGGATCATAAATCATGAATATATTCCAAGCTACAGAGCGATATGATTCCTAATAACCTCAAAATCATGGTTAAAAGAGTGAATTTAGAGTAAAATTTATAAAATAGATTGTACCGCTCAGTACAATCTATTTTTTAATCCATGATTTTGAAGTAATTAGGAATCATATCGATCTGTAACTTAGAAGATCTTTATGATTTATTATGTTGATGTTAAAAATGCAAATCTGCAAGAAAATCCGCTTTCATAGTAAAAATCAATGATAGAGGGCGCTACTTGGAAAAGATCACATAATATGCCTTTAACCTGTTGGATCATACATACTACAGTCCTTCTAAACGATGAAAATAAATTGGACTCTGCAGTGTTGTCGTCTAATTTGTTTCGCAGGGAGGGGACGGCAGAAACGCTAAACCAGTGTTAAAAAAAACGAACACGCAGGTACAAAGTAAAGTGGGGGAGGCAATATTTGATGAACATCGAGAAAATTATGTTGATGTTAAAGTAGATTTTCTTTCTGTAAGTTCCGTAATTTTTTTTTAAAGAAATGCTGGTCAAGGTAGGTTGATAGGGAGTCAAACTACAATTTATAAAAAAGAAAAAAGCAGTGTAAAAACGTGAAAAAGATCACATAACAAGTTTAATGTACGACACATTGGGCCGTATTCTATCTCGTACTGAACATGGTTTTAGCTTTAAACTGTTGCTAACTAAACTTCTGTCTTGTGTTTAAATTAAAGTTAGTTTATCTATATTAAACGATGTGTTTAACAAAACCCTAATTTAAAGGGGCATTGAGAGATACGTATGGGAGTGCGCCCTCAATTATCCTGGAAATCAGTTTTTTTGCATCAAAGTAATACTTAGGCATATACTAACTACCATCTGAAACAGTTTACCAACATTCGCTGTTTATCATAAAAAATTTCATGATTTTCTGAGTTTCGATATCATCATATCGAAACTCAGGTGCTGAATTCAGAAGTTATGCATCGTTTTACTCACAGACTTTCGCGGTAAATCTCAACCCGGAAGTGCCGTTATTTGCTTATTTTGGCATGAAAGCTATGTCGGAATTGTATGACATTTTGGATTTGGGCTATGTTGATGATTATCTTTACGTTATTTGCTCATTTAGTATATCGATACATCTCTCAATGCCCCTTTGAACTCCGTAAATATCATCCCCAGAGTGGTCGTGTGTTCACTGTATACAGGTATTAAATTTATTGTGGACCAAATGGGTTACAATAGATATCGACCAAATTCCAAATGCGTATTGTGTATTTTGAAGACTTCACAGTTCACATGTCAGCTTGCACCGGACACAGTTGAGTAATCATTCAAGGCATACAATTGGTGCTCTAGTTTAGTTAAACGCGCGTCAAACTACCCCGGCCCCCATACCCATGTTTTAAGTTGGACACTTTTCAGTGAGTTAGACGCGTGTTTAAGTTAACTACATTTTCGAGAATTGGTATTAGGGTGTTTAGCTAAAATCCATGTTTAAATACGTACGAGAATACGGCCCCTTGTCTATAAATATGTTTCCAAACCTGGAGTCTTACATGGTTATTATACTGTTGGGGTTATCAAAGCGAGCTTTTAGTCTTATTGGATTTGTAATTCAAAAATCATTCCTGATAGTGTTTTGTGTTAACACTTTCCACGCGGCTATTTTTCAAAAACCTTAACCCAAATTTGAAAGTATATCTCAAGAATTACTGAACCAATACTAGTCATGTTTGTATTTATTGTAGTGCATTTTTATGGGGATTCTAATTAAATTCAATAATGTTGACATTTTTGAAACATTTTGTGACATTTTGGAATGTCCTCTGCAGACGCCTGCCGCATGGAAAGTGTTAAAAGCATTCTTGTTTTATAATCAGTGCTTTAAAAGAAGGCCACTGTATGGTCAATATTGTCCTGTATACACTGTTAGAACGTTGGGTAATTATTTAGCGTTGGGTAAACTATGAACAACCCCGTTGTTGGGTAAATAATATTAACCAACTGTTGGTGAAATTTTACCCAACGATTGGGTAAAATTAGCCAAAACTTTACCCAACCGTTGGGTAATTAGCCAACATTTTATCAAACGTTGGTAATTATTTACCCAACAACAGGGTTGTTCATAGTTGAACCAACGTTGGGTAAATTGTTTACCCAACATTTTTGCTGTGTAAGTACCATGATAAATCTGATTTATCTGTGATGCATCATAACGTCACAAGGTAAATCAATTGAGATACAGAACAGAATAGTCTGTAGAATATAAAGACAAGTAAAAGATATATTTACTTTCTTTTCCTCATATTTCCATCAGTAGGAGTTGTATGGATTTTCACAAACTTATGTTTCATTGAAAATGTTGTTTAATATTCTGTCAGATAAGGTCAAAATCGCAAAGGTTTTAAAAACAGAATTTTTTTGATGTGATTGGTCACATATATGAAGGGCAAGGTTGCATCGCCCACCATTCAGGCCATTCTGACCCTGAGCGCCCACCACATATTTAAATTTTTGTTTAAATTTCCATCATTTTTAAAGATAGTGGCCATATAGAGGGACACTGGGACCCAGTCTAGATAAGGTTTGGTCTGTGACTGTCTATCAGGCTGTTTTTTCTTAAATGTAGGGTTGGTCTGTCGAGCTGGGTTGGGATTTTTTTCTTCAAGATTTTCTGTAGAATTATTTTTAAAATATTTTTAAAAAATATTTAGGACTCGGGCATATATAGGCCTATATCAGAACAGTTTTGATAAAATTAAAAATATGGATCGGTTGGACTCGTAAATAGTTGCCCCCCTTTTAATGTTATGCTTACCACTATTCTCATAAAAATCATGAAAATCTAATAGTAATAGCATGAAAATGGGACAACAGCATAATTCTCCCAAAGTTCAGTATTTCCATTGTTCTAGCACTTCCCATTTTAAAGGATATTTTTATAATGTTAAGCTTACTGCGATTTTTAACAGTTTTTGAAAATAGGTTAATTAATTATACACTGATTTTATATTTATATAACAAATACCAAATATTTAATGATATTAATTACTTGTATCACTTTCACTGTTTATTTAGGAGCACACAGCGTTTTAGTGTGAAACTAGATGATACTGTCAATCACGATATGACCCGCAAGTCAAATCGCTATCAGCGTGTCCTTTCATCTAGGGACTTCCAACTGGATCATATTTGCTTCGTAATATTCACCACTTCACGGCTGAAAAATATATAATATACAGTGCATTTTGATCACACATTATCTTCTCGTCTGTTTGTCTATCACCCTGGGATGTAAGTGTTTCAGGTGTTGCCAGTTATTATTAGGCCACGTAGCCCAAATCGTGATGTAAATCAGCCCCATTTTTTGGTTTAAAAAGTAGCTTTTCTGTCGTTATTCTCTAAAAACGACAGGATCGATTTGTCTAAGGACGGCTTTAACTCCTGTGTGCCAACTATGCACCCAACCTGTATAACAAATGGGGCAATGTCGTGATTGCTGCCCCGTTAACAGATCAAACTCATAAATTCGCTGTTTGCGCATGTGTGTACCCATTTGAACACGATATTGCTAAAAATGGGGTCAAATTATTGTGGTCAAGTGGTCCAATTTGACTCTGTTCTTTAGGTTTTTAATATATATAGTTTCGTTTCAGATCAGATCCAGGACTCTGGCACAGCAAATTCCCATGATTACACAAGGCCACCCGGGTCTGTCTGACAATTTTTTGAAAATGTTTGATTGTTTTAAAAAAAAAAAAATATTGAAAAAATTGACAATTTTTGCATTTTTGATTTTTTTTCCCTCGAAAATTGTCAAAGTCGTCAACAAATGTCCAAATCAATATTTTGTAAGGCGGCAGAATTAGCCCAAATGTGCTACTAAATCACCTGTACATAGGAAAACCAATATTAATGTGAGAAGAATACTGATAATGATACTCATCTTTTGTAATAAGACACTTGGATGAAAATAAGAGTCAAAATTGAGATTATGTCAACTCAGAGGAGTCCTATAGCACTAGTAATAAACACTCTAATGTTTATATTGTATCTAAGCCATGGGCTGTTATAAATACATGCCTGTCAAATTATTAGCTTTAAAGACCTATTTTGATTGGTGACAAATCGCTCTGTGTTATTTATTGAACCAATCAAAGCTCTTGTAAGAATAGTGCTAGGGCTGTATGAGATTCCAGTTGTATTGCTAAACGATATAGAAGCTTTGTTTTTATTGGTATTCAGATACAAATGATCATAAATGAGCCCATCAGAAACCCCGCAGTCGTTTAAATATGATCACTATTATCTACTAAATATAATATGAATGAATATGTTGTAAATTAAGTTTTAACTCAATATACAATTAATTCATACTATATTTCAAAGCAATTCAATTATAAACATATCTGCTGAAGATACCACAGACGTTTTTATGACATCTATGCTTTCTACTTCAAATAGAAAATGAGTTGATATGCTTTTTACTGTAGATAGAAGCACACAAGTTGGTGTGCTATCTATGCTATAAACTGAATAAAACAAATGAGTTGACACGCTCTCTATATAATCTACTAAATATAGCACCACAGGTTGACATGCTCACTAAAAATAACAAAATGAGTCGATGTGCTATCTACTGAAGATAGCACATGAGTAAATATGCTATTGTCATCTACTGAAGATAGCACATGGCTAAATATGCTATTGTCATCTACTGAAGATAGCACATGAGTAAATATGCTATTGTCATCTACTGAAGATAGCACATGAGTAAATATGCTATTGTCATCTACTGAAGATAGCACATGAGTAAATATGCTATTGTCATCTACTGAAGATAGCACATGAGTAAATATGCTATTGTCATCTACTGAAGATAGCACATGAGTAAATATGCTATTGTCTTCTACTGAAGATAGCACATGAGTAAATATGCTATTGTCATCTACTGAAGAAAACACATGAGTAAATATGCTATTGTCATCTACTGAAGATAGCACATGAGTAAATATGCTATTGTCATCTACTGAAGATAGCACATGAGTAAATATAATATTGTCATCTACTGAAGATAACACATGAGTAAATATGCTATTGTCATCTACTGAAGATAGCACATGAGTAAATATGCTATTGTCATCTACTGAAGATAGCACATGAGTAAATATGCTATTGTCATCTACTGAAGATAGCACATGAGTAAATATGCTATTGTCATCTACTGAAGATAGCACATGAGTAAATATGCTATTGTCATCTACTGAAGATAGCACATGAGTAAATATGCTATTGTCATCTACTGAAGATAGCACATGAGTAAATATGCTATTGTCATCTACTGAAGATAGCACATGAGTAAATATGCTATTGTCATCTACTGAAGATAGCACATGAGTAAATATGCTATTGTCATCTACTGAAGATAGCACATGAGTAAATATGCTATTGTCATCTACTGAAGATAGCACATGAGTAAATATGCTATTGTCATCTACTGAAGATAGCACATGAGTAAATATGCTATTGTCATCTACTGAAGATAGCACATGAGTAAATATGCTATTGTCATCTACTGAAGATAGCACATGAGTAAATATGCTATTGTCATCTACTGAAGATAGCACATGAGTAAATATGCTATTGTCATCTACTGAAGATAGCACATGAGTAAATATGCTATTGTCATCTACTGAAGATAGCACATGAGTAAATATGCTATTGTCATCTACTGAAGATAGCACATGAGTAAATATGCTATTGTCATCTACTGAAGATAGCACATGAGTAAATATGCTATTGTCATCTACTGAAGATAGCACATGAGTAAATATGCTATTGTCATCTACTGAAGATAGCACATGAGTAAATATGCTATTGTCATCTACTGAAAATAGCACATGAGTAAATATGCTATTGTCATCTACTGAAGATAGCACATGAGTAAATATGCTATTGTCATCTACTGAAGATAGCACATGAGTAAATATGCTATTGTCATCTACTGAAGATAGCACATGAGTAAATATAATATTGTCATCTACTGAAGATAACACATGAGTAAATATGCTATTGTCATCTACTGAAGATAGCACATGAGTAAATATGCTATTGTCATCTACTGAAGATAGCACATGAGTAAATATGCTATTGTCATCTACTGAAGATAGCACATGAGTAAATATGCTATTGTCATCTACTGAAGATAGCACATGAGTAAATATGCTATTGTCATCTACTGAAGATAGCACATGAGTAAATATGCTATTGTCATCTACTGAAGATAGCACATGAGTAAATATGCTATTGTCATCTACTGAAGATAGCACATGAGTAAATATGCTATTGTCATCTACTGAAGATAGCACATGAGTAAATATGCTATTGTCATCTACTGAAGATAGCACATGAGTAAATATGCTATTGTCATCTACTGAAGATAACACATGAGTAAATATACTATTGTCATCTACTGAAGATAACACATGAGTCATATGCTATTGTCATCTACTGAAGATAGCACATGAGTAAATATGCTATTGTCATCTACTGATGATAGCACATGAGTAAATATACTATTGTCTTCTACTGAAGATAACACATGAGTAAATATGCTATTGTCATCTACTGAAGATAACACATGAGTAAATATGCTATTGTCATCTACTGAAGATAGCACATGAGTAAATATGCTATTGTCATCTACTGAAGATAGCACATGAGTAAATATGCTATTGTCATCTACTGAAGATAGCACATGAGTAAATATGCTATTGTCATCTACTGAAGATAGCACATGAGTAAATATGCTATTGTCATCTACTGAAGATAGCACATGAGTAAATATGCTATTGTCATCTACTGAAGATAGCACATGAGTAAATATGCTATTGTCATCTACTGAAGATAGCACATGAGTAAATATAATATTGTCATCTACTGAAGATAACACATGAGTAAATATGCTATTGTCATCTACTGAAGATAGCACATGAGTAAATATGCTATTGTCATCTACTGAAGATAGCACATGAGTAAATATGCTATTGTCATCTACTGAAGATAGCACATGAGTAAATATGCTATTGTCATCTACTGAAGATAGCACATGAGTAAATATGCTATTGTCATCTACTGAAGATAGCACATGAGTAAATATGCTATTGTCATCTACTGAAGATAGCACATGAGTAAATATGCTATTGTCATCTACTGAAGATAGCACATGAGTAAATATGCTATTGTCATCTACTGAAGATAGCACATGAGTAAATATGCTATTGTCATCTACTGAAGATAGCACATGAGTAAATATGCTATTGTCATCTACTGAAGATAGCACATGAGTAAATATGCTATTGTCATCTACTGAAGATAGCACATGAGTAAATATGCTATTGTCATCTACTGAAGACAGCACATGAGTAAATATGCTATTGTCATCTACTGAAGACAGCACATGAGTAAATATGCTATTGTCATCTACTGAAGATAGCACATGAGTAAATATGCTATTGTCATCTACTGAAGATAGCACATGAGTAAATATGCTATTGTCATCTACTGAAGATAGCACATGAGTAAATATGCTATTGTCATCTACTGAAGATAGCACATGAGTAAATATGCTATTGTCATCTACTGAAGATAGCACATGAGAAAATATACTATTGTCTTCTACTGAAGATAACACATGAGTAAATATACTATTGTCATCTACTGAAGATAGCACATGAGTAAATATGCTATTGTCATCTACTGAAGATAGCACATGAGTAAATATGCTATTGTCATCTACTGAAGATAGCACATGAGTAAATATGCTATTGTCATCTACTGAAGATAGCACATGAGTAAATATGCTATTGTCATCTACTGAAGATAACACATGAGTAAATATACTATTGTCATCTACTGAAGATAACACATGAGTCATATGCTATTGTCATCTACTGAAGATAGCACATGAGTAAATATGCTATTGTCATCTACTGAAGATAGCACATGAGTAAATATACTATTGTCTTCTACTGAAGATAACACATGAGTAAATATGCTATTGTCATCTACTGAAGATAGCACATGAGTAAATATGCTATTGTCATCTACATGAAGATAACACATGAGTCATATGCTATTGTCATCTACTGAAGATAGCACATGAGTAAATATGCTATTGTCATCTACTGAAGATAGCACATGAGTCATATGCTATTGTCATCTACTGAAGATAACACATGAGTAAATATACTATTGTCATCTACTGAAGATAACACATGAGTCATATGCTATTGTCATCTACTGAAGATAACACATGAGTCATATGCTATTGTCATCTACTGAAGATAACACATGAGTAAATATGCTATTGTCATCTACTGAAGATAGCACATGAGTAAATATGCTATTGTCATCTACTGAAGATAGCACATGAGTAAATATGCTATTGTCATCTACTGAAGATAACACATGAGTCATATGCTATTGTCATCTACTGAAGATAGCACATGAGTCATATGCTATTGTCATCTACTGAAGATAGCACATGAGTAAATATGCTATTGTCATCTACTGAAGATAGCACATGAGTAAATATGCTATTGTCATCTACTGAAGATAGCACATGAGTAAATATACTATTGTCATCTACTGAAGATAGCACATGAGTAAATATGCTATTGTCATCTACTGAAGATAGCACATGAGTAAATATGCTATTGTCATCTACTGAAGATAGCACATGAGTAAATATGCTATTGTCATCTACTGAAGATAACACATGAGTAAATATACTATTGTCATCTACTGAAGATAACACATGAGTCATATGCTATCTACTGAAGATAACACATTAGTCGATATGTTATCTACTGAAGAAAGCACATGAGATGATATGCTATCTACTGAAGATAACACATGAGATGATATGCTATCTACTGAAGATAACATATGGGTTGATAGTCTATGACATACTATCTACTGAAGATAGCACATGAGATGATATGCTATGTACTGAAGATAACATATGAGACCTGTCATCACAAAAGGAGCGTTAAGTCGCCATTGTGCATTAGGAGATATGGACCAATAAACATTCCAAAAATTCTGAAAACAAAGGAATTTGCAACTTCAATTTGAATTTTGACGGGGAAAACATTGAGCAATTATGACATGTTGCGTATCGTTTTAAAGCTTGTTTTCTGAGCATTTTGAATCTGGACAAACCTGAAGAAAAAATATTTCCAGCTTAACTCTCATATTGTGATGACAGGTCTCATATGGGTAGATAGACTATATACTAGAGATAATACAGAGTTGATATACTATCAACTAAAGATAAAACATGAGTTGATCTACTACTGCAGATAGCAAACAGGTAGACATGCCAAACACTACACACAAGGAGGGTGTTATAAAAATATAATTGATATAAACTTTGAACACATTCTTCCCTCTATCTTGATGTGTGCAACAGATTAATATAAATTTGTATGTATGAAAAATAATGTCAAATTGGACACATTTTAAGATGAAGCAGGATCCAATGCATGTAAATGTAACCTTAGGGAATCGGTGTCTGGAATGAACAGGCAGGCTGTTTTTATTAAAAGCTTGATAATCCTTTCCTTAGGGGATGCATTGTAATCTTGTAATTTGTTACATTTAAAAATGCATTCTTTTCATAAATCATTATTAACTTTTGACTATTGAGAGTTTTTACAGCAAATTGTTTTCAAATGTTTGTATCAATTGTAGTTTATGATGATCAGTTAAAAATGATGTTATACCCTATAATAATAATAATAATAATAATCAGTACTTATATAGCGCCTTTTCCAAATGGCTCAAAGCACTGTAATTTTGCTGCTGGTGAATCATCAGAATCAGGTCGCATCAACTAGGGTGCTGCCAATTTCTAGCGCAAACCTATCCGCACTTAGATTGTAACATCCACCCTTTTTCAATTCAGCTCCCCAAATACCATTGGGTCAAGGAAGTTTTTGATAACCGAAACAACTGATCACCGATTATGAAAGCAGGAGGAAACCGGAAAAACCCGGAGAAAATCTGCGAGAGCATGCATGGATCGTGATAAACCAAATGCACATTAAGCCCGGTCGTGAACAGAATTGAACCCGGATTTCATTGGTGCAAGGCGAGGGAACAACCGCTGCGCCAACACGCTCCCCCATCCACTAATCATGCTAATGAACATCTATCGTGTAAATAGGCTATAAGATAGCACACAGCTAAAAAGCTCTTTTGAAGATTACATATATAGGCCTAAGTTTTTTGCTATCTACCAAAAGTGCACACAACTTGATTATAAGTAAATTTGCTATCTACTGAAGATATTGCATGATATTTACAGAAGATAGTACTCCGATGAGAATGTTATCTACTGAAGATAATACTCATGCTCATATTGCCAATATATTGTAAATACAGTGATTAGAAAACGGAGATAAGATTAGATTTTGGGTAGTAATCAGGTTTGTCACCAGGCCAATTTTAGTGCCGGGTAATTTTACTGACGGCAAATGGATAAAGTTTAGCGAATGAAGTGCAGTGGATTATGGCATGGGATCCAGAGGCTTTCTTAATGTTTTTTAGATTTTTTTAATGCACTATGAGGGTTCCTGCCACATAATTTCATGTTTTATGAGGCAGTTTAATGATTTTATCCACAAATTGTTAAAAAATCAACAACAAAACCAACAAATATTTTGTTGACCTTTTTTTTACCCTTTTTTTTAACCCTTTTTTACCCTTTTTTTACCCCTTTTTTTTACCCTTTTTTTTAGAGTGCCGGGCGGAGATTGTGAGTGCTGGGCGGGTTCGCCCGGCGTAGCTACAACCCTGGTAGTAATATAATAAACTTTCTTTAACATTGAAGCACATATTTGTATGTGTTTCAATGTTAAACACTTAGATTATTAAAAAGTGTTTAAATGCTAAACATTGATACCCCAAAACTAATCAGTATGAATATGTAATAAATATAAGAGGACCTGACGTTTCGATTCTAACAGAATCTTTATCGAAGGTAAAATGACAGAATACAACATTACACAACATATATATAGACAGAGGAACAATAGGCAGGAAGTCAAAGTGACAGATGAATGAATAGGGGAAGATATCATGCTAGACAGCTGATTGATGAAGTGGATAAAATAACAAAAGGATGACATAGACAAAGGGGAGATTAAAAAGTAAAAGGCAAATGGGATATAAAAATAATTGGTGAGTGAAATCAATAATGGTGATTGATGACTACAAATAGATAATAAAATGGATGGAAATGTAAAAGGACTGAGAGAATGCATGAGAAAACAAGAAAAAACAAAGTGGGACTAGGCCTATGGTAACAAATAATGGAAATGCACTGGAACAAGTAATGAAAATTACTGTGCATAGGAGACAATGTAGAAAATGAAAACAAAGTATCACATATATCAAGAAGTAAAAAATGAAAAATGGAGTGAAGAAAAAGTGGAGAAAAACAAATGGGTAAAAAATACAAATGATAGGTTTATCAGATACAAATGGAGGAGGGGGGGGGGGGTGGGGGCGGGTGGGGGTGGGGGCGGGGGTTGAGTCTAATCATTCCCTTCCTGGATGTTTAGGCCATGGGGCTGAATAGTGAGAAGATGCTTCATCCATAACTTCTCTCTACTGAGATGTACCACTTCTGAACGGCTACCTAAAGATTCAATGCCCTGTAAGATCATATCAGACATAGTGTGGTTGGGAAGGTTGAAGTGGTGTCCGACAGGTGGCTTGTTGGTGTTGACCGTCGATCTGTGTCCATAGAAGCGCTTCTTCAGTGAGTTTTTAGTCTCACCAACATACTGGACTCCACACACTCTACATGATAAGAGGTAGATGACATTAGATGTGGTGCAAGTGATGTGACCCTTCGTCTTGTAGGTGGCATGGGTGGTGAGGCTGGTGAAGGAATCGCCTTCCTTGATGTGTTCCCGGCAAACGACGCACCTGCTGGTCGACTCGCACTTAGAAGTGCCATGCTGCGTGGGGAGAGAATCATCAGTTACCGGGGGGATGGTAGCCCGTACTAGCATATCTTGTAGGTTGCGAGGGCGTCTGTAGGCCAGGATTGGTATGTCAGGAACTGCACGACGAAGACGGTCTGATGTGTGGAGAATGTGGTGGTTAGTGTTGGTGATGTGACGCAGAGGAGGAAGGTTAGGATGAAATGTGGTAACAAGGGGAATCTTAGGGGTGGGGTCTTGGTTTCTGGGCTTCTCCTGAAGGACTGTGGCTCTCGGGAGAGAGTGGACTTTCTTGATGGCTTGCTGGACTTTGGTGGAGCTGTGACCCCTGGTAACCAGATGCTTCTTCAAATTCTGTGCATGATGTGAGAATCTAGATTCGTTAGAACAAATACGTCGGAGACGGAGAGCCTGACTATATGCTATGCCTGTCTTACAATGGAGAGGGTGGCAGCTTGAAGCATGGAGATACTGGTGCGTATCTGTAGGCTTGGTGAAGAGATCTGTAGATAGTATACCATTCTCAGCTTTCTGTATGGTTACATCAAGAAAGTGTGCCTGTTGGTGGGAGTAGTCAGAAGTGAACTTAATGGTCCTGTGAAATGAGTTCATGTGATCAATGAATGTGAGGAGACTGCTTTCATCACTGGTCCAGATAAAGAATATGTCGTCAATGTACCGCAACCAAATCCAAGGTCGACAAGGTGCTTCAGCTAGCAATTGTTCCTCCAGCCTAGACATGAAAAGACAGGCCCATGACGGAGCCATCCTAGTACCCATAGCTGTGCCATGTACCTGCAAGTAGGTCCTATCCATGAAAGTGAAATTGTTCTTGGTTAGGACATGGTTCATGAGGCATTCAATATCAGGTATGGGAGGACTGGAATGACCCATCTTAGCCAAAGCTGCACGGCTGGCTTCTATGTACACAGTATGAATATGTGACGCGATCATCTGAAGATAAAAATGCATGATACAGAATTGCAAAATTTTCAAAACATTCAACAATTTGAACTTTAATCGCCTGAAACCCATTGGTCAATTTATATCACATGGCACATGTTAAAGGCATATTATGTGATCTTTTCCAGAGAGCGCCCTCTATTCATGATTTTTTTTAGAAAGTAGATTTTCTTGCAGATTTACATTACTGATCATAAATTGTACATACATTCCAAGTTACAGAGCGATACAATTCCTAATTACCTCAAAATCATGGTTTTAGAGTGAATTTAGAGTGAAAATATAAACTGTCGTGTTAACCCGACAGTTTATTTTCACTCTAAAACCATGATTTATGATCAGAAATGTAAATCTGCAAGAAAATCTGCTTTCAATTTTTTTTTCGATGTTGAGGGCGTTCCCTGGAAAGATCACATAATATACCTTTAATTAAATCATACCAATAATCACTTCAATACATATTGTCAAATTTACTTTTGTAGATTCTTTGAACTGATTCATGATTATTGCCTTTGAAGTATTTCTGACCTGTTACTGTCTGTGACATTCGGTTGAAGCTTCTGGTAATAATTGCTTTCTTCAATTTCAATATCCTTAAAGCCTTCGGTATCGTCTACATCTTTCATCTAGGCGATATGTGAGTGGATTCATTTCCTGTCCACTAGGAGTTGTACATAGATAGGGGAAAATACCTAAATGTGACAAAATTCTAAAAATAATGACAGTTTAAAGCTTAAGAGAAATCCTTGCCCTCCATGAGTTTGCATGTTTTTTTTGTTGTGACAGTGGACCATCGTGGTCGTGATGGCAAAATTATGCAGTTGTCGGTAGAATGCATTTTGAGATATTGATGGAATTAGGCATGGAAAAAAAGAAAAAGAAAAAAAGCACATGTTACTATAATTTTTCTTCATAAAATCATAAATCTGTGTCCAATCCTGACTATAAAGGTGTCATTTTGAAGCATTTAAAATGCACTTTTATAAATCTCAACTTGTTCTTCTCTGGGACACAACTGGACCCTTTTGCCGACGACGACGGTACACATAATTATTCTATAGTTTGATCAGTTCCAAATTGGCGAAGCCTCCTTACAGTAGTGAATGAATACAGTAGGATGTGGGCGCGCATGAAGGCAACACACGCATTGTACATCATTATGTGTGACGCGTGCATGTGACCCAAAACCATGTGCGTGTGGCCATAATCGTGTATGTACACTTGGATTACTTTTGCGTGTGAAGAGATAAAACCGCATATTTTTCGCGCCAATTTGAAACATTTAAACTATAGCAATTGGACCAGGTTTTAATTGAATGGTTCACTCGCTGAAAATGGTCTAGAAACAATATTGAAGGTTGCAGGTATTGCGCAATAATAATAAGTCTTGCTAGATTTGTATGAACAAAGTCATTTATTTGCAAAACAACTTAGCATTGGGATCTGTCCTTCTGGCTGTGAGTGACTACATATGAAAGCATTACACAAAGCACAAAACCCTGATTTTGTAGAAAATTGATAGGGCTTCCCTATCATGCCTATACCAAATGACTATAAGTATGTCTTTAAATCCGAAAGGAGAGAAATTTGCGTCCGGGTTTATCTTTGTTATTTATAAAATCTTTTGATGATTAGGTCAAAAAAAAGAGGGTTTATTTGCCCAAACAAGAAAGTGTTTTTTTTTGGTCGGTTGGTCGATTACCTTTTTTTCTTTCTTTTTTTCTTTTTTTACTATAGACACTTTGGGAGTTCTATTCTAAAGCTTACCCGTCACTTTTAGAGAAGAAAAAGACTATACGATTTTGTTTTCAATTACTTTTTTGTTTTTATATGTTTGCTTTAATAGTGCACTACCAAAAACATGTGAAAAGTCTAAAATCTCAGTGAAAATCATGTGCATTGAATGCAAGGATGACAGGTTTGCAGCCCATAGTACAAACCCTTAGGGGGCACACCACTAAATAATTCCCCCATTGAAATACATGCATTTCGGCCCTTTTTCAAGACCGTATTTTTACCCCACGTTACAAATGGATGTTTTAATTTTGCATGCATGTCTCAGATATGTGTTTAATTTAATTCTAAATTTAATTTTTCTTGACCCATCTAGATGAAATTTTCCGCTATGGGCACCTAAACAGCACCCTCACCATTTTAAACCGATATTTTTGCTTCCTCACCGGTTCCGGCAACGATATCCTTCCGCAGCCTAGGCTCCCGTGCATATTCGATTCCGACAATTTTTGACCACATTAGCAATGCTGAGGTTCTATCTTTTTCATAAAAAAATCAGCAAGATTTACTTCTATTTGCTTCCCCTGGTACGATGATCAAATGGATATAGGTACTATTTCTCCGAACCATACACAAAATGGCAAGAATTTAGTGTAGTGCCCCCTTAGACCAGGTTTGATGTCCTGTTCCTATAATCTTGAATTTGCACCTACTGATGTTTACAAGGGATGATATGGGTATAAATAAACTATAGGACAGTTTGTTTACTCTATTTGGCAACTTCAGATCTGTGAAAACCTGCCACATGGTGGCAGTGGCGTGCGCAAAGGGGGGGCCGGGGGGCCGCGGCCCCCCCACTATTGAGTCAGTCGGGGGAAACTTAGGCCAGTCGGGGGAATTGAGGAGGCTAGGTCAGTGGCACCATGGAATTATGATAGTCAAAAACACAGATGAAAAATGTTCGCGCGCTATGCGCGCATATGTCGTCCCAAAATGCAATATTCTTTGGTACAAGCTTGTTTATAGCCAAAATGTAGCTCAATCGTGCAAAAAAAGGGGTAAATTCAAAAAAAAATCGTGCGCTACGCGCGCAGTTCTTTACTAAAATAGTCAGGGGAATTTCATTTATGGCCAGGTGGCCCCCCCACTCACAATATCCTGCGCACGCCACTGCATGGTGGGATTTTTCATATTGGAGATATTTATATCATAAGAAGGCTGAAACTGTGCTGATTACAGAACTGTTTTGATCATTTTTCTACGATCACTACAAAAAAAGTGAATGATGATTGTAGTGTCATAAAAGCTACAAAAAAAAAAATCATGAAAACAGGCCAACAAAGATACATAATTCAATAGAATAACATTAAAAGGTTAATAAGAAAAGTGACTTTAAGTAAGTTTTTGAAGGTGAAATTTCATAAAAGATGATGACACAACATATTGGACATATATTTTTAAAAAAAATCTTTAACAAAAGTTTTAAAAAACCCTTTTTTTTTAACCTTTTGTTTAAAATTTTACTCATAATCCCTAGTTCGCATTTTGTGACATCCGACGGGTTTTCACAGATAGCATTTTCACCATAAAAAATATCTTTAAAACAAAATGAAAAAGCAGGGGATTTTGAGATTTTATGTGTCGGTCGTGTTTGGACAAACAAACCCTTTTTTTTGCCTTAAGATTGGCCTTTATACAATATATAAAATATAGAAATGCTGTCCTTTAGCAAACATGTGGTGTGTTTTTTCCTCAATGGCTTGCATCATAGGCTAATATCTACTTGCTAAGCAGGGTATTCTTTCACTTCACAATGCTAATTCCCTTTATGGCCCATGGCTGATGAGGTTTTAGCCACATTTGTAGCAAGTCTTAATGACCACTAGCTGACACTTAACCCACAAGCAATTTCATCAGTTCCCATAATTGTAAAACAACTTTCACAATGGATTGATCCTGAGGCCTGACCAAGGTAGGCAATTGATTAATTCAAGTTCACGTTGGACTTGTAGCGTTGCAGTTAACTCTGTGGTCTTGCATTGACTGCAGATTTCAATAAAAGTGATAACATTTGAGAAAAAAATCATAAATAGAATAAGTAGGGCTGTTTATGTTATGTCTAGCATTTCTTAAATTTATAATATGTATGAATCGAAATTGAAAAAAATATTATTTACTCATTGGAGGGATTAATAACCTACAATAAAAATAAATTGTGATTAGTGATGACACAATAAGACAACGAAAAAACAGCCACCCTTTTCTACTGGCAAATGGACTTCTCAAGTTGGGTCGATTGGTCAGCCATTTTTTTTTATTTGCCTTCAGATTGACCATAATTTGTTTTTTAATATGTAAAAATGTTGGTGATTTGTGACAAACCCCACAATAATTTTGGTCTGTATTTATTTGCATGTACATTTTCTTTCTCCAAATTAAAAAAAATGGGTCGTGCATGCCCGTAGAACAGGGGTGATTTTTTTTTAATCGCCTAAAGACGATTAAAATATTCCCTAAATAATCACCTAAAGACAATTAAAATATTAAAAAAATTCCTGATTATTTAAATATCTTTCAAAATGTCTTTTAGCTCTTGAATTGGATTTGGTTGCGTCTCTGCTGATATTGAGTGGAATTATTGTAAGGATTTCATATTTTTTAAAATGTAAACAATCTGTGGATATGGATTTTGAATTACATCTAACACAGTACTGATTGAGTAGACTCTGGTGAGACATTTAGACCACACCGACCACCGACTGTATGACAATGGCATGGCCATACCAAACTTGCAAAGATTTTCCTGATAAAAAAACCAATCTTTGAATCTGACCCGGCCCCTGCACAAAATAGCCACTCCATATAAACATTGGTACAAAAGATTGGGTTTGAGCCCCATTGTCAAGTGTCAACATGTGGGGTAGGTTATGGTTGGCTGGAGAAGGGGAAAGTGGCCCTTGGGAGGGGTGAGTGAAATTTTCAGGGATGATAAAAGCTCTTTTTGATGAGGTTTAGATCACAATTTTGACCTAGTGATGATACATGTAGTGAGGGGTATGGACTTATATAGGCCTAAAGCTTCAGGAGGGGGAAACAGCACATGTTTTGCATAATATGTGTATGGGGCATATAGTAGAAGTTGCCCATAGGGAGGGGTAAGTAGATGGCAGGCAAGTAGTCTTTGATTAGATTTTGATCACAATTTTGACCCAGTGTTAATACATGCAGTGAAAGGTATGGATTTTAACAGCACATGTTGTGTATAAAACATCTAATTTGAAATGGAGGACCACCGTCGACCACTGGCACTTGTTTTGATGGGTAGTAAAGATTTGCAATTTAAGATGACCTATGGTAGATTTTACTGAATTTCATTCAGTTCATCACTAAGGCAATATATAAATGGTCAAATATGCAATTTGTGCAAAATTTAGTTGTTTGCATTGACTCTTGTGGATTCATAAAAATTGGTCAATCTTTTCCAAATGTGGATAACATAGTACGACACTTAAAACAGGGTCAAATTGAGTATTAAGGATGGTGTCCCTAAACAATGGAATTGTAAACTTTTAATGTCAAAAATACCTAATATTATTAGTTTAACAATTAGTCTGAAAATGTGTGACATAAGGCAAAGTTTGTGGGCGCTTCACACGTTTCTTGTCCCCCCCCCCCCCACACCCAATTAATTTCACTTCCTGCCCCCTCCCCCGATTATTTCTTGCTCCCTCAAAATGTTGATTCTAGTGTTGTCACTGACTGTTACGACTCCATAACCAGTGGCGTAGCTCAGGGGAAGTTGCCCCCCCCCCCCCCGACAGAATTTTGTGTGCCCCCCCCCCCCTTCTTGTGCCCCCTCCCCACTTGCCGGATGTAGTGTTTATATGCGTTATAAGTACTGTTTTTTTATAAATTAATGAAAATGTTATAGAGATAACTGTTTAAAACCTGGATGAATCCTAGCTACGCCACTGTCCATAACGGTAACCAGGACAAATCTCAGATGAAAATTGCAAATAGGTGAAATAGTAGCGTTTGTAACAATAAGAGCAATCGTTCTCATTGATCTTGTTTATTTTAAAGGCATATTATGCGATCTTTTCCATGGGACACCCTCTTTCCTTGATTTTTTTTTGAAAGCAGATTTTCTTGCAGATTTACATTTCTGATTGTAAATCATAAATAAATCGATACGATTCCAAATTTACTTCAAAATCATGATTTAAAGAGGTTGAAAATAGATTGTCCTGCAGCAGGACCGTTTATTTTAGAATTTCAGTAGAACTGGCAACTACGATCCTATGCCTACATCATACACACTACAGTACTAAAACAATGCCTAGTGGTATGCGTGCGCACCTACAGGGAATGTGCTTTGAAATTTAAATTCACACTTGATTGATCATTACTTACGTTGTAGAATAGTGCAGTAGTCATGGTCTGCATCCCTAGCACAATGAGAGACCAGTTACTAAATCTGGTTGCCCGGCAGTATGTGTACACACCATAAGGGCAGGTGCTTTTAAAATTGGCGCTCAGTGATGAGTATTTTGGTTTTGAATATTTTGTATGCAGTAGTCATGGATTAGTACCTCTAGTATGTCTTCAGATTTGTAAATACTACTGTTGTAAACAACGGTCACATCAACTATAGCTCCAACTAAAAAATATCAAGGAATACATTTCTGTTACAATTTCTCCTTTATAATTTTAGGTATTGTTCAAGAAGATCGATTAACAATTAAAAATGCTACACCGACAAGATCGAGACAAAGAACGCTACACCGACAAGATCGAGACAAAGAATGCTACACCGACAAGATCGAGACAAAGTGCAATTGTTATTTTCACACTTGGGTTTGAGCATACAGGTGAGTGTGACAGGTGTGTGTATGGGCTGCATTGATCAATTGAAGCATCCAAGATCCTCATCCTATACCAGGCGTGTGCAACCTGTGGCCCGCGAAGCAATCCCAAAATTCCCATTGAAGCGGCCCGTTTTAACCTGAACTCCCTAGGTTACACTAATGACGAATTGATTTAGTGGTGTCCTCCCTTATAATTAGTAGGGTGACGCAGTGGGCAAGTCAGAGGGGGGGCGAGGGGGCAATTTTCCCCAATATTGACTGTTGTGTCGGTTGAGATTGGCACTGTCGGTTCATTTGACAAGAGGAATCATGGAATTATGATGGTCAAAAGTGCACAGACCTAATTAATTCGTGCGCTACGCGTGCATGTGTACCCCAAATGGATTTTTCTTTTTGTAGAAACGTTTTTAAAGCAGAAATGTAACTCAATCATAAGCAAAAAATAAGTGTAAAGTCGAACATTTTCGGAACAAACTTGTGATTGCGTGTTAAAACCCCTGGTTAAAATGGCGAAGAGAAGCGGGTATCCGGATGTGTTTTGGAATGTTTGACAATCACTGCGGCCCGTGAATGGATCTCAATGAGGCCCGGGTGGTAAAAAAGGTTGCACATGCTTGTCCTATACTATCGACCATAAGTTGTCATTACCAGATAATCAATAATTTTCCTATTGCTGCTTACACCAAGGCTGCATGTTGAAAGACCAAGAAAAATAAAAAAAACAGACTAAGTGTTCATTTTTGACACATAGTTTTGTTAATATTCAGCCAGACTTGCAGTATGCAATATCTTAAATTAAAGAGTCTGATTTGATATTTAGATGTAGGAATTGTTGTTCTGGAGTCATGAGCATTTTTATCACTTGGTGTAAGTTGTACTTTTTGTGCACTGTAATACAAGGTGCATTGAACTTGAATGTTTTATCCACACAAGGAATTGAGAGAGGTATTACAAGCATTGTATTACCGTAATAGTATTCATGAATGAGCTGATGATGAACATGACCGATACTTGAGTTGACGCATGTAACGGTCGGCTAGAATATTGATTCGCTTTTTCAAAAATGCACCATTAAGGAAATCAAAGTTTGTACATCTAACGCCAGGTCTGCGACCCCCACATTCTCAAATCGATCATTTTTCTATGTATCTTATCAAAACTCACTCTTTCTCTCTATTCTGTGACATTTTCCTTTTATAAAATCAATATTTCAAGGTGACCCCTAAGGTCTTTCCCCGAGGAGCTATGAGTAATCCCCTCTCAAACAAAAGAGGCCCACCCCTTTGACTGGAGTGGAGCATTCCAAGTCCACTCGTGCCTTTTTCCCCTCAATTTCATTCAGTTCTCGACCATGAGCGCTGAGAGCACTGCAGTGTGACTGCCCTCATGTTTGAATTCTCCACTATACTGACTGTACACAATGCACACACTGCGTGAATGAGCCATATGAGAGCCAGCGCTCTATCTACTTGTTAACCCTACACACAGATGCATGGGTATCTACCACTATACTCCGACTGATGATAATAATAAACCCAGTGCATTGAATCGGGTATTGGAGCTAGGGAGACTAGGATTCTCAGATTTGTGACCTATAGCAGGATTGATATCAAACCTAGGATAGGATAACTAGAATATACCAGATAAAGGATCTCTCCTGTGTTTTAAATCAAATAACATCTGCGTTATTTGTTCCAGAATTTCTGACCGAACACCACCACCAACCAACTGAAGAGGAGGAGGAGAGAGATATTCTACTACCAGACTACCAGACTACCAGCACCAGTAGCAGCATCCAACGCAGTACAGGCATCTTGATTGAGTGGTATATTGACGGCGGATTTCTCTATTTCTTTCATATGTGTTTTGAATGATACACCGTAAGGGTGTTTGAATCTTGGAAAGATTGAATTTATTTGAAAAAAAATGCCATAGGAGGATAGCAGGATTTACTGTATACTGATGATCTTTTAAGATGAAGATGATGAGTTACCGTGTGAACCAATGTGGTGATGCCCGCCGGACCAGCGTCATGGCGCTCTCTGGATTCTATGCCTCTTGTTGGATATTACTAGCAGTGTTGCAAACCATTGACGCACAAGGTAAGATAAAGTGATCATACACAAAAAACAGATATCACCCTCACTATATGAACTTTCAGAATGGATATTCTATTGTTATCAACAGATAACTCTTAAAACATGTAAAAAAGAACACCCTGTTCTACGGGCTTGACCAACCCATTTTTTTTAATTTCCCCAAATTTCGTCTATTTTTTTAAAGAAAAATGTTAATTTTGTTTTGAAATTTTGGTAAAACAACACACTAAAAACCGACCAACTGACCTACCTGAGAGGTCAATTTGCTCATAGAACAGGGTTTGTTGTGGACTTATTAACCACGCTTTCCTCCTGGTTTTCTTACACTTTGTACCCTTGACAGGAATTTCCAAATTTCATGCGAAAACTTACCCTTTCCCCCCAATTTTCCAATTTTGCTATTTGTAATACCCTTGACGGGAATTTCCATATTTCATGCGAAAACTTACACTTTTCCCCTCATTTTCCAATTTTGCTATTTTAATACCGGTACCCTGGGGATAAATGTATACTTTGTACTATAACCTTTCTTGTAAACAAATATGGTACCCCTTTTATTATACTCAGTTTTACAATAATGATACCAGTGTTGGCAGATAAGAATATTTCTTAGTATGTTATACATGTAGGGCATCTACCACTCTATCCTATTGAGTGTCACACATATGTGCCATTATGTCATAAAGTTGCTGGCATCTTCAGAAGAATATCATTCTGTATTAGTTCAGTTATTATTTCAGATTATCACAGTTTTGATATATTTTGTAGCTTTCTTGTAGACAAATTAGTGGATATGAGGTTACGGGGATGTGCTGCCAAATAGGGTCCCATTTTAACTCTCTGGTAAATGAATAACCCCTTTTTAAAGCCTTTTGTTGGTAAATGTATGGGTCTAAGATCCTTAATTTTGCTGTTTTTCAGACATTTTAGCCAAATTTGTTAAATAAATAAGAAAATTATGAGTCTCTGGTAAAGACCCCTCCCCTGGAGAAAGTCTAAATGTGGGTGATCCAAAATTATAATATCCATCAAAACTAACACTATATTTTCCATCAAACTACTTTTCCCTGTTTGTTTAAGATCTACTATTAATTTTGACATACCTTATAGATCAAGACTGAGATCTAATAGAAGGGACTAGCTTACACCCTAACACCAAAATTGAAAGTTCAACTTTTGAAAATCTAAACAAAAGCCAAGCACATGTTTTGTTATCATTCTTGAGTACTGTTTAACAATATTTTGTATTCAGAGAAATGAAAATATCAAATTGTATAATTATGATGGCTCTTCAACGGCTTGTAATCATGATAAAAATAACACATTTGACCTGAACATAGATATGCTGGTTCATGTGATTGGGTTAACTCATTTACTGAAGAAGAAGAAAACATTCAAAGAAAATCTAGTTTCGTAGAACAGGTCTAATAATGATTATAAAATATGCATTTTAGTTATAATCACAAATAACTTAATAAGGAAATTGTTACCTAATAAATAATAAAAAGATGTTATTTGGCCCTAGCTACTATATGGGAAATACATGCATGTGGCAAGGAAATTGGGATATGTGACTGCAAGGTGTTGAATTGTAGCCGAATGGATAAAGAAGGCGTTTTCCCTGTAAGGAAGAGGTCCTGGGTTTGATTCATAGGCGAGATCGTTTTCCCATATTGTCTCCTTTCTATTTACGACAGCAAACCTGATTAAATATTTATAATATCAATGGTAATTTTAATTTACTGTTTTGATTATACACTGGAAATAGAAGTAATTATTTACATACACAGTGTTTTTAGGTGGAAATCTGTGCAATAGACATGAACAATTCAGTTGCCAACTGTGATGAATGCTATTTTAAAGTTGACTTAAGAAACTTTTTTTTAATGAAGTACATGAAAATCAGTTCAATTTAAGAGCATGCCTTTTAAAAAAATAAAGGTGTATTTTTTTGCTGAAGATACGGTAAAATGTATTACATACCTTCTTATAAATAACCTTGTTTTGCTATTACTCAAATTAGTCCAAAAAAATGTTTCGCTGTTTTGCATCTGAACACTTAAACATCTACAGTATCTAACTTTTATAACAGATGATGGGTTGAAAAAATCAAGGTCCCCAGAGTTGAAATTTGAATGAACTTGAAGCTAAATGCCTCATTGGTATTAGCACAAATTAGAAAAAGATAACCTAAATTGAATTACTTGAACAACCTAAATTGAATTACTTGAACATATAAAATTTAAGAGAGAGGGTAGGTCAGCCTGAATAGCTGTATTGAATTATAACTTATTCTGTACAGTATTGAATTTGACCACATTTTGGTGTACTTATGTGTAACTCTTTTTGCCGGATCCCTTTATTAAAAAATGCCCACTATAGATTTAGAGTCTGCAACATCCAATAGTGAATGAAGTACAGCTTAAAGGTAGATGTTCCGATTTTCAACTTGAAGTTTTCTATTCTACATTAAAGGTCATCCTTAAAAAAGTCGTGTTCCAAAGTATGAGTTGCATAGCTCTAATGGTTCTTATTTTAGACGCACAAGATGCTGTGAACTGTACCCATTGAGTAGTACACAAACTATATCGGTGGTTACCACCATTCGCGGTAATTCGACGTTATTTCATCAATTTCTCCGTAATTATACCGATTTAGGCCGTCAAATTTCAGTATGATGATGAGAAAAATACTAGCTTTCATATGATATAAAAATCTCTGTATGTTTGAAATAATTCTGTGTTACGAAAATGTGATTGGGTCATCTACCGTTAAACGGAAAAAGTGTACTTTAGGTCTCAGATACTGGTATCCCAGTATCGCTCGATACTGGTATAATATTATTGTTCCAGTATTGTCCGATACTGGAACACCAAATTGTGTTCCAGTAGAACGTTTTTATGTTCCAGTATCTGGCGATACTGATACACATATAGGGCCCACCAGTAGTGATATGTCCCAGTATCAGGCGATACTGGTACATAAATATGTTCCAGTATCACCCGATACTGGAGCATTCTATATGTGCCAACTTATAAGACTTAAGAGGTTTAAACTATACAAATATCTTGCTTAGGGTATCAAAATATTTTGAGTACTTGTTTAGAGTATCAAATATTTTGAGTACTTGTTTAGGGTATTGGAAATACTGATATTACTTGCTTTAAGGTTTGTAAAATACTGCCATACTTGTTTAGGGGGTGCTTTTTCACATTAACACAATTACGTATTTAGGGTACTTTTTTTAAGTCCTTGGACGCGCATCATACCCCCTTATAATGACCACCGAGCACCCTTCGGTTGTTCCAGTACTAGTACAGTCCAGAATCTTGGATCTATATGAACACTTTTCCCGGTTAAACTATTAAGCATAAATCTTGACTTGAATTTCAAAGATTCAGAACATACTGCTTGCACGCGGTTTCAAAAACCCCAACATTATACAGATGCATAACACCTCACGAATCTAAAGGTCATATGAGCTAACAGTCTTTTTAAATTTTACTCTCTTTTTTAACTATCCATTTATCAAAGTGAATCAATGTGGTCACTGGTTACCATGGATACACTGTTTCATAATACATCCACAATTATTATACACAATTCTCTCTGCTAGCACTCATTGTATACCCTGGCTTCTACAGCCACCACCAGGGTCAAAAAAGGCTACACTCTTATAACAACATGGTCATTTTTGACCCCGTTTTTAGGTTGGGTGCATATCCCATACAGTTGCCATCCTTAGTCAATATGACTAATCGTTTTAAGAGTGTAGTTATTGGAGGGAAAGTCAGAGTACATTGTATTTACTACTGTTTGATTACTTTTAACAACTATTGTGCAAATTTCTATAGGCATTTATTGACCAAAGAAATCAAAAGAGTGAAATATTCAACACTTTTAAAGGTATATTTATCTTAAGCACAGAGTACACACAAAATATTTTCGTTAACTCCATCACACATTAACACCATCAGGACTTAGAATAAATGGGATGGGTGGGAGCAGGAACTAGAAATATTGGTGAGCTTAAAGAAGCTTGAACATTCTCTTATTGAATTTTGTACATCTTTTTTTTAAAGCCAAAGTTTTCCCCAAATTTATACACTGTAACATTGGTATTTGTGAGCTCATTTTAATACTTTGGGCTTATAAATAGTTTTTTTAAAAATCATTCCAATAAACAGCTTTTGATCAACACTCAATATTAATGATAACAACATTAAGCATGGAGCCAACTGTATTGATATTGATATTTGATCTGAAATACTCTCCTTTCAAGCCATGATCTAACTATATAGTCAAAGAGAGTATAATTTATTTGAAATAATTGGTTTTATCTACAGTACACAAATTAATGGGGGAAGTGTCTGGGGGGGGGGGGTGGGGGTGGGGGGGGGGGGGGGGTGGGGGGGGGGGGTACTGACATTGGAAAGGGGTATAGGTATAATTAGCTACCCTCTTTTTCACCCTCAGCTAACTCTTAAGACCCCCCCCCCCTCCTTTTGAGCCTGCATCGGCTCTTAAGACCCTCGTTTTATCGAAAGTTTGCATTCTTAAATCAAATTTGAAAAATTCTTATCCAACCCTTGCCATACTTACATACTAAAAATCCTTTAAAATAATTTTATCTGCAGAAAATAATACAAAGATGATGTGTGAATATAACTGAGATAGAGATTTAAAATAAAAAAAAGGGAAATAAATCTTCTTAAAACACAAAAAATGGTCTCTCTAACTGAGATAAAATAGTGCAAAATTGAAGTCAGAATATATTTGAGATTTCTGCTCGACCATCCTAATCTTCTTTTGTCTATTTGTGGATAATTGTATGCCAGTGCGGCACCACCGATCCCAATAGCGCACACTGCACATACATAGCATACCACCATGTCTACATTATAAATAAAAAAAGAACGGAAAGACATCTCCTTAAAAAACAAAAATTCTGAATCTAGTATATTAAACCAATCTCTCTGTAACTGAGATGTGGTGGGATTCTCGGACGAAACGAAGCGCAGTGAAACATGCATGCAGGCGAGGCAAGAAGCTGACGGTAAATGAGGCGTGCGGTTTACTGCTTCTGTTGTGTACTCGATTGATGCTAAGAAGTCGTAGTATGGTCTACTCTCACTGTGTACCTAACGTGAATGAGAGGGTTGTCAATGCGAGTGTCAACGTATAGAAGGCAATGGTTTGTACAAGTCCAAATGTACTCTACATATACACAGTCAAAAGTACTCCACATGAAATGTTCAAATTACTAACAACAGGAATTTATGAAAACTATTTTGTTTCCTCTCCGCGTGCATGAAAATATTTAACGGAAATGCAGGAAATGTTGCAAATTGTATACAAATGGAAATTCTATCATATCTGCATAATTGCTTCTAAAGAGGCACCAACATGCATGTACTGTTTCTAGAGAGTTTCCTACCAAATATTAAATAAGTCACTTAATTGTTAATGTTATGGGCAGACATACCTCTCTCGGAGAGTCGATGGGGTTATAGTTTTTTAATTAAACTTTCTTTTAAAATTGAAGTAATTTGTCTAAAAATGTCATCCACAATTTTGAACAAGTCCCTAACATTGTAAAAAACAGTTAAAAAACATGGTTGAAAAAGGGAAGTTATTTGTTGGGTAAAAAAAAAAGTCAAAGCAAAAACCAATGCTATTTTTCTGCATGCAATATCTACTGATACCTTTTATACAGTAGAGTGGTTTGTGCCATGTACTCTGTAAAAATGGTGTCTTACAAAACCATGTAATACACGTCTTGGCAATAGACATGTCTTCAACAATAGACAACAAAGAAAACAAAAACAAGTGTCTTGCCTGAAGACACTTTGTAAGACATGACTCAATTAAGTCGGTTGTGAGATGTCTTCAATAAGACACAAGTTACAAAACATCTCGCAAGAGGACATGTCTTCATGCAAGACACTTACAATTTGCAAGACGTGTCTATTGAAGCCAATTTTGAGACACTTGTGTATCTGGTATCTGCTGGTTAGATATGACTTGCATAGAGACATGACTTATGACTTGCATAGAGACATGACTTGTGTCTACATGTCTTCTGGCTTCATGTCTTACAAAGTGTCTTCAGGCAAGACACTTGTTTTTATTTTCTTTGTTATCTATTTTTGAAGACATGTCTATTGCCAAGACATGGTTCTGTAAGACACCATTTTTACAGTGTACACACATTTTTGTAGTATATTGACATATTGCCTCTTATTTTGTACTTTTCCAATTTCTTGCCATAGGTACTAAAATGTATGCTTTGGAGTTCTTATATTTTGAGGCACAATGTCTACTCAAGACATATTTTTCAAAAGAAACAACTTCACTTCAAACACTTGCACAGCATTTTTACAACAAGAAAATCCCACTGCCACGCTGAAGTACATAGAAAAGGGTACTTGATAAAGTTAAAAGATCCTTGAAAAACCAATCATTTTAAGTAAGTGGTCTGTTTTGTATGCATTGTTGCAAAGGTAAAGGTATAAATACTATAATCTACACACTCCTTAAAAGTCTCAAAGCTTCTCAAGGATTCTCTCTTGATAATGCCAAAGTGGTTGAATGCTACCTTTAGATTAATGCCTAAATACTTTATAGAATTTGATAAACATGGATATTATAAGCCTACAATTTGTTTGTGAGTCATTGAATACTCATTAGAGCAGTAAATTGTCATGATTTGTAAATATGGCAATGTAGACACTATTTATATGGCTTAAGTTTGAGATTTTGTAGTGACCTGTTATAACTTCACAAAATGGACATGTTGGAGGCAAAAATCTAATTTGAGTTACACATAAATATAAGGTGGAAGAGCTCATTATAAGTTTTAAAGTGATACCTTTTTCAAGGAAATTGGACTTTGGAATCACAAGATATAATTTCAAGAACCTAAGGTGCTAGGATGAGGGGGGGGGGGGCGCAAATTGAAGAACTTTATCAGGCCTTCCACTTTTGAGAATTGCTGCCAGGTCAGAAACTTAGGGGGGGCTGTGATAGTCGTCCCCCAAGCTCGATACCGACAGTACCAAACTCAACCGACACAACTCGAAGATTGCCCCCCCCCCTTTCTGGCTATGCCACTGATGCCTGGATTACTTTTGCTGAATAACTCAAATTTGATACTTATACTTGCAACCAATGGGAAGATTCTTGATCTCTTCCATATTATTATTTTATGTATACACAGATTGACTTGGCACTACCACACCATATAGAATTGAGTATCTAATTTCCCATGGGATCATTGTATTTGTAACAATGCATGTCTTTAACTTCAACTTAATTATAGTTGCAAGGTCTTTAATCAATACAACAATTATTTGCTATTTTAAGCAGTTTGTTTATCCTCATTTTATTTTCGTAATTTCACAATGCAATATATTTGACTTCAGGAAGATAAGCTTAGAGAAATATATAGATAATGCAAAACTTGTATAATTATTTATGTTCAGAATCACCCTTAGGTAATGTAATAATAAATGAATTATAATCATAACAAGTTGCAAAATATACCATTCACACAAAAATACAAAAATATCGCTCACTGTATTATAGGAGTCATCAGTGGATGTATAATTGTGTAATTACACAACTATTAGTATATATCAGTGATTAGTACAGTCATAATTGCATATTATTAAGATTTGTGTCTATTCAGCTCAAGGCAACAGCAACTACGCCTGTGATATACTTTACAGTGCATGCATTGGGAATAGTGTACACTTTCCATGAGGCTATTAATTTTACCATGTTAAAAACAAGATTTTTCAGAAAACTTTCCCAATTTTCAAAGTCTATCTCAAGGTTTATCAAACTAATACTAGGCATGTTTGTACTTATTTCAATGCATTTCTCACGGTGATTCGAAATATGGTATTGAATTTCAATAATTTGACATTTTTTAAACATTTTGTGAAATTTTGGAACTGTCCTCTGCAGACGACTGCCGCATGGGGGTGGGGGGGAAGGATTTTTTTTGTGTGGGTATAAATTTCATTTTTGTTTCCATTTTGTTGTGCCAAATCATTTGAACATTTTCCTTAATTCCTTTCATTATATTGTTTTTGTTTGTTTTGATGTTTTTGTTTTTGTTTGTGTGTTTTTGTTGTTTTTGTTTTTGTGAATTTCTTCCCCAATTTTATCTCAAGGATTATCGAACCAATACTAGGCATGTTTGTACTTATATCATTTCAATGCATTTCTCACGGTGATTCCAAATATGGTATTGAATTTCAATAATTTTGACATTTTTAAAACATTTTGTGACATTTTGGAACTGTCCTCTGCGGACGACTGCCGCATGGAAAGTGCTATGGTATCATGCAAATGACTGTCTGTATAGTGTTAATGCTAAAATGCATGAAAATATGATAATTCGATACGCTATTTAAAATGGGGGGGGGGGGGAAGGATTTTTTTTGTGTGGGTATAAATTTCATTTTTGTTTCCATTTTGTTGTGCCAAATCATTTGAACATTTTCCTTAATTCCTTTCATTATATTGTTTTTGTTTGTTTTGATGTTTTTGTTTTTGTTTGTGTGTTTTTGTGATGTTTGTTTGTGGGTTTTTTGGGATGGGAGGACAGGATGAAAATATGTGAAATCCCCCGTCTCCTTTATCATAACAAATGAAGCACCATTTAAAACCATCTTACACAGGCATTAGTGTTAACCATGGATTTACAATGTGCAAATAGCCTTGAACTAGGCTGAATGTCATCTTCAAGTTGACAAATTGAAGGGAAAAACAGAAAGAAAGAAGAAACAATAACAAGTATCGTGGGCGTAATCGACTCAAGAACGACCATCATGATATGAATCACATATTTTGAAATAGTACAATGGTTGGAAAGAAACCATGCATAAGAATGGTCAATACAGAGGGAAAATCTAAAAAAAGAACGAAAAAATCTATAAATGGTTGAAAACTTAACCATAAGAATGGACAATACGGAGAGAAAATTCCCTAAATAGACTGAATCAATTCAGCCATTCAATAAAACAAACTGTGGTTTGTCTGGAATAAGATTTAGATTGCTTACAATGTAGCACTCAAAGCAATGGAAAAGTAGTTCTTCATATTGCAAAACAGAATTGCAATTAAAATATATACCCAACGGATTTAAGTCATCTTTAACCACCCAACCCATTTGATTTTGAGCTACGCGGCAATTGGTAGAAACAATTATGGATATTTTCTGAACATTTTGATTGAATAGAAAGTCTATTTTAATAGTGTTAAAACACTTACCACGCGGCTATTTAATAGTTTTACCATAATATACATAACAGAAACCTTCCCAACTTTCAAAGTCTATCTCAAGGATTACTGAACCAATACTAGGCATGTTTGTACTTATTTCAATGCATTTCTCATGGTGATTCAAAATATGGTAATGACATTCAATAATCATGACATTTTTGAAACATTTTGTGAAATTTTGGAATGTAGTCTGCAGCCGCATGCCGCATGGAAAATGTTATCATCACTGCAGGTGTTGAGCCTCTTCTTCATTGAGGTACAACAAATAATGACAATTATAATTTTCTGTCTATTTTTTCCCTCTTTTATCCCATTGTTTAGGTTGTTGTTACTGCTGTTATTGTTTTCTTTGTTTCTTGGGGTTTTTTTCTTCGTTTTTTCTATTTTGTTGTTGTTTATTTTTTAGGTTAAACGTTAAGGTAGTGTCTTGTGTTCTCAGTCAGTGCATATTTTACATATGTGTAAAATTGAAAATAATAAATCATTTTCAAATCTTTTATGACCAAGATAATGATAATAATATGTGTACATAAGAATTGTGAAAATAATCAGCGCAAAGATCGTCCCCATTCATTGGCTACAAAATTCTGCCAATTAAAGTCTATAAATGAATAGACGAATGCTTAATATTATACAGTGTAGCACTGTTCATATGGTCAGTTTGACCTTTCAAATAGTGCAAGTATTGGACCTTAATATCAAAGGGATTACCTAATCCGATCAGTTCATTTAAATATAATAAAACGGTTTAACACAAAATGGTTTATATTATGCTATGAATCAGGAGAATAGAAAAAAGGTGTGTAATTTGGATAAACAAAAATTGGTTTTAAAATAGATTTAAGTTAAGAAAGATTTTAAAAACAATTTCTTTAAGAGAAGGTAGGCGCACAATTTGTTGCCGTCTCCAGAATTTCATCAATTCCATGTGATGTTTGCTTTCTCGTCATATTTTGAAATTATCTTCAAATATTTTTGTACTACTGCTATGGAATGCAATTGTGATGGCTTCTTTTGACCTTAAAGATTGATTGAGACTTTTTTATTCATTTATTTATTTATTTGTTTGTTTATTTATTTATGTATTTATTTATTTATTTATTTATTTATTTATTTATTTATTTATTTATCTGATGATCGCACAAGCGTGAAACTCGGAGTAGCAACTACCTTTCCAAACTTATATTTATTTGTTTGTTTGTTTGTTTGTTGTGGTTGTGTTGTTTGTTTGTTCGTTCGTTCGTTCGTTCGTTCGTTCGTTCGTTCGTTCGTTCGTTCGTGCGTTCGTTCGGTTTTTTTGTTTTTTTAATTTAAAAAAAAAAAAAAATTATTTATTTATTTATTTATTTATTTATTTATTTATTTATTTATTTATTTATTTATTTATTTATTTATTTATTTATTTATTTATTTATTTATTTATTTATTTATTTATTTATTTATTTATTTATTTATTTATTTATTTATTTATTTATTTATTTATTTATTTATTTATTTATTTATTTATTTATTTATTTATTTATTTATTTATTTATTTATTTATTTATTTATTTATTTATTTATTTATTTATTTATTTATTTATTTATTTATTTATTTATTTATTTATTTATTTAAATTTATTTGTTTATTTATTTAAATTTATTTGTTTATTTATTTAAATTTATTTGTTTATTTATTTATTTATTTAAAAATTCAAAGTAATAGACCTGGAATAGAAGTCGTAACTCTAGTCCGAGTTTCATGCTTTCGCACTCTATTCAAAGGTAGTCTACCTATTGGCATAATGTCGATACATGATTTTTATTTATATATATTTTTATTTTTATTTTTATTTTTATTTTTTTGTGTATAAATGTATCTTGGAAGGGCATGTCTGATATTAGGTTTTAGTAGAAATCTGATGGGACTAATTTTAACGATTACTATTGCTCAAATTCAGAGATGTAAAAACAATATACTTATTCCATTTTACTCTGTTCTGATCTATTGCATTGTGGGAATGATCTCTAACCTGCTGTTGGCAACACAAGCACCTATATGTGCAATCCAATTCATTTAAGATCTAGCAACAATGTTTTAGCTCGATTTTCAATGGCACACGTATATCTAGCCGACCGGTTGATGTGCAAGCACGTGCTAAGATGTAGTTAACACAGCGGTCGGTATGTGTTTGCATACCTTGCTCTCGTTAGCCAGTTTTGATAATTAGGTTGACGGTTACATAGGCCACCTCTATGGGTTGTAACCAGGTGTATATATGATGCTAGCATGCTGCTGCACTGTAGTGTTTCACTTCTTAACACTTTCCACGCGACAGGCAGCTGCAGACGACATCCCAAAATTTCACAAAATGTTTAAAAAATGTCAAAATTATTGAATTTCATTACCATATTTAGAATCGCCATGAGAAATGCATCGAAATAAGTACAAACATGCCTAGTACTGGGTCAGTAATCATTGAGATAAACTTTAAATTTTTTGAAAGGTTTCTGAAAAATCAGTTCTGTGTATGGTAAAAATAGTAGCCGCGTGGAAAGTGTTAAGATCTAATCTACAAATGTTCACCTTTTAAAGTGGAGTTTTTTGATGTTGAGATAGTTACCTGTAGGAGGTTTACTTAGTTTACACAAGTTTGTTAGGGTTTGAAGATACTAGTGGATGTGTGTATACATGTTAAAAAGCGGATTGAATATCAATGTTATTAGGGGAGAGTTCTTATACTTGTAAGGTAACATGGCTAAGTGTTGAGAGGGTGCACAATTAGCACCGGGGGGGGGGGGGGGGGGGGGGGGGGGGGTAGGGGGTAGTTAACTGTTTCGAAAAATAAACAATATTCCCACAGCCTCCCGGGTGTACTCATGATGTAATATAGAGAGATGTGGCTATCCGCTTGGTTACTGTTTCTAGCAAGAATTCTGTCAACTTGGGTTTAATTTGCACCAAAATAAACCCAGTGAAATAAGTTGTGTGTGTGTAAAAACACAAATATATCCCTTTTAAAAATTGTACCATTTGCATAAAAAATCTAAAATCAAATCATAAACTTTCACCGGCTTTCAAACCCTTAGATAGATCAGGATCTTAGAGTTCCAACAGCACATCCCTATCTCCATAACAAATGTTGGTTACCCCTACCCCACCCCACCCCACCCCAACCCCCAACTCCCACCCCAACCCCAACCCAACCCCAACCCCACTCCAACCCCAACCCCAGTTATTCCAGGATTGCCTTTTATGGAATATCAAATGCAACTGTAAGAGTTTAGCCCAGAATTGCATCATTGAAACAATGAGTGCCTTTCTCTTATACCCATTGTCTCCCGACCTTTTACTTCCATAATACCAACAATAAAACATTGCTCCTTTAATAAAGCCTTTCCACGCGGCAGGCGTCTGCAGACGACATTCCAAAATTTAACAAAATGTTTCAAAAATGTCAAAATTTTTGAATTTCATTACCATATTTAGAATCCCCATGAGAAATGCATTTAAAAAGTATAAACATGCCTAGTATTGGTTCAGTAATCGTTGAGATAGACCTTGAAAGTTGGGAAAGGTTTCCGAAAAATCTGTTTTGTATATTATGGTAAAACTAAATAGCCGTGTGGAAAGTGTTAAGCCGAGCAGCATTTTACTTCCATATAAATTGATGTGGCACGAAATCGACCCACTTTGCACACATGGAAACAAGCATTAACAAACTCTCCTCTATCTCTTAGATGGGTTTACGAGAAACAGCTTGTTATAACCCCTCCAAGCGTTATCTTGATTCTTGACCTTAGTTAAGTGTCCGTATCGTTATCATACCCCGACTATGATATACCACGATATCATTACGACCCACTGCTGGGTGTTGTGGGTTTATTAAACGATTCCATGTTGTGTGCGGTAATTAATCGCGTGGTGATGGGAATTAGACAATCACGTACGAAGCTGTGCAAGGAACATTGGCTTTTCCTTTTTAAAATTTCAGATACTCCGTTGATCCAAGACGATTCTGCAATAAACACTTTCCATGCGACTATTAGTTTTACCATAATATACAAAACAGATTTTTCAGAAATCTTTCCTAATTTTCAAAGTCTATCTCAAGGATTACTGAACCAATACTAGGCATGTTTGTACATATTTCAATGCATTTCTCATGGTGATTCCAAAAATATGGTAATGATATTCAATAATGTTGACATTTTTGAAACATTTTGTGAAATTTTGGAATGTTGTCTGCAAACGCCTGCCGCGTGAAAAGTGTTAACGCAGAAATTTATTTTTCCTGATTTGTATTTAATCATCACCTCAGAGCATGTTTTTAATAGATTGTTGTGATCGGCTCTATTGACAGTTAATTGTTGTTTTGTGAGGCAGCTGGATTACACACCTATTGCCAATACGCATAATTAACATAGCGTTTAAGAGCAGCTGAAAAGAGCTAGCTATTAAATAGGGGAGTTCACATGCTTATATTTGGTTGTCAACAAGCCATAGATATTGGGCTTTTCCAGTTGAAATCCATACACCCCTTAAAGGCATATTATGTGATCTTTTTCAGAGAGTGCCCTCTATTCATGATTTTTTTAGAAAGTAGATTTTCTTGCAGATTTACATTTCTGATCATAAATCGTATACATTCCAAGTTACAGAGCGATACGATTTCTAAGTACCTCAAAATCACGGTTTTAGAGTGAATTTAGATTGAAAATATAAACTGTCGTGTTATCCCAACAGTTTAGTTTCACTCTAAAACCATGATTTTGAAGTAATTAAGAATCGTATCGCCCTGTAACTAGGACTGTATGTACGATTCATGATCAGAAATGTAAATCTGCAAGAAAATCTGCTTTCAATTTTTTTTTCCCTGGAAAGATCACATAATATACCTTTTTAAGACACTATCTAAATCTTGTACACAGGGAGGGAGGGAATGTTTCAAATGGAGTCACCTGTGCAGGTAATCCCATTTGAAATTCACACTCCCTGTGTGGAAGATAAATATCATGTCTTCCATAGGGGGTGTATGGACTTCAAACGGAACAGCCCATTGGTGTTGGTTTTGCCTGCTAGGTTTCCTTCATAGAGATGAGAACTCATGATTAAACAACCTTTATTGACTAAATTGTATGAATATAACGTTTACCTACCCCTCTCCTTTTTAGTCTGGGAATCAGTTTGTCTTTTTTGTACAAAATGTTATTATCAAACACACTTTGCAAAATGTACTCCTTTTGGGAGGAAAATATAAGAAGTTAAATAAAGTTGAATTTTAAAACTACAGATTTTGTTGTTGTTGTTTCACAAATTTAAATGTTGCAAGTGCAGACAGCAGCTCCTGACATAATGCACTTTTTTAATACTTCAAGTCTTCGTGAGAAATGACGGTTTTGTCTGAGAAAGCATAATAGGAGAAATATCACAAGTTTTTGTGAACATTTCTCAACATTTTACCATAAATAGATGTATGTGAGTTAAAAAAATAGTAAAAAAAATAGATGTAATATATCAAAAATAAAATTGACCACAAATTATTATTGTTGCATCAATGGAGATATCCACCAGTCATAGAGACTGAAATCATTGATAAACACACACACACACACCACCACCAAACCTTGTCAGTATGGACATAGTGGATGAGATACAGGATCCAATAGACAAAGAAATATTATGGAATTGCCTCGGGCACAAAAATCATACCAAAAAAAGATTAATATGACATTATTAAATATTAGACAGTGTTGCCAGTCAGTCTATTCTAATGTGAGGCTGATTGATGATGAAGACAAACGGAGCGATGCAACATCCATGAGCCTTTGATTATAACCCCCTGAGAACTACCGGCCGATTGGTCAGAAAGATGGATACATCATTTATTGCACCAATGAGAGACATTGTTAGAATAATTGTATCCCTGCTGCCCTGCTAAGACCGTTAGAACTATTTTAGAAGCAATATTTCAATTGGTTATTCTAATGAGTATATTTTGCAATAAACCAATCAGAACCACTGTAAGATAGGCCGGTAGTGCCCAGGGGGTTAAATAAGGATGTATAATATCATGCATAATATTGTTGCTAAATTGTTGGTTAGCAACAGGGATTCCTGTAAATAAACAGAAAATTTGAAGGAAAAAAGACAATTGGTTTAGTACGATCAGTGTGGTGAGGTATGAAATTGCGGTCATTCATTTCTGTCAGTAAGGTGTGTGTGAGGCCTGATTAGCCTCGTCCTTACCCAGATCACTCTTTGTGCGTGTTTCGTTTCAATGATCACACTTTACACAAAGTTAAGTGTAATTGTCTTTGTTGTACATGTAATATCGAGATTTGATGATATATTTTGATATTTTAGATTGTTATCGTGTAGTGGGAGGTATATCTGATTGTATATTGTGATATTTTAGATTATTATCATGTAATTATTGTATATGATTGTAAATTTTGATATTTATGAGATAATTATCAACTTGCAATCCGACCCATAAATAGGTCACTTGGTCAGCGAAAATAAACTGAGCCAAATAAGTAGTTGAGATCTTTTTCCAGTTTTCTAGGATATATTTGTACTTTCAAACCTCATGGTCAATATGGTGCTTTCAATGCCATTTTCAGTCAATTCTGAGTGAAATTCAGCATGTGTTTTGGGTATCTTTTGAAAAAACACCTCCCAGTATTGTTTGTGTTTTAAATCAGTTCATGAGACCCTCATTTGAAGACCAATAATCAGTTTGGTCGAGTACCATTTCATTTCATCTTCTAGCTACTCTATATACCCCCTCCCGTGCAGTGTTGATCAATTCACATGTTATGTTCCGATTACTCAAGATTTTTTTTCACATCAACATATTTTGATATCAAAACAAAACCCATATTTTGCTCATTATTTCTGTAAAATCTTAGGCGCAAGATATGTTCCATTTAGACATAATAGGCCAAAATGCAGTGAATTACCACCGAAGGTGGTTAACCACCCAGCTACTTTGTGAACTATTCAAGGGGCAAATTTCATGTCACCTTGTGCTTCTAAAATAAGAACCATTGGAGTTATGCAACTCAAATATGACTATTTTAAGGATGATACTTCATGTAGAATAGAAAACATCAAGTTGAAAATCTCAAATATGACTATTTTAAGGATGAAACTTCATGTAGAATAGAAAACATCAAGTTGAAAATCGGGCTAGAAATTGTAACACCTACTTTAAAGAAAATCTGTGCATTCCATTAGAATCACACACACAATGTTAAGCTGCTACCCCTGGAATAGGCTCTGATGGAATTGTACTATCACAGAAGAAAGGAGTATACATTTATCAATACCAAGGGTATGACAGAATTATTCTGTGCAGTTGAATTTTACGCTAATTTTTAAAGCATATTTTAGCAATACGAACCATACATTTATAACCAAATCGATTCAAACTTAATTGATACATTTTCTTATACAAATCTAATATTTTCACATCTTAGCAGTTTACACAAGCAAAACAATTGCCCCATCGGCAAACATGGCGCACAATTCCGCCAGGCAATTAAGAACCTGATTTGACGTCAAAATCATCAAGATGAATCGATATAGCGTGATTCGGTAGCGAATATTTGCACTGGAATGATTGACTTGTAGTTTCATTCCGGTCTGTCATTTGCCTGTTTAATTAGCCATAGTCTATGGAATAATATATAGGTGTGTAATGTCAATATTAGCTTCCTAACAGCTTGTATGATGAAGATGGATTGCTATAGAGGATTCTTTGTGGATTTGACTGACTGGATGAAAGAACAGACGTTGACAAAATTGTCTTCGTTTTTTGTTAAAAATCAGTTTGAATTGGCAGAAAGTGGTGGTTCTGATCTTTATAATTGTATATTGTATTGCTACTAGAGTTGTGGAGGGGGCGTTTTGGGTGGAATTTAGAATACCAAATATCCTTATATGCAGAAAAATACAAATTCAGCAATCCCCCACACATCCCTATACTGCATTATATAGAAATAAAATTAGTAGGAAGGTATTCTAAAAATGAGTTCCCAATCCTGAAATGATCATCTGAGGAAGATGATTGCCCTTCTTCTACTAAACTAAGGATAAGTGTTCCTGTCGGGGGGGGGGGGATAAGTGTCCTGTCGGGGGGGGGGGGGGGGGGATAAGTGTCCTGTCCGGGGGGGGGGGTACTCGCCTTATAATGCAGTATACGAGGATGTGCTACTCTAATGGGTCGCTTTTTTGCAAAAAATGCCATTGGGTATGATTTTGTGCTGGAAAATCCCTAATAATGGGGTCACTTTTTAGAAATGGGTCTATTTTCACACAAAAATTGGTCTATTTTTGCAAACATTTGCGAAAATTGGGTCTATTTTCATAATAATTGGCGAAAATTGGGTCTATAATAAAGCAAAATCCTTAGAAATGGGTACTGTTTTTTCCCAAAATCACCCTTAGAAATGGGTAGGGGTTTTGAATCTCCAACCGCACACCCCCGGCCAAACCAAATCCCTGGGTGTCCTCTCCTCTCTTACACCCATATAACCATGCTTATACAGGGCTGTGGCAGTCCCTATGGGAGTGTGCCAATTGCACTTCAAGACTCCTCGTTATTCTTAAAAGCAATTGTATTCGGCAGTTAGTGTTATCTCAGATCGGACAATCATTAAGATTTGAATTTATGATGGATGAAAACACAGTCACTCAGGCTAGAAACAACAACATTTCCAAAGTAGCCCATGACTAACGATGGTTTTATTAATTAAATACTTTAAATTAAGACAACAAGTTGTCTCTATATGTATGCATCTTCTCTGGGGGAACACAACATAGCATCAAGTAGGTAGATAAGCATGGATGCTCAAAGCCAGGTGTTTTTACACACACATTTGAGACTGACGTTTTTGTATGCTAACCAAACATACCAAAGAATGAGCGTTTGCTGAGTGCAGCAAGACTTTTACTGCATCACTCAGTGGTGTGCGCAAAGGAGGGGGGCAGGGGGGACCTAGGCCCCCACTATTGAAATATTCGGGGGAAACTTACTGTCAGTCAGGGGGAAACTACTGGCAGTCGGGGGCTGGGCCGTCGCTAGAGGTTTTTTGTGTGGAAAGGGGGTGTTATCCAAATAGACAAGTAGTCGGCAAATTTGTACATGTAGTTGAGAAATTTTTGCACCAAGTTGGTAAAAATGGAAATGTTATAGAGAAAACTGATGAAAACCTAAATTTATATTTTGGGATGCGCTACACACGCACGCACATCCGCCGCTGCGTCGCATTGCATATCGAATTAATGTGACTCATGAATAATTCAGTGTATCACAAAAAGCGACACAAAAATCCCACACAAAGTCCAGCACAAAAAAAGCATAGAAGCGGACCAGTCCCCAAGACAAGGCCAGCGCATGCACACAAAAGCCAATGTTGCAGTCTACCCTTGAGGTGACACAGAGAACGACTATGTTCATCTTCTCATCAGGTGCATCATGTGACTTTCCTAAATGCTACTCATCTTTACGCTGTCCTTGTCTATCCTGTTAGATCAGAAACAGACAGATTGGCTCTTTTTGCAGCTACCATATCTTGTTAGATGACCTTTTTGCATATAAATTACTGACTGTCTACACCGGGCTTTGTCAACTAGATTTACTGATGCTCCACATTTAAGTAACCAACTTGTTGAAGCTCCACTTGGAGTCCAGGGGCGAAGCCCCAGCCGTGGTCCAGGGGGCAGCTCCAATAGAAGCTCCTGGGTTTTGGGGTTTTTCATGTTGGTCATATTTTTTTAGAATTTACAATTCAAGTTATTTTTCACAAGAGGAAAACAGGGCTCGGTGTGGTGGAGGGGCAAGTTGTTTTCTCGCGAAGGTCAGTGGGTGATTTTAGTAGACCTATGAAATCTGGCTATATCATGATATGATTTTTGTATTTATCTATTTTTTATTTTATTTTAAATTTTATCATTAATATTATTTTTTATAACCACTCTCACGCCACTTAGGATGCCTTGATGCTCTCCCAGTGGCGCGTGCGCTGCCAGTTGAGAAAGCCTGGTCTACACCCATGAAAACCAATTAAATATGTAAGTTCTTCAGACAAGATATTTTGTGAACAAATATTGTTCTATTGACTAGGGAAACCTAACAACCTCAAATTTCCAAACAAGAATACCAAATTTCAACTCAGTTACCCTTGAAAGATATGTAAAACTGGCAAAACACTGCCAAATAATATATTAATAAAATCTCTGACAAAAGATTTAGTATGGTATATAGTTTGCATGAGCTTTTACAAACATCAAGATACTTCATACCCCCCCCCCCCCCCCCGCTCCCCTTCCACTCCCCTCCATGTCCCTTCCCTCCCCCTCCTCCATCTTCAACCCTCCATGAGAACAATACAAATCAACATACCACTCAACCCCACCATACTTTTATAGCAGACAAAAGGTTTTCACAAATAAATACTGTTATTGTATCAAGTTGATCACCACGAGTCAGGCTGGCGGCGTCCCCTTTCCAGTCAGTATTACACTCTGCCAGCATTTCCTGCCTAAAGAGTGGTGCCTCTTATTACGTCGGCTAATTACCATTTTTAATCTCGTCTATATATTAATACATAATATATAGCCGCGCAGCGTTATATGAAATACTGCTTTACGACGAAAACGGTTCATTGTGAGGAGTATAACGCAATAAGCCGCTTATTTTTTCTTGGTTTGGAATTTAATCGAAATGAATGAGTTATGGTTGTGTGCGGGATATGCTTCTGCACTATCTACAATCTGCAAAATTATTTTTCATTTCCACTTTCACATAGTTATTTTGGTGTTATTTAATTGGATGACAGCAAGAGTATTCCCTGTTATATAGACTTGACCGACCAAGAAATGTGCAAATGTAGGAAATTGTTCTTCTTTTTTGATATTGGAAATTTATTCTGAACATTTCTGACAATTTGTGCAATATTTTATTGAAATATTTGGTAAATATGTGCTAATACTAATTGCTATGAACATGATGAAGATTTATTTATTTATTTAATCATTCATTTATTTGATTTATGTTTCTTTTGATAAAAAATGTATTTGACTAAGGGCTGATATCCAAATTCTCAGCGGTGTTACACCGGTATTACACCGATGTTATACCGGTATTACACCGATATTTGTATAGAATATCGGTGTAATACCGGTATAACATCGGTGTAATACCAGTGTAACACTGCTGAGAGTTTGGATATCAGCCCTAACTAGTCTTACTTGAAAGGATGGTTCTATATAGAACAGGTTTCTACTCCTGTCGTTACGCATTGGCCAAATGCAAACTTGTATCCACTGATGTCGGTCGATGCGCAACTACGCGAGTATAAACATAACTTAAAGTGGTGTTGACAAATTCAAATTAAAAATTTTTTACTTCAGAACTCAAGATGAACATTAAACATTTGCCATTATTGTTGTTTCTACTAACAAAAACACAGCAAAACTTGATTAAAACAATACCGTCGCTATTTATTGAAAAACTCCCTCTATGCAAATAGGGTTCGGGTTATGTATCACGCGTACTGCAGAGGGATACTGTCGGACGTAAAATGCTGATCGGGCCCGATCAGCATTTTTTGAATCAACGTATTGTTGTACATAGAGGGCTGATTTTTTCTTAATCCTTATAGGTGTAAGTTCATACATGTAATACAATTGTAAAAATATACAAATCCCAGTTTTTATCATATATTTTTGTAATTAAGGGCGCTGCCTCCACCACATCTCTTAATGCCCCTTTAAGGGATTTCATTTGTCATTTTACTCCAATTATATACAGCTCCTATAGTCTCCATATTACTCCATTGAATATGATTCATCCAAACCGGTGCGTGCAGTATGCAACGATTGTTGAATCAGTAGGTTAGAAATGAATCAAACTGGTCCTTTTTCATACAGTATACACTACCATAATTTATTATGTCTATGATAAGGTTATGAGGTTGTGTTTGGCAGTGAGAATATCAATACTAATTTCTGTGTTTTATTTACACTCTCAGCATAATGATTCCTTGTTGTCCTCTACGCTGTAAAAATAAACGTTTTTATTTCTGATAACACTTATAAACACTTAAACATGTTTATTTTTGTGTTTTACGTGTAAAGGTATAGGAGATATTGCACACGATAAACGTTTGCATAAACACTACAACACGTTTATAGAGGTAATTGTGTAAAATTTATTAACACACCAACATGTTTATATCAGCAATAAGAAACATGTTGGGTGTTACTAATTATACAACAAATACCTCTATAAACGCGTTGTAGTGTTTATGCAAACGTTTATCGTATGCAATGCCTCCTATACCTTTACACGTAAAACACAAAAATAAACGTGTTTAAGTGTTTACTAAGTGTTATCAGAAATATAAACGTTTCTTTTTACAGTGTATATGGAACCCTTGATAATGGTATACACTACTATAATTTATTATGTCTATGATAAGGTTATGAGGTAGTGTTTGGCAGTGAGGATATCAATACTAATTTCTGTGTCTTATTTACACTCTCAGCATAATGGTTCCTTGTTGTCCTCTATATGGAACCCTTGATATGGTACCATCTAAAAATGGTTCTTAAAAAATATTGCTATACTTATGCACTTATCAATTGCAAGCCCGGCCCCGGGGACCCGGGGCATGGCGGGACTATGCTGGGACCTTACACGAGTGTACAAAAAATGATGCCCAGATATGCGGGGGAGTGTACGCGGACGTACAAACTGTGCCCCCGCTAGCCGGGGCGTGTAGCGGGGACGTACGCTAAGGTACACATGTACACCCCGGGCTTGCTATAAATAAGCTAGAGATACGATGCGCTTGACGAAATAAGCCTAATAACACATAGGGAACACATAGAAATGCTTTACGTTATGGTTGCAGAAAGAAATAAGCGACCTTGGGACTGTAGGCGGGTGAATACTTTGTCCTGGGAGTGGGTGGCCGGGATGTTCACTTTGTCCCGGCTGAGGGGGGCCGGGACTGTAGCGGGGACATAGCGGGACGTACTAAAAATGGTGCCCGGCCCTGCGGGGACCGTACACGATTGTACCCAGGACGTCACATGTGCAATTTGTACGTCCCGGCCCTAATCCCCGCTATCCCCGGGTCCCCTGGTGCCAGGGATGCAATTGATAAGTGCATTATGGTATTGAGTTATTTCAAAATGTCACCATCTCTGCTACAGTATAAGTGTAATAGCCCCTCGTCTCTATTCATTGCATTGAATGCTCCCTGTCAAAAATCCCTATGGCATCCAAGATGTGTCATTTAAATTAGGTGTTACTATGCATGTATACTTACAACAATTTTGGCATTATGTTATTGAGTGAATTCAAAATATTCCCATCTCTGCTGCACTTAGCACATAGAAAAATCAGTATACTAAACATTCTAATTTTACTTTTTGTGGATTATGTTTGAGAAGTACAAGCATTTGTCAAAATAATTCACCATAGGCCTAATATTGACATCATTTATGTCTCCATTCATAAAATTGGTCGTTCATAATTTTGATATAAATATTCAATACCTTCAATTAGCTTCTCAAAACACCCTTTAGATTTTGCTTTTGAAAATATGTTGCCAATTATTGAGAGACATAACAATCAGTCAAATTGAACCGACAAAGCGGCGCCGGCAACGCACTTCATCATCCTATTAAGTATTTTGATAATTCTAGAAACCATGGAGAAATATTTGTCTAAATATGAGACATATTGAATACAAATAATTGTATGGGGAAATACAAAATGCAAGTACAAGTGTTATGTCTGAGAGGTCAACTGTTCTAGTTTTGTGACTATAGTCGCCTAAACACGACGAACCCCCCTTCCCCCCCCCCCCCCCCCACACAACCCCAACCCCAACCCCCTGGCAGACAAACTTGTCAAGTAGAGTCGGTCGGTCATTTTTTTGGTTTTTTTTAATTTTAATTTAATTTTTTTTTAAACCTAAAAGGTCACAAAAATCAGGAATAATTTGAAAAGATTGTGAAATTTCTTTTTTGCGACAGATTTCTGACCAAATTATTTTTAAAAATTGGGTAATAAAGGCTGATTTTACATGATTTGAGAAAAAAAAATCTAAAAAAAAAAATGCTTCCTCGCCTTACGGGTGGGAAATCACTTCTGGCCTGGTTTATGCAGCAATACGCTTGCCCATTTGGAATTTCATCTAAAGCAAAGCATTATGACAGCAACGAAACAAGCAGCAAATATAGAACTAGAAACCCATCTTACAGATTTCTAAGTGGACCTGCAACATTCCGTCATGTGCATTTTTGAGCACTCCTATACCTAGGCCTACATATATTTATATACTATTGTATGGCTTTGAGGGTGATACAAGAATATATTTTATAACGAGTGCTATATATTCTTGTTTCACCCGAAAATAAGACATTCAATATTACTATTATTATTTATAACCGACTGTTTTTATACAAATAATTCAATTAGGACGAACTGACTTTAATCATAGCGAAATTGAACGCTGATCTTAAAAATGTATGTGTACGTATCATCTGCACATACATACTCACGCGCACATCTTCTGCGCCGTACAATATTTTTTAATATTGGTGTCGCATCCGGGAACTTAGTGCACAATATTCAATACGCAGTTTTATTGTACCATACAAATAATACTGAATACTAATGATCATAAAATACATATTATCTATACATGTACATTTAGATTTTGATATGTTCATAAAAATATTATTATTAGGTAAATGTTTGATTATCAAGTGCACTTCCTTGTTATGCTATTCAATATGTCATTCATTATGCAAAATGCATTTCATGCATATAATGCATTTGGACTCTGCCGCATATTCGTACATGTATAGTTTGCAAAGAAAACCCTTGAATTGTAGATTTACTCTGGGATTGTTATGTTAAGACTGAAGTATACCACCGAGGCGGTCAGTCTCGGAAACACTTTAAACTCGCACTGTATATTTTATTTAATGCTGCATATGCCACGGCCAAACAGAGACGAGAAAGAGTTATGACACAGATACACAAGATGTATGTAAGACCAAAAAACATGCTAAGTCAGCAATATGTCACTCTTTGACTGAAAAGAACTATTGATAACTATTAGTGTTTGCCCTTCTAACACTAATAACATTTGCCTGCGATATCATGTGCCTTTTTTAACATTTTGAATTTGAAGACCTGGGTGCAAGAAGTACACAAGTTCATTTTTCAATTTTACTTTACATACCTTTGTGCATAATAATATATGATCAAGCGAAATGAGTTACATTTTGCCAGTTTGCAATTTTGATATTTGTCCATCATTTAGAAGCAGGTGAAAAATGCTCCAGTATGGTCCAAACCCACTGATATCAAACTTCTAGCTTTTAAGTCACAAGCAATTTACCAACTGAGAAAACAATGTAAAACATAAGAATTTGTCACTTCTTTTTACCTGTAACTCCAAATCAATGTTCCCAACACCCGACTCATTCGGCTTGATCGCGTCCCATATATGTTGTTATTAAGGAAATTGCAGTAAACAAATGAAGGATATATTCAAATCCCCTTAAAGGCATATTATGTGATCTTTTCCAGGGAGCGCCCTCTATTTATAATTTCTTTTAGGAAGTAGATTTTCTTGCAGATTTACATTTCTGATCATATATCATGAAGTTACAGAGCGATGCAATTCCGAATTACCTCAAAATCATGGTTTTAGAGTGAATTTAGAGTAAAAATAAGTTGTCAGCACAGACTCTGACAGTTTATTTTTCACTCTAAAACCATGATTTTTAAGTAATTAAGAACCGTATCGCCCTTTAACTTGGAATGTATGTACGGTTTATGATTTAATCTTTAACCCTTGTACAACCCATCACATATTTTTCTTTGCAGTACACCTTATTACACATACATTTACCAACCTATGGTTTCACAACACTAAATCACGTCTGGTCTTGCTCCCTTTGATGCAATAGTCCAAAACCGACCCGTTGCTATGCCGAAACGGGAGACCTATTGTAATTACAGTTTAAAATTAGGGTATTTATTACATGTTGTGGCGAAATTAATATAGTGTGAATTTTGACAGACACGTCAGCGTTCTTCAGGTCAAAGAAATTGATGCAATGATGATTTCTTAATATTTTAACAGAGACATTTGTGGTCAGGTCATTTCCAGTAGCTGACGCCATCATCTAAATCAACAATTGCGTGCCCAACTCATACTTTTTGAAAAGGCTCTAGCTCAAAAAAATGCTGGTTACCCCCATATATGAGTTGTTGAGTTAGTAGTCATGGCTTTCATCATCAAGTTTAAACCAAATTTCAAGATACCAGTTTCTTATGACGTCAAGAAATATCCATTTTGAAATTGTGCATTTCACGTGTAAACCTATGGGAGATGTATTTGGTGGTGTGCAACCCTATATTTTACCTTCTTACCTTCCCCCATATGCAATATATGTACCTCACTAGACCCACATCTATGTTGACTCAATTATAGATGTTCTGTTTTAAGTCTAATTCAATTGTTTCGTTCTTCAATAGCTAATTCTCAATTAAAACCTTCTATGGGTAGGGGATTACTGCAAGCTCCCTGAGCAGAGCAGGTTACCAGGGTAACCTATTTTCTATAATGAAATTGTGAACCGAGGGTAAAAAGTGTGAGTTGTGGGTGCAAGATACGAGTTATAAGTTAAAGTGTGCGAGTTGTTGTTTTATTGAGTTGGCAGATGTGAGAAATGAGTATCCAAGTTTTTACCTAGGTAACCTATTTTCTATAATGAAATTGTGAACCGAGGGTATGAAGTGTGAGTTGCGGGTGCAAGATATGAGTTATGAGTTAAAGTGTGCGAGTTGGTGTTTATTGAGTTGACAGATGTGAGATATGAGTATCCAAGTTTGAGTAAGTTGCAATATATAATTGTGGCTAAATTTGAATTGAATTATCCCAAAGGGAACTTGAACTCTCAATTTCATCACTGAATCTCAACTCACTATTCGTATTCTTACTGTGAATTTGTCTGTCAAGTTGAAGTCATTTGACATTTAAGATACTCTATATCCCTCTGTTTTATGTGTAACTATTGACAATTGTGTTTGGGCGCCTATATTGAGAACGCTAAGCCCAAACACATTGACGCCACCCTCTGTCTTAAAACTCTTCCACGGTGCCAACATCTGTCGCTAAATCTAACAAACCAACAGTATGCTGCGTTCATGTCACATTTACGTGAAAGATTCTGACACATTTTACTTTAAAGAGATCTAGCTATGGTTCTAAAAATACAATGTGGGCTATCTTGTCCTTGGCCTTATTTTTTTCTTAGCAATTTAAAAAAATCATCTGCAAATATTGTTGATATTCAATCAAACGGACAATAATGGCTGTGACAAAGGGTATGGTTGTTTCCATGGTAACTAATTTCTTCTTGAATATTTTAAAAGGGTTTAAGATTACCAAATAGGGCAAAGGAACCTGGAGCTTCAGAATTTAGGAAATGTTTAATACCGGATCTCTTCCAAAATGTCTGAAAGTAATTCGCTATAGAATTATATACATTGCGTTATATCTGTTAAAACCTTCCAATGCTAGAGAGTGGGAGAAAACAAATGTATAAGACCAGAAATAAACATACTCTCTTAAATCAAAAGATTCAAAAGTCAATCTTAAAGATTGTGCTGAGGGAAGGATCTTATAAGATTGAAAATGTTAAATCTAATAGAGTGAAATTTCAATATATCAGACTGAAATTTCACTCTATTACTATTAGATTGAACAATTAAAGGTATATTATGTGATCTTTCCAGGAAACGCCCTCAACATCGACAAAAAATTGAAAGCAGATTTTCTTGCAGATTTACATTTCTGATCATAAATCGTACATACATTCCAAGGTACAGGGCGATACGATTCTTAATTACTTCAAAATCATGGTTTTAGAGTGAAAATAAACTGTCGGATAATACGACAGTTTATATTTTTGCTCTAAATTCACTCTAAAACCATGATTTTGAGGTAATTAGGAATCGTACCGCTCTGTTAAAATTGGAATGTATGTACGATTTATGATCAGAAATGTAAATCTGCAAGAAAATCTACTTTCTAAAAAAAATCATGAATAGAAGGCGCTCTCTGGAAAAGATCACATAATATGCCTTTAAGAGAGTACCCTTCATATTAATGTAATCATAATTAATTATTGGATTTTTAAGTATCTCAGATTTATGAAACCAAAATATTGTATTTTTATAAAGTGGTAATTTTTGCGTGATTAAATGTTCGCGCTTTGCAGAATTTGGTAGCTGTGTCGAGCACGAAAAGCGCGAAAATAGATGCAGCGCAAACATTTCAACTTTTAGAGTAGTCTGGCAATGCCTTACACATTTCATTCTATTTTGAATCAATTAATTCATGTCATTGTAAGAAAATAGGGTGGTTTAATCTAGACAAAATAGACCTAATGGAGTTTTGATGACTACTCCATTGTTCGGTTGATTATATGCATGATTTGTATAGAACAATTGGTAATGTAATATGTTAGCCGGTTTTGTTCCAAATATTTTGACTTGAAAAGTTAACAAATGAGCCACTGGTATTATAGCTCCATCAAATAATGTGTATGATTCTGTGGTGTTTATTACATTTTTGATTCCAAAATGTCCATCAATTGCAGTGGGAAGTGGCAGGGGTATCACTCATGCCAGTAATGGATATGAGTTCGGATTTATAAGACTGAAACTTTAAATAGTCTCAAAAATAAATCAAGTCTAAAATAAACTTGAGTTACCCGGTCCATGACTTTTAATTCATAGACATTTTGATGACTGTACTATAACTTTATATGGATTCGCAGAACTCAACCAAAATACCCGACAAATTATGAGCCTGCAAAATGTATTTTCAATGTGGTAAAAAGTGTTAGTTTCTAATTCAATTAGAGCTATAGATAGAAGGTGGAAAAGTACTTTAATGGATCCATCTTTCTTGCTAGAGATAATATATATCTTAACTCTTGATTGGTTGCTTGGATGATAACATGATAAAGGGAGCCAATCAGAGATGTTGTTAGAAAGGCAAGGGCATATGAGGGGTTTCCTGAACCATAATCCAAGTCATTATTGTCAGTCATCATAGCGTAAGCTGTTACCAGAACGTGGATATGTTGAGCATCTCGGCTTAATGTAGGATTTGAGCAACATATCTTCAAGGTACTAGCCGCTTATCTAAAGCCAAGAAAGAATCATATGAAGGACAACATGTAACATATTGTATAATACTAAATACATTTGAATATCAATTATATTTTGAAAGTCACCATCGTCTTCGGACAGCTGCTACCAGAAAGAAAACTTAAAATACAGAAAAACTAAAAGCATGAAGCCTTTGTCAAGAACTAGATCAAAAATTTGCAGAGAAGTCACCCAGACCTGAAAGTTGGTTTCAAAGTTTATAAAAAACCTCAAAGAGGTTATAGATTAAATTATATTCAGCTTCTTTAACAGTATAAAGTAGGTGAATGGGTAGTATCTGGATTTGGATTGGTTCAAGGGGCATTAATAGATGTCGGGGAGGCAGCGCCCTCAATTACAAAAATATATGATAAAACAGGGATTTGTATATTTTTACAATTGTATTACATGTATGAACTTACACCTATAAGGATTAAGAAAAATCAGCCCTCTTTGTACAACAAAACGTTGATTCAAAAAATGTTGATCGGGCCCAATCAGCATTTTACATGGTTAAGGGTGCATGGTATTCCAACATATTCAAAACATTGTTTTAATCAAGTTTTGCTGGGTTTTTTTAGTAGAAACAACAGTAATGGAAGTTTTTAATGTTCATCTTTAATTCTGAAGTAAATTGATTAAAATAAAATAAATCAACATGACATTGTGTCCCTTTAAGTTGCATCATATTATAGCACAAGAACCAATAAGAGACCCTGTCATATGCAAGGAGTTAATGCATTATATTCAGCTTGTTTTAATACATTATGAACTTAGATGAAGTACTATATACCTTATTTTGTTAAGACCTGTGGGGCAACTTGGTAATTTTTGATGTTATTAGTATAGAGTTAATATTATTCAAATGGTGTAATTAATTAACAAGATAATGTGCACAATCTGAGCCAAATCTCCCGCAAGCAATTCAAGGGTTGTTCTTGTTATGACACCATTATGTGAATTAAAAGGAAACTTTTGTAGAATTAATTATCTAATTGAATAACAAGAAACTGAAACTATAATTGATATGTTTTGATTTGAATTTGTTTCAGCGCCGCGAACCATGCTTTGATGTCCTTTGAGGGAACCATCTGAGTTCATCTCTATCTATACTCTGTTTAGAAAGAGTTGAATACAGTGATAATAATAACCTCTACACATAGTTTATAATAAGCAAGGCATGCCTTGTATTGTAATAGGGAGACACAGGATGAAATGCATGAAACATGCTGTTTTATGACCACATTGAATCATATTTGGCATTTTATAGCATTTTATGGCATTTCATTTGTGACTAAAACCCACAAACAAAACAAAACAATAACAAACAAAGAAACAAACAGAACAAAAACAAACAACATAGGAAATATTAAACAAAAGCTTTAAATAAAAAAACGAACTCAAGCAAACAAACAGAACTTGATGTAAATTCTAAAATGTTAAGAAAACAACCAGAATATCTTCGCAGATCTCCATCAGTGATGGAGGTAGGGGGGGGGGGGGGGGGGGTGGAGAGGTAAGGATAAGGTTGAATCGTAATTTTACTCAAATAGAGTATATGAATGTGTATCAAGAAATAATAGTATAGCCTGCTTTGTTTAAGTGTATTGTGCCAAGATGTATCTGTTTATAGTATAGCTTTAAGGGATACTGATCTACATTGAGATATGAAGCATGAATAAAACATGCTCATATGAATGATCATTATTTCCTGTCTTGGGATGAGAGAGAGACGATGTGCTGATGTAAGAAAGACGGAAAAGGGGCATAATTAAATTGAGGGTTGCTAAATAGAAGAGTTAACGTATTGGTGAGTCATAGTTGTACTGTTGGCGAGTTATAGTCTTATTTTAGGTGTGTTGGGTTTTGAGTGCTGCACTTTTTACAACGTTATCCTTAATCTGAGGCAGTTGATCTTTATTGTCGTCAGTCCATGACCTTTTCAGGGTGACTAATATGACTGTTTCAGTGCCCCCTCTCCCTTACCTCTCATAAAATGTGTAACTTGGTAATTGATACTATTCAAATTTGCAAATTTCATGTCAAACCTTATACACGAGTCACTATAGCTCACTAACTTATAACTCATTGAACTTGACAAGCTCAATTAAATCCAGGCAATATTATACTCAGCTGAGATTGACAAAATGTTACCAACCCCCTCCCATTTTTTTTCTTTCTTCTTTTTCTAATTCTCCACCTCCTACTCTTCTTCCCTCTGGCATTAATGATAGTATCTTCAAAATATACAGGCAATTAACTTGTATGCCAATAAGTTATGAATTACAATATACCAGTTGTAATATGTCCCACGAACCATTGTATTAATGTAGTGTATATATGATTCAACAAAATCGAGAGATGATTCATGACAATTTGATGATTTTATCAGACAAGGAAGAGAACAGACATGTTAAACAGGAAGGCATTTTTTCAGTTGTTGAGGGGTAGGCAGAGAACCTCAAAAACTGTGTAATGGCAAAGTTCAATTTGTTTGTTTATTTGTTTGTTTGTGTGTTTAGGATTCCAGTTTTGTTAACCTCTCCCCCATTACTCAACCATACATAAGAACACTTATATCATGCTTTTATTGGGCTATTCCATTTGAAACCCATACACCCTCTATGGAAGACATGGCCTTTAATCTATCACACAGGGAGTGTAGATTTAGGCCAAACAAAGAAGATAGTCTGTCTCAGAAGCTCGCCCGCATTGGTATGTGAAATGAGCTATGGCACGTATGTCTATGCGCTTAGGCTCTCTTTTTTATGATTTTTTGTTGTTGATTTTTTGATTTTTAGAAAAAAAGTTTTAAAAAAAGTCTATTTTCTAAAAAATAAAATAAAAAAAATTGCACAGCATTTAGCTTATTTGCAAAATGTTTCTGAGACAGACTATCTTCTTTGTTTTGCCTTACCGCTGCAGTTAACCCCGTTTTAAGTTCAACCTCCCTGTGGGGGAGAGTAAGGTAATGTCTTCCATGAGGGGTGTATGGATTTCAAATAGAATAGCCTAATATTATTTGTGTCAGACAAGAACAGAATGTCAACGCCTCTTGCATTACCGTACCAGGTTTAAACGAATGAATCTCATCAGCAAGTAATACTCCGAGTGAGACTGTCAACTGTTGACAGATAGAGAGGCAAATTTGCTGTGTTTTATCGCTGATCTTGAAGGAAGAGATATTAAAGATGCACAAAGAATTGGAGATAAAAAAGAGAGAGCTTTACGATGTTAGATCTGTCTGACTGTGTACCCAAGCTGGTAGGAGGTACAACTTGCTTTTGGCACTGCTATCACTTCCCACGCAGCTATTAGTTTTACCATTTACAAAACAGATTTTTCAGAAACCTCTCTCACCTTTTAAAGTCTTATCTCAAGAATTACTTAACAAATACTAGGCATGTTTGTTGTTATTTTAATGCATTTCTCGTGGTGATTCTAAATATGGTAATGAGATTCAATAATGTTGAAAATTTTGAAACATTTCGTGAAATTTTGGGACTGTCGTCTGCAGATGCCTGTCGCGTGAAAAGTGTTAAAATATCTTGGCATTTCACATTATGTTGTTGCCATTTCGCATTCGAGGCATCTATTTGATACGGCGCTGGAGAGCACTTATGATTAGCTACTTCTAAAATAAGACATAAACAAGGCACAAAAAGATAGTACCTTGTTTTGGAAGGGGGCATAACTGTCTATCTAGATCCTCTTCATTTTTATATGATTTAGGGATTAAATCATGTTTCAGCGTATATATATCACAATCTACAATGGCATTTGCAACATCTGCATGGTTTATTTCACGAGGGCAAGGCTCGATTACAATAAACATGCAGAGACGCACAGAAGGCAAGTTGTAGATTTGTGATGCACAGTTACGCGGAAACATGATTTGATCCCTTTTAACAACGACCAAGGATCTGAATACCATTTCATAAATAGACAAAATGTAAATAAGAACATAATTTTTAAAATACTATCATTTTTAACAATTTCATTCAAACTTTCACACTCTGCATAAAGCAACAGATGTCATATTTTAATGATTAACTATAATTGTTTGTTTCTCTAACTTTGAACAACATGTTGAAAGCCCGTGGGGGGGGGGGGGGAGGAGAGTACTCGCCTAAGACGGTATACGGGGGTGTGCCGCTCTAATGGGTAGCTTTTTTGGCACAAAATTCCTAAACATGGGGTATGATTTTGTGCTGGAAATCCCTAATAATGGGGTCACTTTTTACAAATGGGTCTATTTTCGCGAAATTTTTGTATATTATCGCGAAAATTTGCAAAAATTAGGTATATTTTCCTGATAATTTGCAAAAATTTGGTCTAAAATGAAGCAAAACCCCTAAAAATGGGTACTGATTTTTCCAAAATCACCCCTAAAAATGGGTATGGGTTTTGAATCTCCCGCGGCACACCCCGACCAAACCAAATCCGGGTTGAAACCAGCAATAAACAGAGGACCGGTTCTAGCTTAGCGCTTTCTACGCGCGCGGCTATTAGTGTTACCATATTACATATACAAAACATATTTTTCAGAAACCTTTCCCAACTTTCAAGGTCTATCTCAAGGATTACTGTACCAATACTAGGCATGTTTGTACTTATTGCAATGCATTTCTCATGGTGATTCCAAATATGGTAATGAAATTCAATAAAGATGACATTTTTGAATTTTGTTGTTGACATTTTGGAATGTCGTCTGCAGACGCCTGCCGTGTTGAAAGTGTTGGGCAAGAGTAATTTGATGAGATGCAATATGATGCAGATGTCCATCAAACTTGAAATTCATGTGATGTGCTTGTGATGCCAATATGCTGTCCATGTGACACGCTTGTGGTGTTCATGTAGTGGCCATGTGATGCCAATGTGACACGCATGTGATGTTCATATATGAAGAGTATGCACGAGGAGCCAAAATAGAATCACTTCCCCAACTTTTACTGAACACAGTATAGCAAGATCGTAAGATAGCGTAGCGTTAATGCAGGGTTATAGGCCACGTAAGAACTGATGATATCACGGCATAAAAATGCCAGTGTCGGTTATGCCGACCAAAGAAAAAGTTTGGTGGAACATTTAAGCGCTACTTCCGATTTAATGATTTAATATGCAACGACTTTGCGGTTATTAAATTGCGTGGAGATGCAGGCTTTCCTAATTCTTGACAATTGGTCTGCCACCAGTTGGCAAGAGAAATAGATTAACATGTTGGCTGTATGTCCTCAACAAAATGTCTTGACATTTTGAAAAGTGTTGATCAAAATGATTTTACAGTATCTTTTTTTACAAAATATTGAGGTTTTTTTCTCAATTGGCCGAGTTCCTTTTATTGATTGCAAAATTATTGATAAAAAATGGACACATATTCCAGCAAAAGTAATATGTGACGCCATCAAGCGGAATGAGTCAGATGTCTGGAATATTGTTTATGAGTTATGGTTAAAAAAGAAGTGACAAATTCTTATATTTTACCCTGTTTTCTCAGTTGGTAAATTGTTTGTAACTTAAAAACTAGAAATTTGATTTAAGTGGGGTTTGGACCATACTGTAGCATTTTCCATCTGCTTTTAAATGATGGACAAATATCAAAATTGAAAACTGCCGACATGTGACTCAATTGGCATGATCACGTTACATTATGTGATACAGTCCAGTTTGAGTTGATGGAAGCTTTTCCAAGACTGGCTATTTTTTTTAAATTTCAATCAATTTGCCAATTTGACTTTGGCTCCATCACAAATCACAATATTTCTTACATGGAATGTCTGATTGAATACAAATCTATAATACGTATAGTGAGAAGAAAAAAAACCTCAACTATCGAACCTGCTACATTGTATGTTGTAGTGGATAAACGATCAAAACTTTTGGAGGGAGGGCCTAAATTACATTATTTTGATGAGAATCCCAGTACGATAAAAACAGTTGATATGGAGTTGAAAATAACACCTCTAAACCTGAAGTCTGCAACAGTTCATTGATCTCTTGAATTTGATAAGTTAATTTGGAGATTCTTTTCAATCCCCTAAAGATCTCCAGAATAGATTTCTGTCAAAAATATAGCTTCTTTTTTTATGTGTTATGAATTTTATTGTTGCCATCCTAGAAGATCAACCCATCCAATACCTGGAGCAATTTGTATATACAGGGTGATCTAAAAGTTACTTTACCTTTTTAAAAGCATCAGATGACATCACATCATTGGTTAGCCTTATTTGCAGACAAATCATAAGAAGAAAAAACATTAACAATAACAAACCATTGTAAACCTCTCAAGGTACATGTGACCTTTTATAATGGAAAAAAAATTAGTCAAAATTCAGGCATTCATTCAGTACAGTCGCTACTGTTAAAATTCCATCTTGAAGGTATACTAGCTTTATGTTAATCATTTTTTCTTTTTCCCCCTTTTTTGTGGGGTTAAAAATGTTTACCAAAATGTATCAATTTTTTTATATTCTTTTTTGTTCTTTCATTTTAATTTTTTTTAGAATGCTTGATTTTTGTTGTTGAAAATTGGTGAACATTTCGAAACAAGTATCTCGCTAACATTTTGTAAAGAAGAGAAAAAAACCTGACCGATCAACGCCAACTCGGAGGCCCATCTGCCTGTCGCTAGAACGAGGGTTTTTCATCGCCTTTAGGGTTCAATTTGCCGGGAATGTATGTTTTTACACCTGATATACTCTACCCAACCACTTGCCTGCAAGGTGGAGATAGGCCTATTACAAAAGACTACAGTATTATAGCACACACTCGCATCCTCACACGCACACATCGCTGAAATCAAGCCGATTGCTCAGAGGAAACCCTATCTTTTCATTGAGTACCACCAACGCAATGGCAGAAACACCTCACCACATTCCCCTAGTTACCAGGCAAAGAAGCGCATCGGTTTCAAGATCACTTTCTATGAGCCCCGGTCGGGTTTCAACTTCATATTGAAATTGGTTTACTATACAGGTACATAGCCGAGTGGTCGGTTAGATAAGCCATTTCTGGTTGCGATACTATACAAGGGTGGATTGATCGGCTATTTTGATTGGTTACAGTGATGATTGTATCATTTATTGAACCAATCAGGGATATAGAAAGAGTTGTGTAAGCAGCTTTGAGTTCTGTTTAGATTTGTTATTCAATGATTATAACATGTAATTAAGCAATGAGTGGGATATTATCAGTATACATGTAGAGCTGAAGAAAATTTGAGCTACAATTTTTAAAGAACTATGCAAGCTGTGTTATGATTGGTTATTCAAACATTAACTCATATGATCAACCAATCATAGATGGAGTAAATTTAGAGCTGTATGAGATTGGGCTGAAAATTGTGTAAAGAACTTTATAAGCTGTGTTATGATTGGTTATTCAAACAATTAAATGATATGATCAACCAATCATGGAATATATTTAGAGCTGTACGAGATTAAGTTGACAATTATTGTTGAGCTGTGTTATGATTGTTTTTTCAAATAATCAAAGTTTACAAACAACCATCATAGATGGAGACATATTTACCCATAGAAATGAAGGGAATTTATTGAAAATTATTTAGGAATTTTTTAAGCAATCTACGTTTTAATTTTTTAAATGATTACCAGGTATATAAATTATAATTTGAGGATTATGTGTTTTTTGTAAGGGTCTAAGTAAGTAGTTGTACCAGTTATATAAATAACTATTTGAGGATTATGTTTTTGTTGTCAGGGTCTAAGTAAGTAGTTGTGTGATATAAGTAGTGAATGCATCATGAGCATAGTGTAGAAAACAAAAAATGGATATGAAATTGATATTCGGTAGCAGTCCATTATTTGCGATTTACCTTCTCCCCCCACTTAGTTAATAATACCTTCAAAATACCTCATAGCTATCATTATAATAGAACAAATAATGGCACAGAGTAAGACAATCCATCCGCAATAACGGAACTTTAATCCGATAAACAGATAACGCATTATATGCACTAATATACGTGTTAACATTTTATTCAAATCATCACCTATATCTCGTTACATTACTCAATTTAATTTCGCAGTATCGTTGCGTACTCGGGAGATTTATACATACCACAGAACAGACAACTAGGCCCTAATGCAATTGGCGTGATGGTACGAATGGGCCTGCGTGGAAGATACCTTAATATAAGGCCAAGATATTTAAACACGTTTTGTTGCTCCTCTATAGAGTAGATCAATGACATGGTTAGAAGGTGTAATTTTTGTCAACTCAATATTTAAAGGCATATTATGTGATCTTTTCCAAGTAGCGCCCTCTATCATTGTTTTTTTTACCATGAAAGCAGATTTTCTTGCAAACTTGCATTTTTGATCATAAAACATGAAGATCTTCTAAGTTACAGATCGATACGATTCCTAATTACTTCAAAATCATGGTTTGAAAAATAGATTGTACCGAGCGGTACAATTTATTTTTTCAAATTTTACTCTAAATTCACTCTTTAAACCATGACTTTGAGGTTATAAGGAATGGTATCGCTCTGTAACTTGGAATATATTTATGATTTATGATCAGAAAAGTAAATCTGCAAGAAAATCTGCTTCCAATTTTTTTTCGAGGATTGAGGGCGTCCCATGGAAAAGATCACATAATATACCTTAAAGGATACAATCCAGAAAGGGTGAAGCAGAGTATTTCGATTGTTTTCCAGAAAGATCCGTTTGTTGCCTGTTTGCCAAATTACAGGGTGATCTCCATTTTGGATTAATTGTGGACAGTATTTGTTATTTTGGTTAAAGCAAATCATAGGGCCTAACATTCATTTTGTCAATTTTCCTACCTAACAGGTGCTTGGATGTAAGTAAAAATGACTTAAATGTTGTCTGTAGGCCTCCAATCTTCATAGGCTATCAGAGGATACACTCTTAAAATTACAGATCAAATTAACTAAGGACAACATCAAGTATAATCCAACCTAAATATGGTGTCACATTTTTGACCACAACTCAACATTTAACTCTGTTGTTTTAGAATGGGATCATTATAGTTGACCCATTGTTTTAAAAGTGTTTACATAGATCAAACATACAATAAATTATGGAATTTTAGAATATGGTCAAATTTGTATGGGTTTTTTTCTGTAAATAGAAGAGCAATCATTAATTCTTTTTGTATTCTATGGTTTTCGAAGGAAATATCTGAAAATCCAGAAAAAAATGTACCCTTAATCATATCAGCCATCAGTCATAAAGAATCACCACAACATATTTTCAATTATTGGCCTAAATAAAATGATCGCGCAATGAGCGGCAGATATCCGCTTTAATTACATCTAATTCCCGAGCAGTTGCAATCTCGAATGATTCCTCGTTGGGTATAACATGAAACAATTCCATCAACGGTTTGATAATTTACAGACGTTTTCCCCGTGTCCTATCTCTCGACTCCTCAAGGAACGAGCGTAGAGTCGCTGAGAACTAGTCTAACAAACACGATTCAGTACCACTGTTATTTGTTTTTAACAAAATTGCAATTGCGTTGATTAAACCTGGTATTGTAGTCTGCTGGGAGATATAGTCATCTTTTTCTAAAAAGACCTTGGAAATCTTGCCTGATATAAAAGATGCATGAACTTGAATGTTGCCTTCTTCAAACATGGAGCAGTGTCCTGGCATCATAGATTGTCTACCACGGATGTTTGATTCCACATAATGTGTCCGTTTTATTCTGAGAACACCGTAACTTGCTGGCCCAGTTCTGTTTTTAACTGATTCAAATACCTGAATATACTAGCCATCTTTTATAGAAATTTCAGAACATTTGTTGGTGCCAGTTCTGAGAAATAGAGCTTTGAATATTATTATTTACTATAATAGCGCCCTCATCGGCCACATTTCCCATAGAGTTACATGTAAAATATGTATCAAGTAGAAAATGCCGATAATTTAAAAAGGGCTCGAACAATTGTCTTGAATTTTTTACCGTATACTCGTATTCATTAGCGCTACCTAAATCCGGTCAAACCATAAATGGGCCACTATCTAATCCCTTTTTATCCCATAATTTTAATTATAAAGCGGACAGTCAAACAGCAGTGATAAGTTGTTCCATGAGCGCTGGCGTCATAGATTGTCTACTCCTTTGATGGGTGATTTAGAGTTCAATTTCCCAACCCCCCTCACTGCGCATCATCTTTTGTGATATCATTCGCATGGTCAAAGATTTTATTTTTGAAAAAGTTCAAATTGTTCAAATAATAGAAATGGGAAAAGTCTCGATTAATGAGCCCTATTTTTTTGTGTGCAAATCATAGTTCCTTAGATTATTTCTATCAATTTCTTGTTTGTTTTTACCAACACTTTATGCAATATTGTTGTGGTATAAGTTGGGCTGAACATTGAAATATTTGTAATATTGTCTCTCAGTTAACAAAACTCTTGAACACTTCCACGGGTCTATTTGTTTTACCAATTTCAAAACAGATTTTTCAGAAACCTTTCCCAACTATCTCAAAAATTACCGAAGCATTATCATACATGTTTGTACTTATTTCAATGCATTTCTCATGGTGATTCCAAATATGTTGATGAAATTAAATAATGTTGATATTTTGAAACATTTTGTGACATTTTGATACTGTCTTCTGCAGACGCCTTCTGCGTGAAAAGTGTTAATGTCCTATTGAAGTCTACAGAAATACTGCTGAAGTCTACAGATTATAGTATTTAGCTTGGTTATATTCTGTTCTTCCAACTGAGTACTGAACCAGTTCTACCGAATGGTTTATTATATTGCTGTCCACGTCCCTGTGCCTGTCTGACAGGATCGCAGTGTAAATTGACTCAACGATTGTTTTGTGATAGTATAAAGTGGTTATGTGTTGAAAGAATCGGTAGATTTCCCACATATTAAATTCAATTGGGGCTGGAGGATCATATGCCGATATATATCTGTGTATTTGGAGTGTAGAGCCAGGTAAAAGGGAATGGGTGCAGTATTTGATGCTGGATGAGGGAGCAGTAGAGGATGGAGGAAGCTGTAATGGGGAGGGATAGGGGGTGGGGAGGGGGGAGGGGGTGGTGGGGGGGGGGGGGGGGGAGTAGACTGAATCCTTCCAGTCTTCATAATTTACACACAGCCCCTGCAAACGTGCTTGATTGGGAAGACTGCAAAAAATACTGTTCCAAAAGTGTGCGACGATGAGCTGATTAAAGGGACACAATGTCATGTTGAATTTTTTTAATTTTAATTAATTTACTTCATAATTCAAGATGAACATTAAAACTTGCCATTATTGTTGTTTCTACTAAAAGAAAACCACAAAACTTGATTAAAATAATGTTTTAAATATGTTGGAATACCACCTTAACCATGTAAAATGCTGATCGGGCCAGTTCAGCAATTTTGAATCGACGTTTTGTTGTACAGAGAGGGCTGATTTTTCTTAATTCTTATAGGTGTAAGTTCATATACATGTAATACAATTGTAAAAAATATACAAATCACAGTTTCTATTATATATTTTTGTAATTGAGGGCGCTGCCTCCACCACATCTCTTACTGCCCCTTTAAGGGGTTTTCCATACTATCGGAGTACCACCATATATTTATAAATTGTTTCATTGTTTTTATTTTAAGTTGAACAAAACTGAGATGACATTTTCTCAACCCTTCTGTTATATAGCAGCGAGCTAAATGCAGTTGAATTGTTCAATTTCCGTGAACGTGCGCAACCATGCATACACTCAAGCATGTGATAACTGCCATGATAAAAACAAGGGGGAAAATGTACAGATTCACAAACACTTATATATTTGTAAAGTACGAGATAATATTTGATAGACTAATGATATTTTCTATATATCAGGTACTCCCGGATGACACACATTGATGACACCGACCTGTTTATTGCAATTGTTTTATAAACAGAATGTAAAAACCCTTGAGAAAAACAGCGCACAGCTGATGATGAAATCAGGTCGGTTTTTACACAGAACCTTTTTGCTTCACTTTCCATCACAATCAATCTCGCGATAATGGCTTTTAACAATTCAGAACTTTCAATGACTTTTGTGTAAAAAGACCTATGTTTGGGAGTTGTTTCAATTAGACTGTGCTTTTAGATTTAGAATGAGTGGGGTGGCTGAATGATGAGTTAAAAATGATGAATTGTTATTTTAGCGAGTATAGAACTGGTTATGATGTTGATATGGCGATGATCTGATGGGGGGGGGGGGGGGGAACATCACAAAATGTACCGCTAATATAACCATTTAAAGTATGTGGCAACATTGCCATTAGATCATAAATGTACACATGTAAATCAAACCTCAACCCGACTACCCAAACTACTATTATATTAATTTCATTATTGCAATTTAGTTGGATTAATCTGACTCTATATAAATGATTTTTTTTTTAAAGAATTGATGTGATATTGAATAAATGTAATAAAAGTCAAATAAATTGTAATTGACTTTACATTTCACGTTCATGACATTGAGAACCTTTTGACTTGTAGAACAAACATGGATCACAATTGCTTTGACAAGTTGTAAAACATGACAAAGGGTGCAGGCAAATAGTTTTGACATAAATAGCGGAATGTTTGCTATGTGCCATAAATAAGCCATTCCTTAGTATGGTTTATGTTTACGATTTTTCAATTTTCAGTACTTTCTAATCAGATTTTGCAATCTTTGGCCAGTCATGGAGGAGTCAATTACTTTACATACCTGCCATTAAAGACAGAGGGAGGGGAATCAGGTGGAAAAGGCTATAAATAGAAACACCCAAAATATCAATTTTTACAGTTCTAAATGTTTGTTTATGTGTGTTTCCATGGTAATTATCAATAACCCAACAATAAAATGAATTGCAAAAATAAATGGGCATAAATACAAATCCCTGAGTGGTGTGGAAGTCCGTAAATCAAAAGAGTTTGGTAAAACTTTCGATTCTTGAAGGGGTAGAACTTCGATTGAATGCAACATTGATTTGGTATTATTTGTTAGAGCAGGTGGTGTAGGGACACCCAAGAAATAGAGGGGGAGAAGGTCATTTACCTTTGACCCCTATTTGCTAACAATAATGGGTATTCATCAGTCAGCCTATGACTTATCCTAATTCAATAATACCATGAAAGTAACAGACCATTCTATAATACCATGAAAGTAACAGACCTTTCATGATAATACCATAGTCTCCGTCTCAAGTAATTCTTTTAGAATTTGTAATTTGTACAAAATGTGACAAAAAGGTTGTGTTTCTATATTTTTATAAGATTAAGTCAATTTGTTTTGAAACATCAAACTGCTAGGAGGATAAATGGAGGTGGGGTAGGGTAGAACCCCCCGGCCGTATCTAGAAAGTGTCCTCCTCCCCCCCCCCCCCCCCCTGGGATTAAGGCTGACGGTAATTTGACAAAGTAACATTTTTGAATGGTGTTTTTTAAACTAAGAAAATTAAATTGACTTCTTATTGCATATTTGTGTAATGTGTATACTATAGTGTGAAATCCCGATTTGAATTTTAAAAAACAAATGAGGAGAAATGTCCCAAGCACTGCAGCATATTAAGCAGGGCTGGAACTTCTCCTCAACAGAAATTCCACCAGCCTGTGTACGGTGTAACACACTTACACTTTGAGTTTGAAAATTTTACCTGCCAGCTGGTCAGTCGGGAACTTTTGCATCGTCACCTTCTCGACGCCAAAGTTGAGGGCGGTTGCTATTTCCAGGCTAGAGCATAAGACAGTATGAATGAATCAGAACCAGGAATCTTCATAAATTAATACAAAATACTGAATTCAGCCTACAATGGATGGATTTGAATAAAAGAAGATCATATCTTAAATAAATAGTAAAACAAACTGATATTATCGTACTTGATTAAGATCAGAACACCTGAAAATTATGCCGTATCTCAACTTAGTAAAGTATACATATGTACAACTGCATTAGTTAGCAGGGGTTCATTTTCATATTTGTGACCTGTCATATCAAAAGGGGGCTTTTATCGCAGTATGCATTTTAACAATTTCATTGCAGCAGGCAGCTGCAGACGACATTCCAAAATTTCACAAAATGTTTCAAAAAAGTCAAAATTGTTAAATTTCATAATCATATTTGGAATCAACATGTGAAATGCATTGAAATAAGTACAAACATGCCTAGTATTGGTTCAGTAATCCTTGAGATAGACTTTGAAAATTGGGAAAGGTTTCTGAAAAATCTTTTTTGTATATGGTAAAAATAATAGCCGCGTGGAAAGTGTTAAGATATTGAGGAAGTACTAAGTATGGAAAAACAAAAGAATTAAAAAGAGATTTCCCTCTAATATTTTGCATTAAATATCTTAATTCAGGCCTATTGACCAATTGTATCAAGAGAGATGTCATATTAAAGCTTATAAAATATATACATGCATGAAAGTAAGATCTCAATTTTTCATTTTGAATGATAATCCCCCTTTAGATGTGACAGTTCACTATGTCCCGTTGGTTAGCAATCACATTCATGTTAGTTTTGCGCATCTGTAATAAAAGCACACTCGATCGTTTCACATTTTCCTAAAAAACAAAAACCGGGGTTTTGTAATGCTTTAATTCCCAAGTATTAACTAATAATAGCCAGAAGTAACGAACCTGATCTTGTGTTGTTTTGTTTTGCAAGCTTACAGACATCAATCAATATAGTCAATCTGATTTTGCTGATTTTTTTGAAATGTCAGGACATTTTCAGAATATTTTTAGAATTATTGTAAAATCCGAGTGTTTCCCCTATTTACGACCTTTTGAAACAATAATTCATCAATACAATATATTCATTGTTTTTGACGGAAATTTGAGGACAAAAATTGTGTTTCAAAATCCACCTGTAATTAATGGAAGTCATTGACCTTGCTATGCTGTTGGTAAATGGTACCAGCTATGCTCCAACACACCTGTCCATGGAGCCACGGCACTATAACCCCAGGCTATGTTATTATTGGTATAACTCAATGGACCCTGAAAAAAGGCGTATCATTCATGCATTTCCCCATTTTTGATGGTAATTGTTCCTGTCATTCATAGATCCTACATGTACAAATAGGATTTCAACTTGGGGAAAAGTACAATTGTAATACCATTTGATACAATCGTGCTGTACATTTTGAAGATCGGTGAAGGTGTATTTGGAAATATATTTACATCGAAAAACAATAAACAAAATGATGCATGCAATTTATTGAGAATAGGATTTTGGCTCAAGTTGAAATGATTCATGGGAGCTGCAAGTTGAAACAAGTGTTTGGGAGTGGTTGGGAATTAAGCATAATGCAAGCTGAAGATCTTGTGTAAGTGATGATCATGCTACAATACAAGGTGAATTTACATAAAATACAGAGGGAACCACCAACAATACATTGTCATATTGTCATTATCTATCAAAAGTTTGTGTGTGAGGCATATTTACTGCCCCCCCCCAGACATTTTATTTTCTTGGTTGAGATATTGAAGCTAACAATTTGGGTGGTGGTGTTATCGAGCTTGTATCATCAGTTGAACACAAATTCACCACTGATTTGTGTTCAGAAGAATTGACCCTATGCATCCTGGGTATTATAACATCATCTTTAGAATCCTTTTCGAGGTCAATTATTGGTATCAGTGCTTGCATAGATCAGGGTCGATTAACCATGCAGGGCTTGATGATACTATTTGAGTTTGAAGAAGCTGAGTATTATAAAAAATGAAAATATTCTTTCATTGATATGTCCTTCAATTTGTAATCTGTTGGGTTGCCATGGAAATCAAAATTATTCTCATATTTTGTCATTCATCAAGTTCAATGTCTAGGCCGATATACTTCATCATGTTACCATGGTAACGAATGGCTAAGTGTTATTTATGGAAAGTATTAACGAAGCTGGGTTGTTTTTGTTTGGTGAGTAAATCCAAGATGCCCGTTCCATGTTCTTGAATTGGGTGGTTCCCTTGGGTGGTTCTGCATAACCAGGAAGCATGCGATGTATGCAATCACACGGAGCTGTGAGCTATGAGTGAAGAATCATTACTTTAGAGTGGTTCTAATGTTGTAGGTTTTCACATTTTTAAATTGATCTGTTTTCAGATTGATATTTCTGCTCATGAGATTGGATATCTGCAACATACATGCTTGGAAATTATGCTAGACTTGTTACAAGTCCAAGACAGAATAAAACACAACAATGCTGCATAAGCAAGATTTGTGTCTAGACTAGCATGTTGTATGTTCTAGTCTCATGAATTTGCGTACAAGTATCACATTTGTTTCTGTCATGACAACAGGTTGATATTTGATAATTTAGATTTTGAGAGGGGGGGATACTACGGTGCAAGGGATGGGCAGCACAAGATCTTTGGTGCAGCTTACCACTCAAGAGGGCAGGTTTCTTCTTTCAATGAAACGGATGTTCACAATTCATGAAATAAGATTGAAATCAATCATTTTTACAAACCAAGTAAAAAACAACCACCTCGAGGAGTTGATAAGGGTTTCGGATATCCCGCAGCGCGCAATCTGTACTAAAGAATTCAAGTATGCCCCCCTCCCCTGGGTTTCATAGCTACCAAATGCTTCAAGTACCCTCATAGCAGCTACTCAAAGTTACATACTAAGGCTATAATGTGATTCAATTTCTTGTACTTCCGGCATATCCTATACACAAAATGTGTATTTTCTGACATATCTGATTGCGGAATCAAGACTTTCAGTATTGATGTGACTTCTGAATTAGAATGAAATGTGTGCTCCTTGTCGTCTTGAAATTCTGTGATATTTTCTTGAAACTTATTTAGACGATAAATGTATTTTATGTATACTTGTCTTTAAGTTTATGTGATGTAATCGAGTCAAATTCAGACATTGTGTTTGAAATAAAGCTAAGCAAAAGGAACCAACATCTTTTTTTGTTTTCTCTTGTTTTTGTAATCTTTCAAATGGTAATATATTATAAAAATTCTGATCGTGTTTCTTGAATAAACTGTAGCACTGTGATTACAAAATCTTTTATACCCAACTTTAGATTGATTTTGCTAGATCGCATCATATCATTTTTGTAAATGACACCTGTTCTGGAATATCCAAGTCACTGCATGTACATGTATGTATGTATCATCTACATTGCCATGGAAACTGTGTGATAAAATCATGATAATTGAGGTCCTTGGTCTATAAATATCACATGCACGTTTTTGTGGGATTTTGAGAAAAATGACTTCTGTAACATGGCCTCTGTAGATGGCACATAGGGAGCAAATAGATTGCATAATAGTAAAGGATAGTATGTTATGGATATCAAATGGGCTACCTATGGGTTGGGGCAGCACATGGGTATCTCATACATATGAGTAGCACACAGGTTGCACATGGGAATCACATGGGTTGCACCTGGGAAGCGCATGGGTAACATATGGGTAGCACATGGGTATCACACAGGTTGCACATGGGAATCACATGGGTTGCACATGGGTAGCGCATGGGTAACATATGGGTTGCACATGGGTAACATATGGGTAGCACATGGGTATCACACAGGTTGCACATGGGAATCACATGGGTTGCACATGGGTAGCGCATGGGTAACATATGGGTTGCACATGGGTAACATATGGGTAGCACATGGGTATCACACAGGTTGCACATGGGAATCACATGGGTTTCACCTGGGAAGCGCATGGGTAACATATGGGTAGCACATGGGTATCACACAGGTTGCACATGGGAATCGCATGGGTTGCACATGAGAATCACATGGGTTGCACATGGGTAGCGCATGGGAATCACATGGGTAGCGCATGGGTAGCATGTGGGTTATGAATGTTGAAATATTGATTTTAATGGTTAGGCAAATCATGGACATCTTAACTGGAAATACTTTAATCAAATTGATTACATGATAAAAATGCATTGCAAATGGAAAAATGTGCATAAACTGTCATTCATGCTAGCAATCACTTGATTTGTGTCACCATGGCAATTACACCATCAAATAAAAAGCAATTTCATTGAATCTGTTCTATTCATCCAATTTTTCAGCACCAATCTTAAATTTCCAATATCTCGCTCTAACCCGCTGCTGACAATCCACATGGAGGAAATATCGTGGGTCGGTCGGCCCGATAGTATCCGATTGTGATTCCAACCATTGTATAGGCTAGATTGTTATTTGTATTACTGCCACGGAGAAATTAATCAGGCGCTTGCATCGTAGCATGGATGGTCCCGTTTTACGAATGGGAAATTTTGTTAAGCTTCCAGGTTTTTTTGCGAGAGTATTATTTTGTGGTGTGATTCCTGGTTAAACTGCATATTTTTGACATTTCCTTAAAGGTTCGCTACTATTCGTGTCAAATGGCAAAAACCTCTAGAATCACACCCAATGTGGTGAAAAAATAGGATTAGTCCAACACTTGATATGTCATCATGTTTTACAGTATCTGCACAACTGATGTAAATACACTTTTTTATGTAAACAAAAAATTGTGCTAAAATATAAAAACACAAATTTGGGTTATATCAGGAATAACAAATATGAAATTGGAATGTGCTTGAATATTAAAAGAGTGAGAAAATAATTAATTGCATAGTATTTATGATGTCAACAAGACACGGGACACAGTGAAGAAGTCTTGATTTAGTTTTGTGGCGAGGTGGTTGATCGGGATGTGGGATGCACCTCAACCGTGTAGGGAGTGTTTTACACACCCACCCACTTTTGTAAATTCACAGTTTTTACACACCCAGTTTTAGTCCACATGGCCTATACTTAGTACACAAATCCTTAAATTTACACACCCAGTTTTTTGAATGTATACACATTTACACACCCACATCTTTAAATCCTGCCTAAGACCTTGATGCACCTAGAATGTATTTGTTTAGTGTCGCGGCAAAAGGGTGCAGTTCTCAGATGAAATTAGGCATGGAAAACAAAGCAAATAGAGACAATTTTCCACTAAAATTTGCTTCATCAAATCAGAAAGCAGTATCCAGTCTGAACACCCTATTGTTGGTATAAATATCTAGTAAAGATGTCTTTTTTTAGTTGTGTGTGGTGAGGTGATTATTCGGTCAAGCGAAAATATCAATTTGAAATGGATGATACATTTGACTGTGAATCTTATCCTGTCTATCGTCGTCACCAGCATGGACGTTGGAAATTACAAAAATAAGCAACATGAAAAATAGTGTGTAAGAGTGGATCCATGCATACATAGTTGTTGCTTGTAAAAAATATGGTGCTTGAAAAATAAAATAATGTAGAGAGAATGTGGGGGTGTGTGTGCGAAAAAAAGGGTCGATCTGCAATTTTTTTCTTTTAAACAAATGTTGGTGACAATTTTTTGAATTTTCGACAACAAAATTTACATTTATAAAAAATGTTTCTATGAATTAAAAAAATGCAAAAATAAGGAAAAGAAATTGTTTTAAATAAAAATAAGGGCCAGTCGGGCCCATAGAGCTTGTTTTGTTGTTGCCTTGTGGACAATGTGGACCATGTCTCTATATGGTACTGTAAAAAAAAATTGTGTAAAGATATTTTGGCGCCTTTTGACATCAAGAGTTATTGTTATGCGCATTACAACTCCTATCCAGTGCTGTACAGGGATGATATTGAAAGCCATCTTTTCACATGCTATAATTTTTGTGCATTGCATATTAATTAGTGTGCGAAAATAAAACCACCGCAAACATTTTGGCTTTTACAGTATTATATGAGTGGATGTTTGGCCACTTTTTGTGACATAATATCAACAGTTTCCTCTTTAATCCAAAATGCTACTATAAAAGTGGACATTTTTTGCGTGTGTAATTTTTTGCGTATTATATGAGTGGATGTTTGGCCACTTTTTGTGACATAATATCAACAGTTTCCTCTTTAATCCAAAATGCTACTATAAAAGTGGACATTTTTCGCGTGTGTAATTTTTTGCGTCTTTGACATTTTGAGCAATTTTACTTGTTTTTGTTTTCGCAAAATTTGAGCTCCCTTACATAAACCTACATACAAAATGAATATATTTGCATGTTTTTATTTTTGCGCTTGCTGATTTTTATTTTTTTTCTCTCAATTTTCTCAAAAAAAATCTTGCAAAATCCAACTTTTTGACCAAACAAATAACGATCAGGTCTAAATTGAAAAGAAGAAAGAAAAAAAAAAAGAAAAAAAAATCAGAAAAAAAAAAAAAAATGCAGACCGCATTAGATTTTCAGCCTCTAATGTCATTTGAGACAAACCTTTTTTTTGGCCTTATGCATATGTAAATGATTCTACCTGTTATGTAAGCATTATATATTGGTTCTCAATTCCGCAGAATTGTCTCACTCTTTGTCTCACTCTTAACACTTTCCATGCGGCAGGCGGCTGCAGACGACATTCCAAAATTTCAAAAAATGTTTAAAAATGTAAACATTATTGAATTTCATCACCATATTTGGAATCTCCTTGAGAAATGCATTCATTTAATTACAAACATTCCTAGTATTGGTTCAGTAACCCTTGAGATAGACTTTGAAAGTTGGGAAAGGTTTCTGAACAATCTGTTTTGTGTATAGTAAAATAATAGCCGCGTGGAAAGTGTTAAGTTTAAATTTAGATGCAGATTGCTCAACCTTGAGTATCCGTTTTTTTCTCGAGCTCCTTTACTTCTCTCAATGCTCTTGCTCTTTAAGTTTTCATCGCCAAAACACTCTAAATGGAGAGAAGATTTATATTAAATTTGCTAAAAGCCTCACAGTTTTACAGACTATGTATTGTTTTAGCTTGCATACCATACTATTTCATTCCATACATTTATTCATAGACTCAAGTCGAAATGCAGTGAGGCAGAAACTCTTGCGCATGCCGTTCCATTTTATTTATCTCACTATTTCTGTGTCTTTAGATAGAAACAAGTTTAAAGGGGCATTGGATTGGATGGAATCACATAATAGCTATCACATGGGTTGCATGTTGATTGCACATGGGTTTCACATGGGTTTCACATGGGGGTTTCACATGGGGGTTTCACATGGGGGTTTCACATGGGTTTCACATGGGTTTCACATATGTTTCACCTGGGTTTCACATGGGTTTCACATACAGTCATCAAAAAAAGTAACTATACAGGTAATAAATGGGCTTCTAACTCTTAAAATATATATCCTACCTAAAAATACTAAATTATAAAGTTGTTGAAAAATTTGTCTTCTTTAATATGAGATATTGCACGCTAGGATCAAGTGATTATTGAAGAAGTGGCACTCAAAAATATAACGAGAAGTCCGATTTTCATTTTCACATTTTTATTTTCTACACGCGGGCCAATCTTCGGGTACCTTATCGATTACCGGTAGTGCAATTGGGGATGCATGCGCAGGTTGGACAGTCGGCCGCATTGTTTCGATGGATCAATACGCCACACACACGCTACCTGTCATTCTCTCCCCCGTGTTGAAATGTAAAATGTGAATTTGAAATTGTGACTCTACCTTACATTTTGGATTCTCGCTTCCTAAATATTCAACTGATCCTAGCGTGCAATATCTCATATTAAAGAAGATAAATTTCTCAACAACTTTATGATTTGATATTTCTAGATAAGATATATATTTTTAAAGTTAAAAGTACATTTATTACCTGTATAGTTACTTTTTTTGATGACTGTATGTTTCACCTGGGTTTCACATTTGGTTTCACATGGGTTTCACATGGGTTTCACATATGTTTCACATGGGTTTCACATTTGGTTTCACAGATGTTTCACATTTGGTTTCACATTGAGTTTCACATGGGGGTTTCACATGGGGGTTTCACATGGGGGTTTCACATGGGTTTCACATGGGTTTCACATATGTTTCACCTGGGTTTCACATGGGTTTCACATATGTTTCACCTGGGTTTCACATTTGGTTTCACATGGGTTTCACATGGGTTTCACATATGTTTCACATGGGTTTCACATTTGGTTTCACAGATGTTTCACATTTGGTTTCACATTGAGTTTCACATGTGCTTGGGGTGCATGTGGTTTAGCTTGTTTTATGGATAGCACATGGGTGTCCCTTGAGTCCCACATGGTAGGCATGTGTATAATAGCATGTGACTCGTACAGGGGTCAGTAATGGCTATATCTTGTAGCTCATGGGGTGCACTTGAGTTGCATTTAGGATGTGGGATGCACATATATTGCATTATGTATTGTTGCGGCAAAAGGGTGCAGTTCTCGAAAAATTACATTTTGAGATATCGATGGAATTAGGCATGGAAAAACCAAGAAAATAAAAACATTTTTACACTAATTTTCTTTGTATAATCAGAAAGGGTCGGTATCAAATCTTAACACAAAAGTGTCATTTTGGAGTATTTAAAAACACCCATTTTTGTTGGTAATAAGGTTTTCTTTGAGAAACAACTGCACCCTTTTGCTGTGGCTTTAAACATTTAAATCGTTCTTGGTTGTACATGGAAAATACATGCATGAAGTGTAGATAGTACAGGGTTACACAGTAGCAATGATGGGTAAACCATTATCCCTTTAACAATTTTGGCGTAGCGTTAGCGTGCATTCTGCATGATCTACGCACTGCTTGGTTAACACTTTCCATGTGGCTATTATTTGTACCATACACAAAACAGATTTTTCAGAAACCTTGCACAATTTTTAAAGTCTATCTCAACAATTACTGACCCAATACTAGGCATTTTTGTACTTATGTCAATGCATTTCTCATGGTGATTCCAAATTTGGTAATGAATTTCAATAATGTTGACATTTTTGAAACATTTTGTGAACATTTGGAATGTCGTCTGCAGCTGCCTGCCGCGTGGAAAGTGTTAAGTATGCAGTCTGCCTCTGAATTTTCCTTAGCAACACTGCATTTCATGAACCTTATCGAATTAGAATGCAACCATATTTCTCTGAGCCCCTTTAATCAACTGTTCCCATCATTTTTAAACAGAGCATGTTATAATATACCTGTGTGTAGTAATAGTAAAGCCGAGAACGGGGTAACATGTGCAGTTATTTATTTAATTATGTGCGGCTAATTATAGACTCCCCTCGCGCCATGTTCTACTTTGTAGCTATAGTTACATGTCAAGTTAAAGGTAGAATTTAGGCGTCAAAAAGGTCTGACGTCTGAAAAATTATTATGAAATGAAATACAATTTCTGATCTCTACTGACATCCGAAGCAATATAAAAAGATAACCAATTTTGCTGAATAAAGCGAATTGAATTGAAAAAATTGAATTGATATTGAATTGATTCAGAGTGCTAGTTGGGTGGTCAATTTGTTATTAACATTAATGAAAACCATACAGGTTCTATCATAGTTTGTATTATAAAAGGACCAAAAAAAGCAGTTTGTCTCAGTAAAAACCTGAAAAAGGCTATGCAAAATGTGATTTGTTTTCTTTCTATTTTTAACATGAGACGGCCGGGTTCTAAGAAATTTGAAATTCTATTTGTATGTGGCAATTTTACTCTTGCAAGCGAGAACATGAAACTGATGGTATTTTTATTTTTTATTTGTAACATTGCAGGATAAATAGGCTATTTCAATCAGGTACTAAACTAAAAATTGTTTATACTTGACTTTCAGACGTTTTTTTGTGATCAAGTCACATTTTATATTATCATCTATAGAGTTGCGATGGCAATTATAACAGTTTACACATTTCAATTTTTTGCCAAAATGGTGCAGTTTTACCTAATATACTCTCTAAATGTAAAACGAGTGGAAAGAGTGGAAATTGACTCGAAAAGGAGCGAAGGGAGTGAAACGCAGGACAACCCGTTTTAGAGTGGAAAATGTCCGCTCTAAAATGGGTGTGAAAGCTAATTTTTCACTCTCAATAGAGTGGAACATTGTCATATAAAATCCCCTTTCACTCCTTTTAGAGTTTTTTTTCACTCAAAAACGTGTTGTCCTGCGTTTAACTCCTTTTTAGAATGGAAACCACTCTTTTACATTCAGAGAGTAGTTTTGCAATATACAATATTCTTCTTGTTAACAAGTATTTACAGTAATATCTTAGGAATATATCAGCATGTATACATTCAACAGAGTTGGTGCCTGAAAAATATCCCACGTTAACCGTGCTGCCATCAACTTACGACTCGTAGATTCATTACAAATGTTATGCTGTCATGTTATCTTAGTGTGCTATCTTCAGTAGATAAAAAGAGACAACCTAAAACAACTCAATCATGTTATTACCTTGTGTATAATAATCACACTTACAGCAGTGTCTCTTACAGATTATCATAATGCCTTGAGAAGATGTGATCTCTGCATCGGAGTGTTTGTTATCGCGCCAGCATCTTTTGCTTATCCTCCTCGGGGATCTGTATAACCAATACACATAATACAGATTGAAGAATTGTTTATGTCTATTTGACAATTACTGAGCCAACTGCGATCAAAATCTGAGCTGGATGCTGTAGCCTGGGCTTCTTGTGTTATCCTATTAAACCCATTCTTTCACTACTTGCAATGTATTTCTTGATTTCTAACATATATCCAGTATTATTGGTAAGATATACGCTCATTGAAGGAAGATGCGAGTTAAAAGATACTGACGGTTGAGTTGCCAAACTTATAATTCAGTAGCCCAATAACTTACATGAACTATAGCTATAACTACACAAAGTGCTTTAGAAAGGCAAAATGTTCGCAAATATTTAGTGCTCTTGAAAATGCTTGTACTTTCCACGCGACAGGCGTCTGCAGATGACATTTCAAAATTGCACAAAATGTTTCAAAAATGTAAACATTATTGAATTTCATTACCATGTTTGGAATCACCATGAGAAGTGCATTGAAATAAGTACAAACATGCCTAGTATTGGTTCAATAATCCTTAACATAGACCTTGAAAGTTGGGAAAGGTTTCTGAAAAATCTGTTTTGTGTATGGTAAAACCAATAGCAGCTTGAAAAGTGTTAAGGGAACAATTGGGCTATTTTTTTTATCACTATAGGCTATTCTCATCATAATTTGGGCTTGTTTTGCATTGCTACTCATTGTGTTTTTTGCATCACCAATTGTGATTCGTTTTATTATTGGACTCATTTTAACCGCTACGTGTGGGTTACTATTCAAATCAATTGGGCTTACTATTTCACATCATCGTGTTGGGGCCAATATTTTCTAGAAACACTGGATATTGGTGAGATGGGGGTTTTATTCGTAGAATATCGAGTTTTAAAAGCATGCTGATGTATTGTTTAGCTTATGGGTAAATAACATCAACCTCTATGACGTAGTATTAGCTTTTGGTGGTAAGCAGTCATGTCTTGTTACAACATCATGGGTCTGTTCCTAGGCTGATTATAGTTTGTTCAATAAAAAATAGACTTGTGTTTACTCTATATATATACAAAAAGGTCCAATCTCTAATCAGCTGATGGGAGATGGTGTATTCTGATAATACGTACATCACAAAATTGAAACTCAATTTTGATAAAGTTTATAATTTTACTGAAGATCTCATTTTGTACCAAAATCAGCCTCTATCCTCATAAGGCTGTATGGGAGGCATCTGTATTCCATTCAATACACTCTCGAAATGATGGGGTCAAATTGACAGTGTTGTGTTGTGATATAACACAGATAACTGCCTGGTCCAATAAAAAAAAATCGGCCAGAAGTATTTTTGAACTTACAACTTTTACATTTACTTGTGACACTAAGGACAGTATCAAATATGCACACAGCCTAAAAAATGGGGGAAATTTGATAGAAAACCACCAGATGATATATGTTCTTGGCTTCATAGCTGCTCTACTCAATCCCCTGCCTATGAATGATCTTGCATTTTAAGCGCCAAGATCCAACCTGATCAGTTACAAAATCATACAGAACCTCTGCATTTATAAGAATTAATAAGGAATAAAGTTAATTACTATCTTTGCAGCAATTGTAGCACTCTATAGCATAAATATATATCCACTCTAATTGCAGTTGACTTGACACTTGACAGAGAAGGAAACACTTTTCATATCATAAAATAATAGAATAGTTCACAGTATTATTTTGTCCCCCTTCAATATCCCTAATTCAATCCCAAACATGCCCAAAATTACATTGGGGGAAAAAATGCTAACAATTTCTATCCAACTGTTGAACATTGACCTCATCAACCCTGTATGGCTGGCTGGTAATGAGATTCCAAGCTGTCCACTAATGTAGGATTAATGGGGTATAAATTGTTGCTATCTACAGTAGACAGGAGACCTTAGACATAGTACATGGATCTAACATTGAAACCTTCACTTTCACCTAGTTCTTGCTTGGATTTAAAGGGTAATTTCCGGCGCTATATATAATACTGTTTATTTTGAAATGGCACAGTGCTGACTAATTCAGCAGTCTGTTTTCAAAATGTTAAAATTCTCTTGTATATTTTTTTCCATGGATGGTTCACATGGGCTATAGGTTAAGCCAGGACAATGTTGCATTGAAAGTAACATTAAAATTTCCATATTGGTGAAATAAAATGCTTGGTTAAATAGCAGTAATTTTAAATTCGCAAAATTATAATTAGCCACAAAATTGTTTTTACAGTATTTTGTAAAACAGATTTTACAGACAATAAATTGCAATTTTGATAATATTAAGTTATAAGTTAACATTACTGATTTTCAGGACTGGAAAAATGTATATTTACTGGGAAGCAAACAAAATTATTTCCCTCAAAATCCCTAAATTTCCCTCCAAATACCCAAATTTCCCTCCAAATACCCTTATTTCCCAGGAAGGAGCTTCCCGAATTCCTCATTTTTTCCAGGCCTACTAATTTAGGGTTAGGGTTAGGGTTGAATCTTAAATCTTTAATGTTAATTGGTGCTTGTTTGCAGACATAATAAGTTTCAGGTTTAAACCTAAATTCAGGGTGTTTTTTTGTCAAAATGTCCGCCTTTTGCTCTAATTTTAGCCTATGTTTGGCCTTTTTTTAACACAATTTAAGTCTTTTTTCAGGTTTTTCTCTCGATTGTGTTCATCCTCATGCGTATTTATGTTATTATTAAGATATCAACTATGTTTATCATCATGTGAATCATAGCTTATTTAATTATTCTGGAGGCAGTTATATTAACACGTATAGACATTGTAACAATATTCAGTATAGAACATTAAGGAGTGAATCTAATTAATTCTAACACTGTTAGCTATCTTCAGAAGATATGAATAACATCAGACGTCTTCTGGCTTGCACTTATGGCAATACAAGCCTGATTCACCTATGTAATGTATGCATAGATACAGTAGCATTGAAACAAGCATAAGAGGGAGAGAGAGCGAAGGAGAGCTTCTCTCAAGTGGAAATTCTAAACTAAAACCAAGATAAAATTGTTTCGGTAAAAACTAAGATACTTTTTAAATATACTGTAAAATTTGTCATTTTTCGAAGGCACCGGCAGCAAATATTGTTGTGAATTAGCGATATTTTTGCTCATTTATATATTCACAGACTGAACAAAAAATTATATTTTTAAGAACTGTATGGTTATCAAAAATGTGCATATTAATTATGCATGCACACCCTATTACCCTATCTTCCATCAAGAAAAACAAAGCTACAGGATTAACAGTTGAAATTGCTTGAATTTCACACAGATAAGTCTCAAATCAACCAGAAAATATCTGATTACCAAATAAATAAATTGAACATTTCCATATCAGAAAATATCTTATGTATCGGTAAATAAGCAAATATTGTAATGGTATTTAACTTATTTAATGGGAGAAAGGAACCCTTAAAAATCCCCCAAAGTTACAGCACTTTAATTGAATCCCATAGCATATAGCGGAACTATTACGGCTACCAGATATACTGATTCTCTGTAGTACTGCAAAGGCAAATTTTAGAATGTGATTACTTTAGCTTTAAGATAAATCAATATTGGCTACATCCACGCGTAGACATAACTCGTTCATGTTGAATAATATATAGAGCTAAAGTACACTGATCTTCCCCTCTGCGGCTTCAAAATTTGACAGATTTATCAATTCTTTTCAACCTATTTAGGTCTTGAAAACCTGGATAAAGTCGGGGGAAATTGTTGGACATTTTCCCCATGAATTCAAATTCTGCTTCTTTTGTACTTTATGATAGTGGATTACGCCATACAATTATTTCTAAGTTTGATCTTCAAAATTCAAAATTTCTCCTCAAAATTCTTTTATTTTCAATGGTTTTATGTACTTCATTGACCTGTACTTGTAATATTCTCTCATGCCACCTTTGTCCTGGTTTTGAAATAGCACGGTCACATATTACTGACATGGGCACCGTTCAATAGATCCAGTTAGCTAAATAAGCCAAAATGATTTATGGCTTATTCAGAAAACCCTGCCGGTTACGAAACAAATCAGACATTTTTTTCAAAGACCAGCTGCTTACAAACCGCCAGTATTTTTAAGCCATCATTTTTGAGTAATAATCTTTCGTGCATTTGCTGATCACACTTTATTTTGCAGATATTTTGCAAAGATTAAAAACTCCAATTTACCATCTGTGATGTAACACATAGTGAAACATAATCTTTGTGAAAGTATCAGTACATTTTGAAAATTAAAATGTTTCTAAAATTTCTATCGATTGAATCTCTCAAATATTTTCTATACGCAAACAATAAAGGTGGCTTAGACTAATTGGTTCTAATGGGGTATTATGGCTCTTTATTTATTTAAAAATGGATATAAGGGCTCTACTAGTACTAGACTAGATTGATTATCAGCCCTTTCCAAAACAATGATGTAAATTTTGCGCACAAACAACACAACTGTGTAATCCCACATAATGTGTCCGTTTTATTCTGAGAACACCGTAACTTGCTGGCCCGGTTCTGGTTTTAACTGATTCAAGTACCTGAATATACTGGCCATCTTTTGTAGAAATTTCAGAACATTTGTTGGTGCCATTTCTGAGAAATAGAGCTTTGAATATGATTATTTACTATAATAGCGCCCTCATCGGCGACATTTCCCACAGAGTTACATGTAAAATGTGTGTAAAGTAGAAAATGCCAATAATTCAAAAAGGGCTCGAACATTTTTCGTGAAATTTTCACCGTATACTCGTATTCATTAGCGCTACCTAAATCATGTCAAACCATAACTGGGCCACTATGTAATCTTTTTTTATTCCATATATAGTTTTAATTATTAAATCGGACAGTCAAACAGCCGTGACAATACATAATATGTAAGACCAGATTTTTGTCACTGGTGTGGCTACAATGACAAGGTTAAGGTTAAGGTAAAGAGAAGAGAAAAAGAAAAAGAAAAAAGAAAAGAAAAAAAGGTTAAGGTTTTTGAGAGAGATATGATCAGGATTTTTTCAAAACAAAATTCAGATGCATGTCATAATATAATAACCATAATATTGTTTGTTTTGTATGTTAATATATTGTAACTAGTCAGAATAGCCTGTGGTTAAAGATGCTACACATGATATCCATTAGCATCCCCCCACCCAGAGGAGGGGACTACCCAACCCCAGAGGTATGCCCCACTAAGAGGTATGCCCCACTCAGGGAAGGGTGACTACCCCACCCAGGGGAGGAGACTACCCCACCCAGGGGAGGGAACTGGTATAAAAACCTGGGAGCAGGGGTGAATGTGCCAGAATAGGTTGAGCTTATATATTTTAGCATTAAAGGCCTAGGTCCACTTTTTTACATTTGTTCATGATGAGGCCAACAATTTTTGTCTTCATTCCTCGATCGCCCGACCCTCAAAATTCTTCCGACCCAAAAGATTTGTTTGTTTGTTTTTGTTGTTGAAAATGTCAACAACAATAAAAAAAAAATTAAAAAATTGTTTTTAAAGTGTATAGAAAATAAAAAATACTCATATTCCAGATCCTCCGCCCACGCCCTACATCCACACCCTGGACACACAAATGAACTTCTTTCGCAATGTCATCAAACATTCTGAAGTTTAAAATGTAACTACAAGTCCACAAAAAGCACTCAGCATATTTGTTTTAATATGATACTATGGTTAATAATAATATGATTAATGTTTGCAGTTGTCTTCCTAAAATGCGATTCATCATATTAAATGGAAGTACATTAAGTCCTACTTGTATTTGCATATTCGCGTTGTCGTATTTTGACTTACTCTGTGAAAAACCTGGATATCTTTTGATCTTATCCTTCTATATCTATATATATATATGTAACATTTTAAAACTCAATTTGTAAGACAAGTTAGTATTACACAAGATAGATGGCATCTCAGAATCTGTATTCCAAAGTTCAAAATGTAACTATAAAATCACTAATCCAAGATGTTATTCATCTTACTAGACTCAGGCCTTACTTGAGCGCAATGATTTAGCAACATAGCTAACAATACTGATTAATGTTTCTGAGTGGCTTCTTGAACCAAATTAATCATATTTAGTGGTTGATGTTGCCTCATCTCCTAGAATCCACAGTTCACTCTACATCATGTTATGAGCTACCATTGCTCTTTGTTTAAAGAGATGCAAACATGATGTTGGTACAAAATGAATCCTTTTTTGAAAATCAAGTGAAAGGAATATGGTGTGTTATTGGGGGCGAAGCCACCCTATAGCATGGGATTGCAAACACTTGCACATTTAGGTCTTTCTAGACATAAGTGGGGCCGCCATGTTTGTAGTCTTTGTAAATTACATGCACCTATGCAGTTTATTTTAACAGTACCCGCAGTCTGTGCTGGAGTCAAAGCTATATTTGTTTTTTTTATGTTTAAGTTCACATGAATTATATTGGTCATAAATAAGAGCCAAGGCTTGTGGGGCATTGCTTTGAATAAAATAAAATAAATAAGTGAATAGACTCAGACAAACTGGTGTGAATTAAGGAAGACCTTAAAATACACGGTCTCAAACCTGGTTCATCTTTGCTATGGCAGCCAAGGATGGCTATCCAATATACTATTATTGATCATAAGCCTAATCATCATTTGTAAAACAATTTTTGCTGGTATCTATTAGTATTATACACTTGAATGTGAATATTCAATCAAAATCACACTTTCCATGCGGCAGGCGTCTGCAGACAACACTATTTTCAAAAATGTCTAAATTATTAAATGTTATTACCATATTTGTAATCATCATGAGAAATCCATTAAAATAAGTACAAACATGCCTAGTATTGGTTCAATAATCATTGAGATAGACCTTGACAATTGAGGAAGGTTTCTGAAAAATCTGTTTTGTATAATGGTAAAACAATAGCTGCGTGGAAAGTGTTAAGATTAGGGAGACATAATATACAAGGCGGGCAGATGTGTCAGGAATTTGAATTAAATGGGGAAATGTTGGCAGAGACTCTCATGGCTTTTTTTAGATATTCAATCAAAATTGGTAGACATCTGTACAAAATATACAAACCAGGCAAATGTGTCAGAAATATGTATAAAAGAGGTGGACCTAATATTCAAGATAGGAATGGTTCAATACATATCTAGAACTAATTTAGAACATGGCATCCTCCTTTTTGTGTTATATGTCATTTATATATATCATAATATTTCTAACATGTTTCGGGAGACAATAGTTGTGTGACTTTGTTGTTCAGAAATATATCAATCAAATTCACACAGACACATGTATAATGGTAGGTGGGTGTATCAGTCACTTGGATGAATAGTATCAAACAGATTGCTGCAAATCACATGATAAAAATTAACACAACACCTGGCGTTATGACTATCTGATGCGCTGCGTATTATTATGTCGTCAAAGTAAAAGCCAATTCTGATATTTCATTTTCGTTAACCATCTGGCATGTATACACTCCTGGTGACAGTATTCTGAATGTAATAAGCGTTTTGAATATTGCAAATTCATCATATATATATAAAGTTGTTATTTTGATGTCATTTGAGAACTACCTGCTGATTGGTCGAAAAATTGGATGTGTGATTTATTTAGCCAATCAGAGACTCCTGGTGACAGTATTGAATATTGTAATTGCTTGTAAAAGTTGTTATTTTGTCACATTTAACCCTGTGAGAACTGCCTGCTGATTGGTTGCAAAATAGAATGTATGATTCATTTAGCCAATCAGAAACTCCTTGTGACGGTATACTTGATGTATTAAGGATTTTGAATATTGCAATTGTTTGTAAAAGTTGTTATTTTGTCACATTTAACCCTGTGAGAACTGCCTGCTGATTGGTTGCAAAATAGGATGTATGATTTATTTACCCAATTAGAGACTCCTTTTGATGGTATACTGGATGTATTAAGGATTTTGAATATTGCAATTGCTTGTTAAAGTTGTTATTTTGTCACATTTAACCCTGTGAGAACTGCCTGCTGATTGGTTGCAAAATAGGATGTATGATTTATTTAGCCAACCAGAGATACTGTAAGAATGGTGGTTAGGCAACAAAAAAAAAGTTGTGTTGCCCTCAGCGACCGACCCTAAAATCGTAAAAACTTGGGTCGCATTTTTTTTTTTTTTTAAGATTTAAATTTGATTAAAAGTGTCTAAATGTTACTATTTCTTGCTGGAAATGAATAAATAAGCCTAAATAAATGTTTTTTAGACTATCGTCACACTAGAAACATTAGTTAAATTGACATATGGGCATAAACCAATTTTGTCTTGACATAAATCATATATTTTTCAGGCCAAAAAAAAATTGAAAAAAAAAAAAAAATTGAAAAAAAAAATTGAAAAAAATTCCGACCGACCGACCCGAATTTTAAATTTTTGGCACTTGAGGGCAACACAACATTTTTTTTGGCCTTATGCTGGTGAGGATTGACCTTAAAACATTTGGAAACTCTCTTCCAAGTGGCTACTAAAATACACATGCCATGTTGCAGGGGTGGATCCAGGATTTGCTTGGGGTAGATTTTTTGGATATTTTAAAAAATCTCACTAAAGTGGGCGCTAGCGCCGACAGGGTGGGGGGAGTTCAAGGGGGTTGGGGCACATACGCAAGTGAAAAATGTTTCAATTTTCAAACTAATTTGGTGCGATCTGGTGTATATTTTTGACCAAAGTGTTATCAAAAAGCCACCTCTTCATTTCCAATCAATATTTTGGTTGTTATCAATGCAAGAAAGAAGTTGATCATATACTGATATTTTCTTGATTTAAGTATAGATGGTTTAAAAGCTCAAACAGGGGGATGTGCCCCCCTTAGAATTGGATTTTGTTTTCAATTTTCAAACTCATTTGGTTCGATCAAGTGTATACTTTTGACCAAAGTTTTATTGAAAAGCCACCTCTTCATTTCCAATCAATATTTTGGTTTTTTTATCAATGCAAGAAAGAAGTTGAGCATATACTGATATTTTCTTGATTTAAGTATAGATGGTTTAAAAGCGCGGACAGGGGGAGTCTGATATTTTATTGAAAAGCAATCACTTTATTTCCAATCAATATTGGCTTTTTATATAGGCCTCTGCCAGAAAGAAGTTGTGCATACTGATATATATATAATTCTTGATTTAAAATTGTTATGTTGAAAAAACTTAAGGTTTAAAAAAGCATATCGATAGTTATACTGGTTACCTCCAAAATATCAGATTTCTTGTCAACGTATGTGTATATATATCCCGACCGACGTCCAATAACTCCAAACGTTCCTATGTCCCTAGCATGCCTCCCTGCCCACCTTTTCGTACCCCTTTTCTTTTCTTTTTAGTTTGGCCCCTATTCTTCCTTACTATATCCCTTTTCTTTCCTTTTTTTCTTTTTCCTCTTTTTTTGGTTTTTTTTACCTAAAATGTCACCAAAATCCGCAACAATCGGGAGTTTTGTGGACATTTTTATTTTACATGATTTGAAGAAAAAGAATTCTTAAAAAAGGGGTCTGGCGGGCCCGTAAAACAGGTTTTTGTTCTTTCCTCGCCTAATAGAAAATTAACAAAAATCATGATCATGTAATTTTCAAGTAAGCACAGCTAAAACAAATAGCATTATTTTTGTTTGATGCCCATGCAACATGTGTAATATAGTGCATATTCTTGCAGCAAATACTGACTGTAGCCCTTCCAGCAGTACTTTCCACGTTCAACTTAACACACGTCTAAACCCTCCAGCGATACGTCATGTACAATAACTCGTGTAAAAACCTCGCAAGATTATAAAAGAGCCATTTTCTGGGGGTTTTGTTGTGAAAAAATGGCAACAATACAAACGGGAGAATTAATGGAGTGTAGGGTAGGATTGGCGTGCTCTGATAGACACTACGAGGCATTGTCTGAGGTCAACCCTATGTACATAATGCAACATGGAAGACGACTATGAACGGGCCCTTTAGCGGTTAACGCCATCTTACAAAAAAACCTCCTTGGTTCAAGTTACTTGGAGTGGAAAAGGGACAAGATTTGTGGTTCTGATAGGATTGAGGGATTTGGGCGGTTTTATAAATATTTTGGTGCGATTACGTTTGACTTTGATGTTATCAGAGCGCATTGTGTGATGAGCTGGTCCTAAGGGGAAATGGTCATAATGTGTAAAATGTCTTTTTCTTTAAAAATATAAGGTTCAATTATTCATTTGTTTTATTTGTTTATGGGGGTAAAGGATGATGTAAGGCTAGTTGATTGACAAAAATGTACTATCAAAAGCAAACCCTAAATATTCTGAATTGTATGTTTTGAATCAAGTGATGGCATAAGCAATCCATTTTTCCGGGCTACAGGTGGAAATTCTGCTTTACTTTCACTGTTTTGTTTATGGCAATTTTGTATGCAGATTTATTCTACATCTTCACCTTAAACAGGCTATAAATAGACTTTAGGATATTGGAATTATTTTTGAGGGTTTCTTTACTCAAGAGATGAAGAAGAAGAAAAAACAGGTGGTTTTTCTTTTCCCCCTTGATTTTAAGTGAATTTGGACCAGCGTACTCTCTAAATGTAAAACGAGTGGAAAGAGTGGAAATTCACTCGAAAAGGAGTGAAGGGAGTGAAACGCAGTACAACCCGTTTTAGAGTGGAAAATTTCCACTCTAAAATGAGTGTGAAAGTTAATTTTTCACTCTCAATAGAGTGGAACATTGTCATATAAAATCCCCTTTCACTCCTTTTAGAGTGTTTTTCCACTTGAAAACGTGTTGTCCTGCGTTTAACTCCTTGAAAGAGTGGAAAACCACTCTTTTACATTTAGAGAGTATGTAAGGATATTTTCCCTTCAAATTTTGATCATTGTCTAATGATATCTTAACAAAATGCAACAATGCAGAGCTGATTCTCTCCCTATTCCATACATGCAATAAGATTCAGTCGGGTATAAATTAGGTTTCAAATTCTATTTTAAAAAGAATTTGTGTCTGATTATTGGTCCAACTCGCCACGGCAATATCATCAAAATTTGACCACTTGGTCTCAACTATTTATGACCTATAAGATTAAGCTACTGTAAAAGTGGACATTTTCACTTATAACTCTAGTTTTAGTCAAATTAAGAGTGTTTATGAGTTATCTCTTTATGGTTCTGAAAATCTAGGTTATATGGAATTATTTTGGTACCAAAATCTCATTTTGCCCAAAATTTGAGTTACGGCCTTCTGGCGCTCAACCCTCGATGTGAATGTATTTCTTTTACGTACTGTGATGAAGCTACAAATCTCAAATTTAAAAACACAGAAAACAGTTAACAATTGGTGAAGCACAAATATTACCAGTTTTGCAGTAGTTGAAGTTGCCTACCTACTAAATTCTACAAGTGTTCATGTTGAGAATACATAGGCTATACAGTGTGCAATGCTACTAACCATGGTGGAGATGCATCATCAACTAAAGGTCACTGTATGAACAATTGCATGATAAACCAGACTTAAGATTGGTGGAGAATTGAGAGAAGATTTCTTTTATCACTTTCCCCACGCCTATTAGTTTTACCATATACAAAACAGATTTTTCAGAAACCTTTCCCACTTTTCAAAGTCTATCTCAAGGATTACTGAACCAATACTAGGCATGTTTGTATTTATTGCAATGCATTTCTCGTGGTGATTCCCAAACATGGTAAAAACTCATAGCTCAATCAATACAAATGGGCTCAATCTATCCAATTTTATATCACACTTGTGCAGTGTCTTCCAATAAGCATGATAACATTTCTTGAGATATTTATTTCTCAGAAAAAAAGCAAAATCTACAAAAAAACCCATAAAAATACCACTTTTGATATACGGTTATTCAATGACACAACAGTTCCATCCATACATAGCGCAGAAGATAATGTTTTCAATGAATCTCATTATAGGTGAATACAACATAAAATGCCTGAATCATTCACTGTAAAAAATCATATCTCTTGATTACTGGACTATTGAGGAACTGACGACCAGACATAAGTGAATACAACATAAAATGCCTGAATCATTCACTGTAAAAAAATCATATCTCTTGATTACTGGACTATTGAGGAACCGACGACCAGACATAAAGTCTGGTGTTTGTTAATCAGCTTCTTTTTTTTCAGACGAAATAATATGGACATCCTTTTATTAAAAGGTTTACTCTTCGGACAATGACATTTATGATTAATTGTTGACTTAGAATTGATTTGATCGGTTGATGATTGAGTTCCAGGGGCATAACAGTGATGAGAAATATAGGGGTTATTTGTCAGAGATCACTTGTTAGATGGGGCAAATCCTGATAGGTAGATTTGTCCTTGTGATATTGGTAAAGCGGCTATTGCATTGACCTGTTAAACATGATAAATGTAATTTTTGCTGACATTTATATTTCCACTCACTATTAGATTTTTATTTACACCAAACACAGACACACAGATACACAGGGATAGGATGTGGCTATCTTCAGTAGATAGCATGCACATGAGATAGATTTATACATCTGCACAAATACACAATAATTGGATTGAGCTATCTTCTGTAGATAGCAAACACGTAAATCAGATAGAATTACATGATAGAATTACACAATACATGTACCTCCTCCACATGGGTGGGGATTGAGCTATTTTAAGAAGATTTAGAGCCACCTTTTGTTAATAGCATACACATAAATCAGATAGATTTGCATTATACAATATTCATTAACGCAAGGTAGATATAGAGCTATCTTCAGTAGATAGCGCACAGGTAAATTAGATATAGGCCTACACATACAGGGTGACCCAGAAAATGTTGAACCCAAAAATCACAAACTTAAAAAAAAAATGAAAGATGAAAATAAATAAATATGGCATTTGGTTTTCATCAGTTATGTGAACAATTTATTCAGCTTTCTGGAGAACTTCAGATCATGTAAATTGGCCTTACCAAACTAAAGATACACTTGATTGTGTGACAGGTGGTGTTTTCGCTCTTTTGTAAAAGTGAAAAAATTGTAACTTGGTTCAGATATGAAACTTAATTCTGTTCTAAGTACGGTGAGTTAAGTAATCTTTTCTTTTGATCTGTATTTATCAAATTAACATTTTCAAATGAAGTCAAGGGGACTTCAGTTTTTGTTTTCAAAGTCTCTTATATAATAATAATATTGATTTACATAATAAATGAATATTGATGAGATACTGTGCATAATAATTTATAAAGTTCATTGCACGGTTTCAAACAGGCACTTGTTCTGCTCATGTAGCATGAAACCATTTTTTTGCACTTTACTCACACTTCAAAACAACACTTCTTACAAAATTACATGTATATTAAGTTTCGTGTGGCCTATTTTTATGATCTAAAATGTTTCAGAAAGTTAAATGTATGGTGCACATAGCTGGTGAACGAGTTATGCAATATTTTGTTATTTTAATGGTAAAAAGAAATGTTGAATTTTGTGATTTTTGGGTTCAACATTTTCTGGGTCACCCTGTACACACAAGGGGGCTAGAGCTGTCTTCAGTAGATAGCACAAACACCTTTTGTGCCCCTACATTTGTTTTCCAATCCTGGCTCAGAGTGTGTAACACAGTAGCTGATAACTGTATCATTATTTATAGCAAGGGGGATAGGGCTATCTTCAGTAGATAGCACAAACACCTTTTGTGCCCCTACATTTGTTTTCCAATGCTGACTCTAGTTCAGAGTGTGTAACACAGTAGATGATAACTGTATCATTATTTATAGCAAGGGGGATAGGGCTATCTTCAGTAGATAGCACAAACACCTTTTGTGCCCCTACATTTGTTTTCCAATCCTGAGTCTAGCTCAGAGTGTGTAACACAGTAGCTGATAACTGTATCATTATTTATAGCAAGGGGATAGGGCTATCTTCAGTAGATAGCACAAACACCTTTTGTGCCCCTACATTTGTTTTCCAATCCTGACTCTAGCTCAGAGTGTGTAACACAGTAGCTGATAACTGTATCATTATTTATAAGAATATGAGATGGCTTCCATGCATAACTAGCCTGCATATATGTCACAGATCATGCATATCATACTGGTGCCGGGCGATATCATATTAATATTTCAACTGCGGGTAAATCACACCGTATGAAAGAGTTAAAAACAAGTGTGATCTGTTTTATATTTGATTACATTTTGAAATTATACACAATTTTCTTTACATTATTCATGCATATTTGACCTAAATGAAAGATTTTTACAAATCCGGAGTGAAGACTGCTGATTATTAAACTAATGTTAATCTATAATGTAAGCTTTACCCGGATAAATGCATATTAATTTAATATTAATAACTCAAGTTTGAGCTGGTCTAGTCTCTATCATTATATATTGAATTTTAAATTATGTTATTTTTTTATAGATTACAATGTGTCTTAAAAATAACTATACCTGTATTAAAATGTCATATCTCTATGTACAAACTATTCCACTGTAAAGCTAACAACATGTTTAGAGAGAAACAATTTATATATATGTGACCAGTCGCATCAAAAAGGTTGTTGTCGGCAAACGCAGTTTTGAGATAGAGGCCAATATATTCGGTGAAATATATGGAAAATAATAGAAAACAAAATATGCTTCTTCAATTCATATCTTGTGTTTACAAAGTCCGATTACCTTCACCATAGTATCATTCTAAAGCTTAAAATGTGCTCTTTTAAGTCATACCAATAACTCAGATTTGACCCAGGCCTCCAACATGTCCATTTTGATGTGACGAGTCACATATAGTCAATATTTATGCATGTGTTAATTAATATGTTTTCTGTTTTTCTTTTTCATAACTATACCACCCATCTCTGTACGTGCATCCAATGCTGCATCATTTACACACATTGCTCTTGATGAACACCAGGTAAGAGATTGATTTTAAAATAGCCACTTCGATAATAATGTCTGTGTTAGTGTTAACATTTGTATCCACAAAACATCCAATTTTGTGTTACAGATATTCTTATTTCTGAAACAATGCAATATTAAATGAGAATGTATGTTTTTAAAATAAAATTCAGTTAAAACATGTCATATTTTGAATACTTTAAAGGGGCATTGAGAGATGTATCGATATACTAAATGAGCAAATAACATAAAGATAATCATTAACATAGCCCAAATCCAAAATATCATACAATTCCGACATCGCCTTCATTCCAAACTAAGCAAATAACGAAAGTCCGTGAGTAAAACTTAGCATAACTTCCGAATTCAGCACCTTAGTTTCGCTATGATCATATCTAAATTAAGAAAATCATTAAATTTTATATGATAAACGGCGAATGTTGGTAAACTGTTTCAGATGGTAGTTAGTATATGCCTAAGTATTACTTTGATGCCAAAAAACTGATTTCCAGGATAATTGAGGGCGCACTCCCATACGTATCTCTCAATGCCCCTTTAACTTCGCTTTGGGAAGTCCGATTAAAAAAAAAAGTACCATTGTAAAGCTGAAGATCTCTACTTAAAGGTATATTATGTGATCTTTCCAGGGAACGCCCTCAACATCGAAAAAAAATTGAAAGCAGATTTTCTTGCAGATTTACATTTCTGATCATAAATCATGCATACATTCCAAGTTACAGGGTGATACGATTCTTAATTACTTCAAAATCATGGGTTTTAGAGTGAAAATAAACTGTCGGAATCCCGACAGTTTATATTTTTCACTCTAAATTCACTCTAAAACCATGATTTTGAGGTAATTAGGAATCGTATCGCTATGTAACTTGGAATGTATGTATGATTTATGATCGGAAATGTAAATCTGCAAGAAAATCTACTTTCTAAAAAAAAATCATGAATAGAGATGCTCTCTGGAAAAGATCACATAATATGCCTTTAAATAATCAATTACTAACTCAATTTTGATATCTTGCCTAATTGTATCTGGTTTCGGTAGAACATGTCACATTTTTGCGCTCCAACCAACTGCCGTGAAATTAATAACAGACAAATATATTCTTTTGCATAAGTCTGTGTGATGAAATGACAAGTCATGAATTTAAAAAGAAAAAAACAAAAAAGTTGAATATCTGCAAAGTGCAAAAAAAAAATCACACAAAAATTACAACTTTCACAGTATATTTTTGTATCATAAAAGTTTAAATGATTTTAATTAATATTCAATGGACTCTGGCTACTAAACTTCTGTGGATATAGCCCGATCATCCCCAGAGACAACCCAACATTTGGCCCTATGAATATAGTCGTATAAATTTCACACTATCACAAGAAATAATTGATAACGATGGGCGCCATTGGCTCTCCTGTTGGGCCTCCAGTTCCGCCGTGTGTGTTAGCTCCGTTACGCACTGGTGGCCGTGTGTGAGTAAGTGCAAATATGTGATGCGATCTGTGAAAACCCGTCGGATATCGCAAAATGTGAACTAGGGATTATGGGTAAAATTGGAATTAAAAAATAATAATAAAAATTTAAAAAAATAGATTTTTTTTTAAGAAAATTAATTTCCAATACTTGTGTCATCATCTTTCATGAAATTTCACCTTCAAAAACCTAAGTCACTTTAAAATTAACCTTATAATGTTATTCTATTGAATTATGTATCTTTATTGGCCTGTTTTCATGATTTCTTGTTTTGTAGCTTTTTATGACATCACAATCATCATTCACTCATACATTTTTTTCGTAGTGATCATAGAAAAATGATCGAAACAGTTCTGTAATCAGCATAGTTTTAGCTTTCTTATGATATAAATATCTCCAATATGAAAAATGCCACTGTGGCGGGTTTTCACAGATCGCATCACATATGATAGTATACTTTGAATACTACTCATTTGCGGATTTAGTATTTAAGACCCTATATTTGTGGTTGTTTTATTTTTCACTTTTTGTGTGTGTAAATGTTATGAAATGTTTCAAACTTTTTAGTATTCTAAAATGGTCAAATTATCTATAGTTTTGTTTTATCACAAGAAAAGATTATCAGGAATATCGTTTGATTTCTAAGAGAGGAAGATAAATGACAATACTATTGATCAGGTCAAGTACTTGTATGGAACACATGAAATTTCAACTTAAAAATGTGAAAATAGTAATGATAATAATAAAAAATGTTTGCACATATAATGCGCCATTTATCTAAAAACAAAATATAATCCAAGAAGCAATAACAAATGAGGCCAGTAAACCACAAACATTTTGTTTCCAGTAGCAAGCCCGAAAAGTCAAATGCGAAATGCGTTGGTTTTTGTTGTTGTTGCTCAAATTTATTGTGAAGATTTACTTGAAAAGGTTTTAATTAGTCAAATCTGTGTATTTTTGTTACTCTTATGCTCGCTAAAATGCGGTATTCGCCGCGGATTTTCACTTATGTGTTTGTCGTATGTGGCCAATTGCCATCTTGAAACATGTTGGACACAATTTCGATAAAAGATGGCGCCCTAACAATATTTTCCCCCATATTTATATATAAACAAAATGAAATGTGGAAGAATCAAGCGTCTGCGTCTCAGTGAATTGCGCGCGCACTACTTGAAACAAACTTGTTTTTTTTGTTTGACCTATTACACTCAAACTAGATTTACTTATTTACTTGAAATTCTGTTTGGTGCATCAGCTTATATAATAATATCCCCATCTTGTTGCCGGAGTTCTTAATAACATAAATGACACTGTCAATTTAATATAGGCCGATGTTTTACACACGGGTTTGCACAGTATCAGATATTTCAATTACACTATTTGGCAACCTGTCACCCAACTAGAGATTGACAAATATATTAACCAACGCGTCCTACTTTTCTACCATTTCTTTTACTCGCTTGCTCCCTCTCGTCTCTCTCCTCTCTCCGTTCACTGTTTTTTCACCAAAGATGAGTGTCCGCCGAAATTATGATCATCAAATACAGATGAATTCTGGGCCTGATGTACTTAAATGCGATATTGTGTGTGCTTTAGCGCTGTTCAGGTTAGGATGAAATAGTGTTTTAACCTCCCAGTGCAAACATACTTGTGGCATATTTAGGGGTAAAACGGGAGTATAATAGTGCTAGTGAGTACCCTGAGTCATAGGTTGGTTGGGGGAGATGTAATGGGTGGCACATGGCATGCGTGGAAAAGTGAACGTAAGTAGCACACTTCCATTTGGTGGTTCTATGCATGCACATTAACTACTTTTCAAGTACTGGTAGATGGGATGGGAACAGACGTTTGGGCTATATGCAGTGTGAATTCTGGAGTGTGTTGAGGCTAATAGAAATGAATAGTCCAGTCAGCCGCTCTCATCAATTTTTGATTTTGGCCCGAAAACTATCATCATATTTGGAAAATTGACATTTTGATGGAAAAGTTGGTTTATAAGAAGCATGACCCCTGGTGAAGTGGAGTAAGGCACAATCTCCCATGCTGGTGGATCTGGGTTCGAATCCCACTAATAGAAATGAATAGTCCAGTCAGTCGCTCTCATCAATTTTTGATTTTGGCTAAAACTATCATCATATTTGGAAAATTGACATTTTGACGGAAAAGTTGGTTTAGGAAGCATGACCCCTGGCGAAGTTGAGTAAGGCACAGGCTCTCATGCTGGTGGATCTGGGTTCAAATCCTGCTGCCAGCAGGGCCGCCTCCCCCCCCCCCCCCCACTAAATTTCACCCATTTATTTTCCAATAGTTCAATCCCCGATTCCATCCACCCTTTTGTGTTAGGATTAATAATGCATCAAATTTTGGCCCACTTTTATGCTCCTAGACCAGATTTATGGAATAAAGCACAATATATATTTAGCATTCACGTTTAAGCTAGTAAGCTATCCAATATGCCATATGGGTTAAGCCTTTTATTTCCAACCTCTCCGTCCACCAACTGCAGGATTTCTTTTGATTAACAATATTCACCTATACCCATTCTGTGGTGGCAATACCGTAAATGCTGAGAAAATGTCTTTATTTTTCATTTTTACTGATTTTTGTTGTTGAAGAAATCGTACATGAGAGGGTTTCTATATACTGTATATCATCTATCTAAACAAGGTATAAATGTTGAATTTCATTTTTTTCGCGAATTATTGTATTCGTTGAGTCATATACTAATATGAGTGTTTTGAAATACTCTAAAACCAGTTATTTCACGAGGGATTTAATTTCGCAAATTTCGCAAGGGTGTGGATTTCTAAATTGGGTTTCTAAAAGAATGGCAGCCGGAATGCTTATAGTTCATCAAATTGTGGTTTGGAGCTACATATTATTTGGCATGTCAATCAAAACCAGCCCACCGGGCAAGAAGGTTTATATTAAACTTCGCTTTACTGTTAATTCAATATACAAAATATCTGACCATATTTTTGTTGTAAATCAGGACTGGTGTGCTCGCAAACTACTCATAGTTTTTAGAATATGTAATTCGTGGTAGTCACAGGTTAGAATAACATGATCTGTTATTGTAAAATAAATTGGGATTTAAATCACCCTAATTGTTGTTCTTCCGTCGGTTTGACCGATCCCTCCGAGCTTTCAGTGATAGTGCCATCCGTTGCGATGGTGTGCGTAATTAAACGAGATGGGTGATTAAGGGGAATTTGATTACATCATGAAATCAGAGGTCACTATCAGCTGCGTGTTTAAAAATGGTAGATACCATTTTTTTCAAGGGTTGGGCAATTTGGGTTGGGGTGTGGAATCGAATGTGTTTTAATTGCTAGGGAGGGAGGAGATATGTTTTTACACACTTGTGGTCATCTCACGTTTTGCGTCAGTGCATAATCTAGCGTTAGGCAATTTTGTTGTTGTTGTTGTGTTGCCCTCAGCGACCAACCCTAAAATGTCTCAATTATTGAATTTCATCACCATATTTGGAATGACCATGAGAAATGTATTGAAATAAGTACAAACATGCCTAGTATTGGTTCAGTAATCCTTGTGATAGACTTTGAAAGTTGGGAGCGGTTTCAGAAAAATCTGTTTTGTATATTATGGTAAAACCAATAGCCACATGAAAAGTTTTAAAGTTGCGTAATCATGATTTGTACTAAAATATGTGCTGACGTCAACACAGAGTGTATAGTGATAATAGGCAAATGGAAAAAAGGAGAGGAAATAAAATGAAATATTTATATCAGACTATTTAAAACGGCATGATATATGCAACATATCAAATTTGATGCAATTTTTCTTTCCTTTTTGTTTTCAATTTCCATTTGTGTGTGTGTTTATTTATGCTTATCTTAAAGTGTTAGTGTTTTGTTATAAATTAATCTATTTTTCCATACTGACCTGATAATATTCTCTTTTGATCCTGAAATGGTTACACATTTGCCAGTATGAAAGCATATTCATACGCATATTGCACCAAATGGTATAAATCCAACATAATAGGGCACACGCTCGCACGAGCCGAGAGGTCAAACGCTTGTATCGAAACCATGGCGATCAAATCACCTATTTGGAATTGAATTGATTAAATTGTGAAAAAGGTGAGCATCCTATTGAAGGTTACTAAACCTAATTGTGGTCATGTTTTTATTCATCAGATGTTAAAGCATGCAGAACTAATAGGGTTTGTTAATCCGCATGAACAAAATGATAGAGTCTTGTGAATTCTTTAACCCACCATACCAGCCAATAAATTACGTTTTGTTTCGGTTTTTCATTGTACGATCTAGATTTTTGTCTTTTCTTTTGTCTATTACCTGCAAGGCGAGGAAAAAAGAAAATCCTGTTTTACGGGCCCGTCCGACACACTTTTTGCTTTTTTAAGAATTTTGTTGTTGTTGTTGGAACTTTTTTCTCTCAAATCATGTAAAATCAGCCGTTTTTTTGGCCGGAAATATGTTGAAAAAAAAAGTTAACAATTTTTTTTCTCACAAATTCCAGATTTGATCAATTTTTTGTGACATTTTAGGTAAGAAAATAAAATAAATATTAAAAAAACAAAAAAAACCTGACCGTCCGACCCTACTTGACAAGTCTGTCCGCCCGTAAAACAGGATTTTTTTCCCCTGTTGCCTAACCGGTGATTATTACAGATCAGACACACCTGGTGTGTTGAACAAACCGATATTTATGGCTCTAGAAGCTAAAGGCGGCTTTGTTCATTGGATTTAGACCAATTAGTCACTTGAAAATATTGCATGTCAATTTTTTTGGATAATTAACACTTTCCACGCGGCCATTAGTTTTAACTTATGCAAAACAGATTTTTCAGAAACCTTTCCCAAATTTCAAGGTCTATCTCAAGGATTACTGAACCAATACTAGACATGTTTGTACTTATTTCAATGCATTTCTCATGGTAATTCCAAATATGGTAATGAAATAAATTAATAATGACATTTTTGAAACATTTTGTGAAATTTTGGAATGTCGTCTGCTGCCGCGTGGAAAGTGTTAAAGGAACGCTTTATGCATTTCTATAATTAATGTTGGAATACAGTTTATGGCATTATTTTGTTGATTTAATCACACAAAGAGCTGCAGCAGTTAAAAAACCCATCAGAAAATGTCCCCCCCACCACACACACACCACTGATAATGCTATAAAACCTAGTTCAAAATAAGCACAATTTAATATATGTCACCTAAACAATGGCACGGTATAAAAGCCTTTCGTATGTATGTATAAACATATTGTAGTTTTAATTAAATTTATTTTCAGTTTGATATTTGGTATGATCATATCTACCAAGCTATTAAGATAATTCCTAAATAGTCAAAAGACGCAGATTTTGTTGATATTGTTGTTTATGTCCTGCACACGCCTCATTTCAAGCCGCATTTCCATCTATGCTACTGACCAAACAGTTGATGGATGTACGTACCTTAGACGTGTTACACAGGGGACTATTTTAGATTGACAGTACAATTTCCCGAAAAACAAAACCGGTAAATAGAAATGAATTATAGTTTAAATCTATGCGATGTATCACCTTAACACGCACTATTTTAGCGGACGTTGAGGTGTTAAGACTGACCTGGATTTGATGATAAACTTATGCTTGTGTCCTTTCAAACGTTGTATCTCATTGGTTACTAGTGTGATATAACCATCTGAGTGGCCAATCAACATCAAGCTTCTAGATATTTAACACTTTAAGAGCTGAACCTACCATCATTCTCACACTATCTCTGATTGGCCCAATCCATCATACATCTCCTATTCTAACCAATCAAAATTGATGTTATATACTGACTTACTTTTGCCAGTGTGTTATATCCCAGAGATATAGTTCAACTGATCTATATCTAGGTGTTACATTTTGGCTCATCTGAGAATTACGGCCATTTTATATTTAATGGAAGCAATTCGACCAGTAACCTGTAGCGGTGGACTACAGATAGATTGAGCTAGATGTAAACGAGGGTATTTCATCATAAGGGGGTCCATTTTACACACGCCCGTGAGCTGCCACCGTTAGGTACAACTCCGTTACCCTTGCCAATGCCCCATTTTAACGATTTGTGAATTTGTCACCCTCGAGGGCAGTGTCACCTGATGGGCGGCTAACTGGTGCTTTTTGATGTATGAGTTTAACACTGTTATACCGAGCTAGCAGATGCCTCACGGTTTTATTAGATATGTCTACATAATGCTTCTAATTGATGGCTATCATTGAGCTGAATAGGGGCACTATTAATATCATCATATTGTCCGACTTTCACTGAGAGTTTCTGTACAGACTGAAGTCAGGAAATGTGAGCCGTCATGATACAAAATGTAGACTCCTCACTCACTCACTAAAGCAAGAATAGGCATGTTGGTAGCCAATCGCAAACATGTATCATGCATGTGATAAATAGAAGGCTATACACATGTGATACACATGTAATGTCCAAGTGATGCACATGTACATGCGATGCATGTGTGATGTATGTTATGCACATGTGATGTACATGTGATGCACATGTGATGTACATGAGATGCACATGTGAATGTTATGCACATGTGATGTACATGTGACAGGTTGCTGTACATAAACTAGGACAATGCATGTCTGTACCTCTATTTTAAATAAATTTAAAACAACATTTTTGTCAAGAATTTGTGTATTTCCTAAACCAGTAGGTCAGAAAATTGTTAAAATAATGTATGGACAGAATGGTTAACAAATCCCAGTATACATGAATGTTTCTCATAAGTTGCTGCACATAGTCTAAAACCAAATAATTTCTTCCAACAAAAAGACTGAAGTAAAGTATAATGAAGTATGGTTTTTACTTTCATCATTATCCTTGGATATGATATATCTAGTCTTAAGTTGACAGAAAAAAAACCCCGTTGTACGGGCAAACAGACCTAGCAGGGCTGGAAAAAAGGCAAAGCGGGAAGCTCCTTGCCGGGAAATGTTGCCATCTCGTGGGAAATCTCCCCCCCCCCCCCCAAAAAAAAGGGAAAAAAAGATAAGAAACACACACACACACCCACCCCCACCCCCCCCCCCCCCCCAACACACCCCAATGTGACCCCATACCATGTCTGTGTAACTTCTATCTTGGTGTAATTGTACAAACAAATTCAGAAACTATTTTTTATAACTTTTAAATAAGAGAACAAAAAAGAAATATTTTTGAAAAAGATACCAGCCTTAACCTCTGAACCAGCAATTTGCAGCAAAAATGATAGGCATTCTATACAGCCGATATTACATAAAATGATGCACCAAATGGCATCAATTGGACCTTAATTTTTCAAAAAGCTTTAACCTGACACTCCCTCCGCCGCTAAGGCAGCTGGAAATCCAACTTCGGTGAATTTCCCTTGCTGGGAATCTTTGCAGTTTTTCCAGCCCTGCCTCTCAGGTCGGCCAGTCGGTCTGGGGTTTTTTGTCCTTTTTCTTTTCCCCCTTATTTTCCCTTGGAAATGACCTAACAAAGTGTTTGCACCCTCTTGATGCCTTTAATAAATGTCTAAATTATCATCATCCCAAGTACAGCCACACAACAAGTCAGCGAGTAAAGTCAGCGTTATTGAGAAAGGAAATACTGCATCAGACTCACCTGAGGCATTCTCATCTTGTATAAGAACAATGCCCAGTTGTGACCCCTTCTCACTATATTTCTCAAGTACATTGTATAATAGCTCTCCTGTAGATATGGGCCTCCATCCCTCCTCCATGCCACGCGATATTGCGCTTTTTATCGTATAAATTTAATCAAAAGAAAAGATGGCCTTTTCCTGTTACACGGTTGGTTTAATCGGCCCTTGCTTGTTATGACCCCGGCAGTCACTCACACTCCCAATAACTTAATTTTGTCGCTCTGGCTGAATGTCACATCGTGCAAAATATTCTCAATTATCGTAATTTAGAATGCACAAATTGGTCAGGGCTTTCTTGCATGATATCAATGGGCCGGTTTCATCCTTTAGTCGGTTGAGTCTCTATTAAAGCTAAACGCAGGTGTGTGGTTTTTCCGCCCTGAAATGATGCCTTTGCTTTGCCTTGCCTTGCTCCTCCAATCTCCGTCAGCAGTGGCTTAGTAGCCAGAGGGGAGGGGGATGGGGGGGGGGGGTTTCATGCTGGTTTGGAGGACGCCACGTCACATTCCCCAGCCCCCCACCCCCAGCCCCCACCCCCACCCCCCCCCCCCCCCCACTCTCAAGTTTCTGACTCCGCAGCAATTCTCAAAAGTTTACAGCCTGTTAAAGTCTTCGTCGGTACATTTTTATTTTTTCAACCCCCCTTCCCCCCTCAATATGAAAAACAGAGCTAGCTACCCTACTGTCTGTCAGATTTGCCGATTGTCTGCCATACGTGTGTGTGTATCTCCGTATCATCTTTCTCCAAGCTGTCTTGTGCTTGGCACTTGGCATTAATCAGACTCAAACCAACCCGTTCCTTGATTTTGTCAAACCATTGCTTATTTTGACTGACTTCTTTTTCTATTTCCTTCCAATAGTCCCCCTCTATGATCTAAATAAGCTCCCTCCTGCTGCCTCTAATGATGTGCCCAGAGTCAACTATCTCCTAGCAGCTGTCTCTTTACACCTAGTTCTTTAACCCCCTGAGAACTACCGGCCGATTGGTCAGAAAGATGGATACATCATTTATTGCACCAATGAGAGACATTGTTAGAATAATTGTATCCCTGATAAAGATGGGAGTAAAACATTTTAAAAGCTGCATTTCAATTGGCTATTCATATGGGTACATCTTGTAATAAACCAATCAGAACCACTGTAAGATAGACAAGTAGACCCCAGGGGTTTAAGGATATACTTGTGTTGGTTCTTTTCCCCTTCCTTCCCACTGACTTTAAGCATATAATGCTATGATGCACATAATTCCTGGGAATCTTGAGTGTATGTATTATTAAGACTCATGTTTCGGGATATGTGTAAATAGCCGAGAAAACATTTTGGACACCAGAAGTTTTGCAAGCCAAATGCAATTCTTAACCTTTCTGAGCACTATTTCTTTCTTACAGAGTCTCTGATTTGTTCATTATATGACATATGTATTTCAGTAACCATTAGAATAGAGCTTCTATCAATCCTCTGCAGCATTGCCACCACTGTCTTACGATATCTCTGATTGGCTCATTAAAGGATGTATCCTTATTTGCAACCAATAGGCAGATAGTTCTTATAATGGGGCGAAAGCAACCACCAACATCACTCAGACAGCTGGAGAAAATCAACACGCTCCATTGCTAATTCTACTTACTGTAACAGCTGAAATCTTCGAGGTGGTTTTATTTTCGCGCTTTTCGCACACAAACAATTTCCGTAAAAATTATAACACACGAAAATATTGTTTTCAAAATTAATGCAGTGCATCCAGAAGGTCGCCCGCGAAAAAAACAATTCGCGAATTGTCTATGATATCAAAATGCGCGAAAATATCTTTACGCGAAAATATTGGCTTTTACAGTATTTCGCTTGACCTTATTTAGCAGATAAACTTATACCTCAGAGTTGAATATAAAACAAGGTCATAATTAAATAAATTGATTATGAAAATCAATATGTTGATGATGGAAATCAATAGAAGCTGAAGTTGATATTTCTAAATGTCATTGTCAACACTCAATAATTCAATTTGCATTCCAAATATTCATGGTTTGATTTGATAAAATGTGTCAAAGCGTTTTACCTTGACATTTGCTGTTAAAATAATTCAGTTATCTTATTTACATAATAATATACTTCTATATAATGATGGATCAAACAAGATTTACAAATTTTGATCAGTCTTGAATTTATAATTGATTTTTAAGGCATCATTTACTTAATATTTCCATAATTGTCTGATAAAACTGGAATATTTTACTTTTGGCTAAGACATCCTTATAAGGCGTGAAATTCAAGTGTGAGAATATCAAATGTAAACCTAAATTCATGTTTTTGTATGTGACATTCTAATTTTTAACCCACTTTTGTGTCTTAAAATGTATTCTTATTTTTGCGTGAATTTTCATTCTCATCCTCTAAATACTGTATCTATAGAGGCCCTGCATAGGACGTGGTTTATCGGAATCATGGCAGACTACTGAAATTCTGTTTCGTTCATACGAGTTTACAACACTTTCACAAAAAATATCCTGCGTCAATTCAAAAAATAAACTGAATGGCCTGTGCTTTACTTGCTTATGGCAACTCATAAGGTCGGACTTTTGTGATGGCCTTCCACACTGCTCTATCATTCATGCAATTTTTTAGATCTTGTCCACTTAAGCCAGTGTCCTCTGTAAGAATCCTAATGTTCTGGGTTGTCCTCTGGATCTACTTCCATGTTTGGGTTGACACAATGGAACTTTGGCTGCTGCTTCGTCATTTCTCCGAAAACAGTGTCCGGCAAGTTTAAGTCTCCTCGACTGTAGCCTCACAGAGATCGGCAATAGTTTCCCATACAAATCTTTAATGGTGGTATGCGATTGCCATGAAATATCTAGCGCCTTTCTTAGGAGACGAGTGTAGCAGCCAACTAGGCCTTCTCTTCTCTGTTGGAAGTGATTGACCAGGATTCTGCTCCATATATCAGGACTGGTTCCACTGTCGTTGTAAATAGACTCAGCTTCTTGTCCCTTAGGAGCTTACTTTTCCAGATATTATTCAATTTATTACATGCTTTCCAAGCTTGCCTTTCTGATGTTGAAGTCCTTAAGGTACTTGAAATCTTGAACAACTTTCAATGTCATTTCCATCCAGAATTGTAATATATTTAGGACCTCTGGTGGGATGTCATCTTCACCTGAGCTTTTAACCTTCGGTGATATCCTTCTTTGCTGCTATGTACTCATCATGATCGAATGCATCGGTTCTCATATTAAATTCCTAAAATACTGTGTTAAAGACTTCATTCTGTTAATTACTTCATTCTGCTCAGTAATAACTTGGACTGGGAATGGACTGTCATACGCCATGATTCCGGTGAAAGTTGCACGGTTGATCACTTTCTCTGAAGCAGATCGATGAATACATGCAAGCCCTATAGGTCCTACTACATGATTGAGATTCTGTCCTCATATAATGCTCAAGGAGCAGTTCATATAATGTTCAAGGAGCAGTAAGTTTAGGATTAGAAGGTTTAGTTTATCTCATAACCCTAACCCCGGTTTAGGGGTTTTGACCAGGATCACAATTTTTGAAGACAATACACCAACTAAATCGCCAGGAACTGGCCGGGATTCGATCCGGGGACCATCCGGACTTAGGCCCCATGTCCCACCCACTAAGCCACGGACCTTAGCTACTCGTTCGTGCAGTAAACCACGCTCACTATATAGGCTCGGTTGATTATGTCATCGAAACCGTCGGCACTGCCGCTTGGAGATGGACTTTAGGATTAGCATTTTTTAGCACTCGGGGGAGGGGGGGGGGGGGGGTTAAAATATGATATGATGAAATCTCAAATTTGATACGTTACATATTATGTGATATTTGTATAGCTCATTCTGTTACTTAAATATTTTCCATCTAGTTGATGGTGTCAAGTTAGGTGGTATTTTGTTAGTATCGTCAGTATTTATAAAGAATGTATATAAAGTTAATTTCGCCCAAATTGTACGTTGTCTATTGAGGCAATGTAAATTAAAGGGCTTTGTTATTGTTATTGTTAAACTTATTTCATGGATCTTATTTTGTTATTTACAATACATTATCTCATCATGGTGTACAAATGTCATTATCTGATTGGCAAAATACAGTAGTATACAAAAGTCTTTCACTGTAATCCTGCAAAGCATGAATTAGCTGGAATGATTCTACCTTGACCCAACCGCTCCCATTGCATATTATTACAATTTCTTACCAAAAATACATATTCAGTTTTTCTGTTTTTGTTCTTACGTTTAATTATCGGAAAGCAAGAAAAGAAACAGATGGCGAAATCTGATTGTATGTAATGCAAAATGTAATTGACCTCTTTAAATTATGGCCATGGACCGCCAAGTGTAGTATCATCCTCAGCTAATAGTATTGTATTTTGAGGTACTTATAAACGGTTCCCTCAGATGTTACGCGCCATTACGTATTGCCCTTCATTGTTAATGCTTCATTAAGGTTGACCTCACTCATCACTCACTATCATGTCACCATTTTATGCTGACAAATCGGCAAGTCCTATCTCAATTGTCAACCATTTGTTCTACTTATCATGATCATTGTGTTTTAATTTTGTCTTTAGTTTTTAAAATATCACTGGTATGAGGATGATTGTGTTAAATACTGAGCCTTCTTTTGTTGCTTTATTTACCTAATCACACAATTTTTTTGGATAGAATTAAATTATTTTTGTCTGTAGCTATCTATAGCTGCAAGCCAACCGTATGATGAGATCACGGTAAATGAGTTTAACTGTAAGATAATTAGGCCAATAGTGTATAGTAATATAATTATAATGTATAAGCTGAGGTCAAAAAACAATATAGGTCATTTTCTTCCTTTTACCAAATTGAATTTGTACTTTAGTAAGAGATATTTTCCTTATTAATTAATTTACCAATACACCCCCCTGGGGGTCTACCTGTCTATCTTACAGTGGTTCTGATTGGTTTATTACAAGATGTACTCATATGAATAGCCAATTCAAATGCAGCTTGTAAAATGTTTCACTCCCATCTTTATCAGGGATACAATTCAGGCCCGTCAGATGGGGGGGGGGGGGGGGGGGGGGCGACGGTTGTGATCGCCCCCCCTTTGAATTTTTTTTTTAAGGTAAAAATTGTGTTTTTCTTAGTTTCAAATATTAATGATAGTAAAACTACTCATAAAACATTGACTACAGTGCTTTTTGGACTGCGAAATCTTGTGTCCGTGCGAGAAAAAAAATTCACGAGGTGACTGGCTTGGAAACAATTTGGGGCAACCTTTTACGAAAATTTTAGGTGAAAACGCCCCCCTTGGGCAAAAGTGTCTTACGGGGATGCAATTATTCTAACAATGTCTCTCATTGGTTCAATAAATGATGTATCCATCTTTTTAACCAATCGGCCGGTAGTTCTCAGGGGGGTTAACATTTTATGGATGATTCTTGTCACTATGGACATATTCCATGAAGACATCATTCATTTTACAAGCAAGACGTTTTTTCTACAGGATTCCTGTTGAAAAATTGCTAATCTCATTGAAATCATGTGTTCAAACTTGACAGAATAGGGTAAATCTGGTATAATTTATGTAAGAGTTACGTCCCTTTTTACAGCGAACTCATCCGTATTTCTTGCCACATTAAGGTTAATTATTTATATATTCTTGAGATGACTAACTTACCGATACAATGTATAAAAGAGTAGAAATCCCCTTCTTGGTTGAGTGCTGTGATGTGATACCTCGAGCAATCATATACGCACACGCACGAATCTACATCTACAAGGCCGTATAGAGGATGGATTAAGGGATTAGTTTAGCAGTTGATTATCCCAAATATTTTGTTAGTAAGTAAGGCATTGGTGTATTCCCCAAGCAAATCAGATTTATCATAGCCCGGGGATGGTTGACAATGGGTGCGTGCACACGTGCGTGGGAGATGGGGATTAGTATCAACTTTGATGATATTTTTGGTTAAGATTTGTTTGGCTGTGTATTTTTTGCCATTAAAGAAACTGATCTTTTTCCACGATACAATTGTTGTTGTTCAAAGGCTGGTGTATACAAATACCTTGAAGCAACTGGTGTATTGGGCTATTCCATTTAAAATCCATACACCCCCTATGAAAGACATGACCTGAATCTTCCCCACAGGGAGTGTGAATTTCAAATACGTTTACCTACATGGGTGACTCCATTTGAAATCTACACGCCCTGAATGTATGGATTTCAACAGCAATAGCCCATTTTATAAAATATTTAGTTTTATTTGGTTTTATGAAGGATTTATCATATTTTGTTGCATATGGGAATACATTTTGACTAGTTTAGGCTAAAATAAAAAATAATTTGTCTTAAAGCTCCCGCGCGCGTTAGTTAATTGATGCGCATTAGAAGAAGAAAAAATCTTTAATTTTTTTAAAAAAAATCCCAAAATTTCACAGATTTGTCAGATTTTCATTGATCACATCATTTTAAATACAAAAAGTCACTTTTACAAGGATTTAAATATTTATATTTAAAAACTTTAAAAAAAACTTTAAAAAAACCGTACTCCGCATTAGGTTTTGAGAAACTGAAGAGCTTTGAGACAAAAGATTTTTTCAATTTAGCCTTATCCCTGTGTAGATGAAATGAGATGAATTTGATCCCATTTTATTATTCTAATGTATTTTTGTCAGGAATTTATTTTGGTTCTACACTATCTGGTATATTTGAAAATGTTTTGGTTATCTTACCATGCAAAATGTGGCCAAGTGAATGTTACTTATAAATTGGCGAACAGACCAGCCGTGATAGTCATCATAAAAACATACCTTTCGCATTATGTGTTATGGAAGTGCATAGAAGGTATTCCAGGATTACACCTCAGATTTGCTGCAATGCACATGACACAATGGAAGATGCTCATGAGCATGTGTTGTTTCAATGACAGGAGGAAACTAATCAATCAGATCTCGAAATAAAAATTATGACTGTTCTTGTGTTTCGTTAGAATGGATCATATTATTTGGGTTAAAAATGTTACGAATCAATGCACACGATTGGTAGAGCATTTATGAATCATCTATCATTAAAATCCATGTATCATCATATTATACGCAAACTACAATCAGGAGAACGGTGGTCTGTGCATTGAAAGAATATATTTCAAGTTGGTCATTTTGGGCAGAATTATCAAAATTTACAATCATTTTTACCAGAATGATATATAAAAATATACTTCTGTATTTTATTTATTTCATTTCATTAATTTATTTGGACATACACGTTTGGAACAATGGCATCAGTCTTCTCGACTGATGCTGCCTTTTATTACACAATATTTTCAAATATATAAAATAAAAAATAAAGGTAGAATACTCGTATATACAAATATTTACATGATAACATAAATCATACAAGGTTAATGCTACATGTGTGTATGTAAGGTATGGGGAATGTGCCATCAAAATGGGTCTGTATTCTGCAGATTATCTCACAAAAATCCCCCAAGTATGTCTTCTGCTATGTGTTTGAACAATGAATAAATGAATACATTTATTTATAGGGAAGTGCGTGCAAAAATGGGTCCACGTTTTGCAAAACAACCCCAAAATGAATAGCTTTTAATCTGAAGGAAAAAAAGACACCAAAATCGGTTATAGTTAACAACCTCATGCAGACCTATCATTCTTCTTGAAACCAAATCCATGTATTCCCAAGAGATCATCCAAAAATCAGAATTCGGGTGTTTTATATATAGTGACCATTTGGTTCGCCACATTTGGACTAATTCTAGTTGATTACAATTTTCTTTTTCTTTGTCATGTAGACCCCACCTCAATTACATTATGAAGCTATTATCAAAGTAGTTAGTCCAGAGTGGATGACTGTTCCATCAAACCTGACCGTATCTTCTCGAATCTTACTCAGATAAGCTCAAACAGTAATCGCTGGAATAGTAACCCAACTCACTGGGGAATGAACAATTCATGACAATTCACAGTTGGGAGAGAGAGAGAGACCAAGAAAAAACAATAAGTAAAAAAAAAAGTGTTTCTTTTAAGTTGGCAGATTCAAATGGTAGGTTTTACATTCACTTCTTTTGTAGATCTATGGTCAATGACTTCACATAAAATGCTTGATGTTGGCATCATAGCTGTATTTAAAGACATATTTTACTAAATCTTGTTCATTTTAGGAACTTTTTGCTTTTTTTTGTTTCCTTTTCAGAAAAAAAAGTCAAGCTTATTTTGTGTCATTCATAGGGTCGGTTATAGCGGTAACACAATTTATTATTTATTTTGCGCCTAGCGCTCAGGTTTTTACGGCCAGTTCAGCAGCCAGACGACGGGACAAAAAGATTGCTCGCCTAATTCCTTTGCATACAGAATGTCATTCAAAAAAATATTTCATTCAAATAACAAATGAGAAGGTGGCGTAGCGTTCAATTCGGTAAGAAGACGTTTCATCTCTTAAAACCTTTTTTTGAGATTAACCGTTGAAGACAATAATCCCCCAGATTTTCACGCCATAGTCATCAATCACGCTGTACTTTGTTAGCCATTCATTTCAACCCCGAGGTTTTACTCTTGCATCTCTTAACTTGTCTCCGATTGGATATATAAATGCTTTCATTATTTGATTAACCAATCGAAACAGAGCTTATAAATAATGAAGCATTTTGAGGTAATCCTATTTCTATTCTTACTAAGTCTCTGATTGGCCGAAGGCAAAAAAAAGTAAGAGATGAAATTTTCACAGGGTCTTTATTTTCGTGTATTTTGCACATCAATGTGAAATCACCATATAAAGACTGACGCAAATTAATAATATTCCTTCTAACATGTATATGTTCCAACAAATGTAGGAAAACCTATGCAAAGTTGGAAACTGCAAAAACTCTTGATTCCAAAATGTTGACTTTAACCGTAGTAGATACATTCCCTGTACGTAATTAACCAAATTGGTTTATAAAGCAAGATAACTTGATTGGTTTGATCGCATGTAGTAAAAGGCAAAGATATTATGACAATTTTTCTCAACCCATCACACAAACTTACAAATTATTTAAAATTAAAGTAAAAGCTGAATGCAAAAATATCCTGTGTAAGTAAATGTAATAAATATAAGACAATAAATATATACGTCAGGTCCTCTTATATTTATTACATTATTTAAAATTGTTTGCAAACTATAAATGAGACAGATGTGGCACAGTGAATACATCTGTTGCCTTTAAAACAGTGGTTTAAATCATGCTAACAGTAACAGAGGTTCTTGATTTCTCACCAAACAATTGTGAATTTCATTTTTATGACCATAATGTAACCAAGACGGATGTTATTTCTGATTTTAAAGTTGCATATATGAATAATAAGTTCCCCATCCAATACTCTTATTGATACAAGTGAAGATATATTCTTGATTACAAACCTTCTTAGACTTGTTGGCGATAAAAAAATCTTATGATTATCATATCTTGAACATGCTCAAAGTGCTAGATCTAAGCCAACATATTCGTCTCAAAGTTTCTCTTAGATAGTCAGGTACACATTATTGAGTGAATTTACTGGACATGTGACTAAGTGGAGGCGACCATGTTTAGCGCTTAATGCATTACGTCATTTATACACGAATATTGTCAACTGGGTTACGTAGTATTCTACGGGAGTAATTCTGTTATACCCTTCACAGAGGTATTCATAGTGTATGGTTTTTAAGAACGACGCATACTACCGATGTTGGTGTGTAGGGTATAACAGAATTATGCCGTATTCTATTCATGCTATTGATGGACTTTGGATGTATGATCGATAAAGTTGACATAATCCTTGCTATCATAATCACTCCACCCTCCACCAAACACCGCTGATATGAGTTTAAAATCAGGTTTTAAAATCAATGTAACTTCGCTTTTTCCGTTAGCTAATTTTTTATTTCCGTTGGTAAAAAGCTGTCTAATATGATTGAGTTTCCAGTCAAACAGTTTATAGGCTGTCTCAAATGTAAATGATTTTGGCATAGCCCGTTTTCTTTCCATTACACGCGTCCCCTCATAATATTCCTATACTGTTGTACAGGGAAGGGTTCACATCCCCCAATCTTTCTCTGTCTCATTCACCAAACCAGATTACAGGAGTCACGTGTCCAGTAAATCTACTCGGTTCCTTTATACCTGACTGTTGGATGTGATATTCAATACGGGTAATGTCCACTCGTGGCCCCTTTAATAAGATACATCTGGTCGTGGCAAACACGATATCGGAACAAGATTGGACTGCTAAACAACAAGACCTACTCTCTTGAGGTGTCAGATGTGCACAAGACACTGTTTTTTAAACGAAAAAAGAATTTGACAATTGTCCAGATTGCCACCATATCCCCAGTCGGTGCTTGATCAATTTTGTAGCGGACGGACGGACGTCTGGACGCATTAACACGTTGTTTACTGGCTGATATCCCTGGAGTACAGATACAGATTAATTCAAAGGGAAAAATAGACTACTTAGCTTCAAAGACGATTTTAAAGACACCACCATAATGCATTGCATTTTTGCAAAATGCCCTTAATATGGTCTCCAGTTTGTCTTGGTTCACATAGACATATGCACAAGATCAAGGCATCATAGTGCATTCATCGTTGCAGCTCTTAGATTCGAGTTGACATCAATATATAATTTAGTTCTCAGTTTACCTTATTTCTAAACTAGAGCTCTACAAATACATCATGTGAAAAAATCCTCTGTTGACTGGTGCTCCCGCAAAGATTTGTGGGATATCTTTAAAATATTTTTTTACCTAGCTTCTTGCTAGTCACATATTGACTTCATATTCTCTCCAATTCATAGCCTTCCTTATAGGGCTGTCATTTTAATATCTAGCCTATCTAGGAAAATAGTAAGATGCCTGCCATTTTAGTTGTGGATAGCGCCCGCCCATCACGAAGTGGTTCTGGAGTTGATAGCGCTTCTCAGATGAGGAGCAGTGCCCCCCAGTCAAGACCTTTTCCCCCCACTGCCCCCACCCCTCCCCCAGTCAGATCAAGCCCCACCTCATTTGGTCCCCCAAACAATCGAAAAGGTTGACGTTTTAATGTCAAAATAAGTTTGCAAATGGTCTGAAATGTCTAAAACAGACTAAATTAAGCTAATTTCAGGAAATGTTTTCAATTAAAGCCAACATTTTCGCGCACTTAACATAGATTATTACAACTTTTATACATTAGTACCCCCCCCCCCCGGTTAAACAAATGAAACAGCATTTTAACAGTGTAATTAAAGACATGTCCTTGATCTTCCACACAGGGATTGCAGATTTCAAATGGAGTCATTGATGCAGGAATCCCCTTTGAAATTCACACTCCCTGTGGGGAAGATTAAGATCATGTCTTCCATAGGGGGTGTATGTATTTCATGTGGAATCGCCATTTATGCTTATTTAGTATTTTGTACCCTTCTAAAAACTAGACACCAGTAAAAAGAGTCTTTGAGCCATTCACATGATCATTGATTGTCAATGCCCTATATAGCCCACTATACATGAGGGATAACCCCATCAGAAATGCTACCAACCAAAAATGTCTTATCCTGGTGTCATCGATAGGAGTCATATAGGGGGTAAAACTCCATGACAGTGAGTGGCAATGGCAATGACTCCGGGCATAGATCCTGCTCAGGGCAAGAAGGCGGTTAACACTGTAATACATATACCATATCATGCATGCCTCCATCCCAGATTCCTGGTAGCTATATTCTGATTAACCATGAAGCTTCCTAATTCCTCAGAGTGGGTCAATGCAGGTCAGTAATGAAAATCCACTTAAATCTACCACAAATCACTCCCTAAATCCCTCCCTTTTCCCTCCGGGGATCACTCCATGCAAAAGTCATTACTGGGATAAAAAACAAATTTTCATAGTGATATCATAGAAGATGGTGAAGAGAATGGTCTAGAGACGATTGGGATTTTGTAGCATTAAAACCAGAGAGTAGTCATCACTTTGCAGCGACTTTAATATAAGTTTATTCTTGAAAAGGTTTTGTGCTATATCTACTGCAAATTTTTGAATGATTTTACTTTTTAACTAATTCAAAGTTGACCCTTTATAAATGGGGAAATGATCTGGGGACCCTTCGCACATCAACCCACCAGCCCGTATAGACAAGCCACGACTATCAACTTCACGTTCGCGCAGTATACCACACTCAATAGGTTCGGTTGATTGTGTCACCGAATACTGTCCACGCATGCGCTGGCCTTTGTGGTATTTTGTGATATTTGGTAGGGTTAGGGATTTGTAGGGCATTTAAGATTTTAGTTGCTGTTACACCACCATCCATATGGCAAGTGTAATTTAGGAATATGGTATTTCTAGATTATTTGTATTTTTCTATTTCTCTGTTGATTCTGAAATAGATACCCTTCTGGGATGGACTGTATACATTTCAGGAAAGATGAGAATTTTATTTATTTTTATTATTATTTATTAATGCTTTCTTTATTGAGGGTAATATGCTTTATTGAGGGTAACTTGCACTGCTTTCCAAGCAGGCCCTCATTTCGATACATACATAAATACATCAAAATAACAAATAACAGTGTTTAAATGTAATACAAATTATAATATAAATTATTCAATTATGATACAGTGGAAATATAGGATTTGAATTGACCGAGAGACATATTTTCTAAATCAATACGAATAGATGGTGATAAATTGTTCCACAGATGACCACAGATGTAAAGAAAAGTGCGCATACCAGAATTTGAGTTGATTTTCATCATCATCCTTCAACTGCGGAGCAGGCGACCACAAGTTTTCTCCAAGCACGGCGATCTGTGGCAAGAGTGGCTTTCTGACATTCTTGAAACATGCCTTCATTGTCACCAAGTTGATTTTAGGTATAATTAAAGTATTACTTGAAGGATTCCTGGTAGTATGATTGTGATAGTTATGTACAAATTCAAAATTGGATGATAAATAGGTTGGACTTATATCTTTTAAACATTTGAAGAAAATAATAAGTATTTGAATTTTCCATCTATCACTCAGTTTTGCCCAATGAAGAAGACTTTCTGATGATACAATCCTATTGTAGAGCAATCCCGGTTTTTTTATAAGCGCCATTTTTAGAGGGAGCTCTATTCAAGTAGATCTTGGCTAAAGATGAGTGTAATGTTTTAAAGTAATCTTGACATTTTTCAACACTTTCAATGCGGCAGGCGTCTGCAGACTACATTCCAAAATTTCACAAAATGTTTCAAAAATGTCAAAATTATTGAATGTTATCACTATATTTGGAATCACCATGAGAGATGCATTGCAATAAGTACAAGCATGCCTAGTATTGGTTCAGTAATCCTTGAGATAGAACTTGAAAGTTAATAAAGGTTTCAGCAAAATCTGCTTTTTATATGGTAAAACTGATAGCCAGCCGTGTGGAAAGTGTTAAGTAACGGTTATACCAATTTGGAGATCATTAAACAGGGACCTTATGCCTAGTTGCGAAAAAGAATTGAAGAATTTTTACTGAGTTGAGCTTTAGTAAGAAGGGCCAAGTTCTGAAGTTTGACCGAGGCACATCATGAAGATCAATTTTAAACAAACTTCCTAGGAAGAGTTGAAAACAACTCTTCTGAAGATGAATCTTAAAGGCATATTATGTGATCTTTTACAGAGAACGCCCTCTATTCATGATTTTTTTTAGAAAGTAGATTTTTTTGCAGATTTACATTTCTGATCATAAATCGTACATACGTTCCAAGTTACAGAGCGATACGATTCCTAATTACCTCAAAATCATGGTTTTAGAGTGAATTTAGAGTGAAAATATTGAGAATTTAAAGAATTTTAAAGAAAATATTGAGAATCTAAAGAATTTAGAGTGAAAATAACTGTCGTGTTATCCCGACAGTTTATTTTTACTCTAAAACCATGATTTTGAAGAAATTAAGAATTGTATCGCCCTGTAACTTGGAATGTATGTACGATTTATGATCAGAAATGTAAATCTGCAAGAAAATCTGCTTTCAATGTTTTTTTTGATGTTGGGGGCGTTCCCTGGAAAGATCACATAATATACCTTTAAGTTTTATGCAATAGGGCGCAGTTTGTATTGAATGAGGAGAGTTGTGAGTCTGAAGCAAGTTGCAAACACTTGTTTGTTCCCTCTATAAGTATAATGGCAGCTATAATCCAAATCACAGGATCTCTCTATTTCCTAAAAACGCAGATGCTAAACCTTTTGTTTCTTGCATAAAACCATACAAAGTCATTGACTCTTTTGTAGCAGTTTTGACAGCTAAGTGTCACAGGTATAGCAGATTGAAAAATGTTGCTCTCTGCATAGACGCATCGTTGTTGAGAATGAACCCAAAGTTCAAGTGTAAGTAATTTATCAGTACTCACTACAAGTACTTTAAAACAGCTGATACTTGAGTTAGAACATGTTACAGTATGTCACAGAAAAAATGTGACACTTTATTGGATTACCTAAAAAACATGATATAAAATTGATATTTTTAGGATAGATAATGGGATAAAAGCATTTTAAGTTAAATTGTACGATGCATCGTAATAACCTCCAAAAGTAATACCATATTTCCGTTTATCATTTAATATTTTTCAGAAAACAGAAAACTTCAATTGATTTGAGGCACTGGTTCAGCTATATGCCCACAGAAAGTACAGGTCAATTTCAGAAGAATGTTACTTTTTCATAGAAGCCTATAAAAAAGCATCAAAGCGCCCTCTTTTTTTGTTAATTTGCAACTTATAGATCAGAAGATTTTGGCGAGAAAAAGATATTGTATTATTTCTTATTAATTTCATACTCATTTTACATTTTTAATTCAAACTGGTCTGGATGATATCAAGTAATAGGCCTAATAGAATTACATGAGATTGGATCAAGACGATTCTTTTCTCAAGTCTGAAGGCTGACAGCAAAACTGTTAACTTTATTTGTTGGGAGTGGCTGTTTTTAATAATAATTCAACCAACATGCTTATACGTATAGGCTTTTTAAGCCTGGCCCGAGCAATTTGCTTGAGTCTGGTCCCTTCAGGACCCAAGCGTGTGTCTGTACGGACCGACCGTGTAAACAAACAAACAAACAAACATATCATATATTGGATATTTTATCAAATCTTCCAAACCAAGTCTATCATTGTTTCGTCTCTTATATAGGGTGTACATTGATTCCTATGCTGATGCCTTTAACACTTTCCACGCGGCTATAAGTTTTACCATAATATATACAAAACAGAATTTTCAGAAACGTTTCCCAAATTTCATGGTCTATCTCAAGGATTACTGGAATAATACTAGGCATGTTTTGTACTTATTTAAATGCATTTCTCATGGTGATTCCAAATATGGTAATGAAATTAAATAATTTTGACATTTTTGAAACATTTTGTGCAATTTTGGAATGTCGTCTGCAGCTACCTGCCGCGTGGAAAGTGTTAAGACTAGCAAACTTGATCCGCAGTTGGTTGGAGGGAGAATCATTGGTTTACATCCGAACAGTCACAATGCCCCAGCACGTCGTCTTTACGTGTTGAAACATATGTCCCAACACGCAAATCGTCACCAGGCCATGTCAGTGATTGAACTCACCAAAACAAGCCTCTTTCCTGCTCCTCCAACCAATCCCACCGCTGACACCTATGCTCATTTTAAAACTGAAACGTATCCGGAATCTTAATCAGTCGAAACGACATCATTTTGTATGGGAGGTAGGCAACCGAGACCCGGCGATAATTGCCCATAAAAGAGGATCTCGATGCAAATAATCCTCGTCGCTCATTTACTTTGTTATGAGAAGGTGTGAAAGACTGTGTCTAGTGTGTTTGGACAGTCGGAACCCCGGATACATACAGGCTCCGACTGTCTCGAGTCAAGCCATTCTTTTTATGCTCTACATCACACCATACTTATTTGCATTCATTTGAGGGTGTTTTGGGGTTCAAATCAAAAGCTAATTATCGTCACCTTTTTGTTATCATCTGGGGAGGGTGGAGAGAGGAAGGTGAAGAATTTGATTGAGGTAGATTGATAAATGGAAATGGGAAGGCAAAAGATGAAAAAATATGGACAATGATTTGCATAAGTATCAACATTTTCTGAAGAAAAGAAGTTCTTTAAGTGAAAAACAACTAAGGCAAAAAGATTGGATTACACTTTAGGCTGCAAACTTGTTATATGCTTAACCTTTCTTGGGTCCTGGGTCTAAATCAGATGCTTTATTTTAATTACTGGAGTATGCTTTATACATATATGGAACGCGGCACTCAATGCCGACCATGGGACCCTCTCCTGTCCTAGCCAGTGTCAACTGCGTCACCAATCGGTTCTTGGAGACCTTAATGTGTTTGGCTTGGCGTTTTGATAATTTTTCAGCCTCCAATGCAAGCGCCGGCTTGATCGCAGCAGAATGTAAAAGGAGTTTAGCTACCTAGTTTTAAAACTTTGTTCAGTCCGTATATGTTAATAATGCATCGTAAGTTGAAATCAGTGGCTTTGAGAAGACAAATAGACTGATTTTTTTTAAAGCGCTGTCCAATGGTCCAATTTAAACAATTCTCAATTTGTGTTCTTATTTAACAACAACCTATTGATGCATTAAAAAACTATTCACACCTTTTTAATTTGGTGCAACCCTCATAATGATTATAACAATTCTACTTTTACGGTAAAATCAATTTGGAAGTAATTCCTCGTAATGATGATAATTTAGCCAACCCCTGTTGCTTCTGAGAACCCCACCATGTTGCAGCCCCGGGTAGGGATGTGCCGCCAGCAAAATGAAAATTGACCCAAACATTTCCCAATTTTCAGGGGAAATGGACCCATACGTTTACCGAAAACCCATAATTTTCCTATATATTTGACTATATATTTTGCTAAAATTTCCGTGAAAAACGGCAAAATTAAGGATTTTAGACCCATATATTTACTAAAAATGGCTATGAAAAGGGGTCATTCATTTACCAGACAGTAGACAAATAGGACCCTATTTGGCGGCACATCCCTGTAACCTTAAATCCACTAAGTACCTCCCCCCCCACCCCCGGTTGCAGCATCCTCTGTACTACTGGCAAGCCCACCAATAGGTCAATGTGTTAATGGTCAATTTAAATGAGGATGTTTGTTGAGAGCCCTCGTCTTGGCTTTAAAAAGGTGCGTCATTTCTTGGAGTGGTCTCATTTAGAAGATTTATCGTTTTTCTCAAGGGTACTTTGTGTCGTGCTTGAGCCTGGATGGCTAGACGACAGGAACGGTCTCAACAAGTACGAATGGATTATTATTGTTGAGGCCTAATGTCCATCTTGTAGATGACAAGCGGGAAATGGGAAACTCGGGTCCCCCATGGAAAATAATAAATACCTGGAATTTTCAGTTGTTCCTGCCACTTGTTAGCAAGACTTCATGACTGGATCTGACTTTTGTTACCGGTTGGGGGGAATATTACATCACAATCCGGTCAAAGACACTGTCTCTGGAGGAGGCTCTGTAAAGATATGGAGTCCTAAGGGCAAAGGGGTCCAGTCAACAACTGCTGGATTTACTGACTTTTTACATCTGGGTGGATCTTCACAGTGGCGTAGCCAGGTTTTTCATATTTGGGGGTGGGGTGGGGGGGGGGGGGGGGGGCAAAAACTTAAAGTGAACTGTCAATGACTTTGCCAGACTTTACCCCCTCTGGCTATGCCACTGGATCGTCACAATAAATAGACATGTAAGGGCCGAAAAAGAGGAATAGTTGGGTAGAATTTTTGAAAATATATTAAAAATAGTACTGTCTCTACATCCAAGTAGCCTTAAAGCCCATGGAGTATGTTCATTAAAAAAACCCAGCAACATATGTTCTATGTTTATAGCTGATATGATTTAAGTCAGTAAGTAGCAAATAAAGTTTATTTAATGTCATTTTAAAGGCGAAAATCCTAAATAAAAATAAAAATAAATTAATAAAATATTTTGTAATTCTCAATTTTGGACGCGGGCAGCAACAGGAAACTCAAAATCAATTGTGAAGGGCCTTATCCAAAGGTTGTCTGACCACCAAATTGGCTGATTTTACGGAATTAAAAACTGAATCAAATGGCTTTTACAGTCTGGTATGTCTACAGGCACAGCATAAATTAAAACAATTTGCAACAATGAAGATCTTGCATGTGCATGAACGATCACCAATATTGTCATCTCAACAATGTTGTCATCGGAGTGTGAATATGTGACATGATCAAGCGAAATGAGTCACACATCAGCAGTTTTCAATTTTGATATTAGTCCATCATTTAAAAGCAGGTGGACAATGCTACAGTATGGTCCAAACCCCAATAAAATTGAAGTCCTAGTTTTTAAGTTACAAACAATTTACCAACCGAGAAAACAATGTAAAACATGAGAATTTGTCGCTTCTTTTTACCTGTAACTCATCATCAATATTCCCGACATCCGACTCATTTCGTTTGATCCCGTCACGTATGTCTAGAACATGTCCCAGATCATCATCTGTATCATCTATCACCTAATTCTGTTGTCAATGAGTCAGACAAAATAATGTGCATTTTCTAAACATTCGACCTGATTTGGAAAGGCAATAATTGAGACAAAATCAGACTATTTTATCCAGAAGGCATTTGTGGAATTATCTGTAGTGACAATTTAAGTGTAACATTTCTGGAATTAATAACATAGTGACAATTTATGTGTGCATGAACATTATGACTCAAAATAGAGATTTAGATCATTTTGCTAAATACTCATCTGGAGGTGGGGAGAGGGAAGATGGAGTATTAACACTAACCATGCGGCTATTATATAGTTTTACAATTTACATACCAGATTTGTAAGAAACCTTTCCCAATTTTCAAAGTCTATCTCAAGGATTACTGAACCAATACTAGGCATTTTTGTACTTATTTCAATGCTTTTCTCATGGTGATTCCACAAATGGTAATGAAATTCAATAATTTTGACATTTTTGAAACATTTTGTGAAATTTTGGAATGTCGTCTGCAGACGCCTGTCAATAACCATGCTTGGTAAATTTATGGGTCTAAAATCCTTAATTTAGTTTTTCACATAAATTTGAGCAAAATTGGTCAAATATATAGGAAAATTATGGGTTTCTGGTAAACGTATGGGTCCATTTCCCCCGAAAAATTGGTAAATGTTTTCATTTTGCTGGCGGCATATCCCTACCAAAAAATATCCGAGTATGCCCCCCACCCCTGGTCAAAATATTATACTGAACTGTTAAGACTTAACATTTTGAGGAGAAAAAACCCAGATAAAACAATTTAGCTTTAAATCTTTCAAACTGGAGTCATTAGGACAATCATTTCCTCGTATAAAAGTTGTGGATGAGGAATGGGGAACATTATTGCAATAATTCTGCTCAGAATCTCTCTAAATTGTAGACATGTTTCTGCCTTCAAAATGTATCCCATAAATTAGAAAATGCTCTAATTTGAAAATTTGACTCAATTTTTGTTTCATTTTTCTTGTTAGCAGAAGTTATGTATGCAAGCAGACATCATTATATTCCCATTCATGTCTGCTGTCTCCATAAAGGTCAGGGGTCACGTCATATTTGTCATCACAGGTCATAGGTCATTCAGTATTTGACATCATTGACATCAAAAATGACGAGGTCTATAAAAGGTTATTGTTTGTTGGTGATTTTTGGCGATAAGAAATATGTTGAAGTCATTAAAAACCATAAAGATTCGCAAAATCAAATTTTTCCATATGAAACTGCAACAACCACATGCTGAGTGTGACACAGTAAATGTATTTATTTGTTGAAACGGTGATCTTGTTCTGGAAATACGATAGACAGGTTCATAATGTGACACAGATTAATGTATTTATTTGTTGAAATGGTGATCTTGTTCTGGAAATACGATAGACAGGTTCATAATGTGACACAGATTAATGTATTTATTTGTTGAAATGGTGAGCTTGTTCTGGAAATACGATAGACAGGTTCATAATGTGACACAGATTAATGTATTTATTTGTTGAAATGATGATCTTGTTCTGGAAATATGATAGACAGGTTCATAATGTGACACAGATTAGTGTATTTATTTGTTGAAATGGTGATCTTGTTCTGGAAATACGATAGACAGGTTCATAATGTGACACAGATTAATGTATTTATATGTTGAAATGGTGATCTTGTTCTGGAAATACGATAGACAGGTTCATAATGTGACACAGATGAATGTATTTATTTGTTGAGATGGCATTCTTGTTCTGGAAATACTATAAACTGGTTCATTTTGTAATGCAGTAAATGTATTTATTTGTGTATTTATAGTGGTCTTGTTCTGGAAATACATAAATGGGTTCATTCATTGTTTAACTAATTGGCCAAGTAACAACAATTATGTGTTTCACGTCCCCGCCTGCACCGATTTTTGAAGCCGCTACAATATTTTTGTTATTTGTTATTTTCAAAAGTTCCTTCCAAATTTGAACAAAAAGTTTTAATTTTTTTTTTTAAATCATACCTGTCTTTGTTGTGTGTGAGTGTGTCCATCATTTTCAACTATATTTCAATGAAAAAGACACGAGAAACACTCGTTGGCATAGATAGTGATACAAATATCGAAAACATTTCTTGCCAAAAGCTTGTAATTTGGCTTCTGAAAAATAACAACAAATCCAAAAATAACAAATAGTAAGGGCCGCCCTCACTGATTTTTAAAAAAGTCCGGACGAGAATCACATTATTTTGTTACTTGGCTTTACACATATTTGAAGTTGAAAATTTCACTTTTATTTCACAAAGACTTTCATTGGATTTGAATAAAATGGTATTAAGTTTCAAAACTTATTTAAAAAGTTTTTGAGTATTTGACCTAATTTTGCTTTTCATACATCAAAATAGACATTTGTATCATATAAGAGCCTCAACTGATGAGACTGGAAACAATATTTAACCCGTTCAATTTTGTTTTTATTTCTGCCATATTTTTACAGTTTTGCATGGTGATTTTTATAAACCTTTACACACATCTATTCACTCAAGAATAGTGCGGTTCTTTTCAGGAAATAATGTCCCGGGTCTCAATTGCCGAATTCTCAAAAGATACTCTTTGATTGTTGGATTGCTATCTTTTAAATATTAGGTCACACATTTGAAAATGACATTACGACAAACACGCCAGTGAAATTTATTTTAGGGAACATAAAGGTGCGTTCATACTTGCGTTGTTGCGCAGGCGCGGATACAGGGGGGCCCCCCCCCCCCTACCAAAAAAAAAAAAAGGAAAAAAAAAAAAAAAGGAAAAAAAAAGAAAAAAAGAAAAAAAAAGAGAGGAAGAGGGGGGGGGGGCACATCACCCCTCAGACTCCCCCTGTTCGAGCTTTTAAACAATCTATACTTAAATTAAGAAAAATCAGTACGTCGTATGCTCTACTTCTTTCTTGCATTGATAACAAATATAATTATATTGATTGGAAATGAAGAGGTGGCTTTTTGATAAAATGTTGGTCAAAAGTATACACCAGATCGCACCAAATGAGTTCGAAAGTTGAAAAATTTTCTACTTCTCAGGGGGGCACTTCCCCCCTCAAACTCCCTCCTGTTCGACCTTTCAAATCATCTATACTTAAATCAAAAATATACCAGTATAATATGATCAACTTCTTTCGTGCATTGATAAAAAAACAAAATATTTATTGAAATGAAGAGGTGGCTTTTTGATAAAATGTTGGTCAAAAGTATACACCAGATCGCACCAAATGAGTTCGAAAATTGAAAAATTTTCTACTTCTGAGGGGGGCACTTCCCCCCTCAGACTCCCCCCTGTTCGACCTTTCAAATCATCTATACTTAAATCAAAAATATATCAGTATAATATGCTCAACTTCTTTCGTGCATTGATAAAAAAACAAAATATTTATTGGAAATGAAGAGGTGGCTTTTTGATAAAATGTTGGTCAAAAGTATACACCAGATCGCACCAAATGAGTTCGGAAATTGAAAAAATTTCTACTTCTGAGGGGGGCACTTCCCCCCTCAGACTCCCCCCTGTTCGACCTTTCAAATCATCTATACTTAAATCAAAAATATATCAGTATAATATGCTCAACTTCTTACGTGCATTGATAAAAAAACAAAATATTTATTGGAAATTAAGAGGTGGCTTTTTGATAAAATGTTGGTCAAAAGTATACACCAGATCGCACCAAATGAGTTCGAAAATTGAAAAATTTTCTACTTCTGAGGGGGGCACTTCCCCCCTCAGACTCCCCCCTGTTCGACCTTTCAAATCATCTATACTTAAATCAAAAATATATCAGTATAATATGCTCAACTTCTTACGTGCATTGATAAAAAAACAAAATATTTATTGGAAATTAAGAGGTGGCTTTTTGATAAAATGTTGGTCAAAAGTATACACCAGATCGCACCAAATGAGTTCGGAAATTGAAACATTTTCTACTTATGAGGGGGGCACATCCCCCCTCAGACACCCCCCTGTCCGAGCATAGCTCGGAAAGCAGTGCTGCGCACCGCTTGGATGGTACCGGCAAAAATATTTTTTTTGGGCCCCCCCCTACAATTTTCCTGGATCCGCCACTGTTGTTGCGCATCCGCCGACGTCGAGGGATATCGGTGTGTGAGTTAAAGCAATGTCAACTTTTGTTCGTCGACGTCCACCGATACGCAACGACGCGAATATGAACGCACCTTAAGAATATATAAGAAATACACAGATTTGGCAAAATAAACATAGGCTATTTCAAATTAATCTTTACAAAGCAAGAGTGATTTAGCAGACGAGTCAGGCATTTTTCAGTAAGCTTATTGTTATTATGTCGATATGGTTATTTTCAGGAATCAGGATTCGGGAGGGTGATTTTTGTTCCCAAGACTCTAAAATTTCAGGCAGGACATTCTTTCCCAGGACTCGCTCCCACCCCTGCTCAATTGAAAAAAACATTCATGTATTGGTATTTTCATGTTACTATTTATCAAGCAAACACTGAAAATAAATGCAGCGTCAAAATGTCCGTGTAACAGTATTGCCCTGGATCCCGAGACAACAAGCCTCATGTCTATGAAAACATTGTACAAGTCAATGGTTATCCTGTTATGAGATGATGCTGTTATGTAGAGCAGTCTGAGATCTTGTATGGCACCTTGTTTGTTTTCATTGTACATTGACTTTATGATTTCTGAATGAAATATGATGAGATGAAAATAAGAAGAGCGAGCACGGATAAACAACGGTGCTTTATAAATTCAGTTTTTCATTCTGCCATATATTTACAGTTTTGGATGTTGAAGTTGTGATTTTTCATACTTTTATACATAAAACCTTTAACAAAACCTTTAAAAAAGCTCCATCGATGCAATTTTGCCTTTATAAAACTACCAATAACAAATAAAGTAAGGACTAATTAGAGAATAAAGGTATTGTTTTTAGACCGTACCCGTGTTATATTGTCTGACATAAATGCGGACGATAGTATTATTTTAAGTAGAACAACGACGCCGCAGGCGGAGTTATTCTACGCAAAAAATAATACTATCGAACGCATTTATGTCAGACAATATAACACGGGTACGGTCTAAAAACAATACCTTTATTCTCATTCTTAAACAATCATACTTTAGACATTTATCAAAGAAATAAGTACATTTTATTGTCCACATTTGACAACTTTTACCCCTGCTAGAATCGAATAACCCACAAACATTCCATCCAATCACATGCGATGAGTAAACCATGCGTAAGCGTCGCGGCGCCGGCATAAACGCAGGAAAAGCGCTAAAGACGCACTGCAGAAGTGCGCGTTATGGAGCAAACCACGCATTGTGAAGGTCGGGCGCACTGTTAAAACGTAAGCCCCACCTCCCCGTGTTAAGTTGTCTCATCTAGATTTATCTGAGAACCAATGAGAACTTTCTTAGCTGTTTAAGAATAGAAAATGTAACATGACAAAAATATGTTGTTTAAATATTGGGATTTTCGATTGATGATACATATTGTTGTGACTCTTTATGTAGAACATGTTGACATAGAAATATTGAGATATTTGCGAGTTTTACAAAAGGAAAATTCCAAAATTAATTTAGTAGTATTTGGCAAGGAATTATTTTTCTCAAATCATGTAAAATCAGCCATTTTCTGGCTGAAAATATGTCAAAATGTTGTTTTCACAAATTTTTCAAAATATTCCTGTTTTTTGCAGATTTTGGTGACATTTGAGGTAAAAATAATAAATTAAAAAACCCCACCAATCGACCCTACTTGACAGGTCTGTCCGCTCGTAAAAACAAGGTTTTTTTCCCGTCGCCTTATAGACATATAATAATGTGAGAATCAGCAAAGCGTAACAAAATCAACCTCCGGAAAATGACCACTTTGCGTTATTGTTTGACCAAATAAAGTAATGCGTTGTACGTAGTCATCCGTCTTGCTGTTCAAATTAATTAAAATTTTGCTGCCTCGCCTCGTAAAATAAAAATTACAAAGTTGATTTGCTCTATCCATGTCTAGTAAACCAGCTACTGGCTACGGGCAGCACAGTTCATTCAATTCTAGCTATCGTAGCCGTTGTCGTGGTTATACGTGTTGCACAGAAGTCGCAAGACTCAACCGACCGACCGACTGACCGACCAGGGATCATAAATTTGCACACTTTGTTGATGTTTCCGCCTCAGTTCATCCGCTATTTAATATCTCGCATTTAAGTTTACCGTAGAACCGTACATCGGGCCCGCTTGGTACGTGCAGTCAGGCTCTATCTGTATATGTCTTACATGTGCATGCTACTTCGTACACGAACGTTGTCATACGGAGGTTTCCGTGTTTGCGACGCCTTGCGAGTATAATTATACAAAAAACAACCTAAAGGGTGTCAAGTATAGCTTATGGATAATATGGAAATTAGCTTGATATTTTATATAATCTAATTGTGGCGTTAGATAGGTGGGCAATGGGAATAGGATTTGATGATCAAATTAGGGGTTAGGAAAACAGTCTTTGATTCTAGGGAAATCTGATACGGTAGATTGTGAAGTTGAATATCTCCTTTTTTGAAGACAAAAATAATTTATAAGATTACTGGTTTTTATGTCACAAAATCCTACATAGAATAGCATTTCTGATCATATTGTTCTTGTAATTAAAGCAAATGTTGTGATTGTAAATTCATGTTGTCTTAGAATTATACCGGTAGAAAACTAAACATGATATGGTCACAAGCCAGTTGTGTGGTGGTGTTTTTTAAATTGTGTATTTACTGTTTTGAAGTGTTGAGAATCTGTCTGGTAGATGAATGGTTATTATACAATGCATTTCAAAGTTTTGTTTTCGTATGGCATGGCACCTTATCACCCATCTCTGACTCTTCCTTCATACAACCATGGTATATTATATGTAACTAAGGCGACAAGAAAACCCCTGTCTCTACGGGCAAACAGACCTCTCAGGCAGGGTTGGTCGGGTGTTTTGTTTTTCCAAAACAAATCTCGGGACATTTTGGTGAATTTTCAGCAATTTTCGAAATTTGCAAAAAATGTTAAAACATTTCAAAAATATTTGGGTCAGTTGGGCCCGTAGAACATGGTTTTGTTTTTGTCGCCTAAGTTAAAATGAGATAACACTTAGGCCATATGAAAATATATATGTTTGAAATTAAAGGCACAGTTTTTATGTTGACAATGCTTACTAAAAAATCAGGAGACATTAAAATCAATATGGATGGGTTGGTATCTTTCTCACCATAGAATCTTATATTAGGAGGAAAATTGAAACTTCATCCAAAAGAGACTATTTAAGTTCCATGAATGATCTGATAAAATGGGTGTAAAATCTAAGTTAATGTTTTCTATATATGACCCTAACTCAGGCGGGTACTTTGTAAGACTAAATCAAACGGGGGAAACGGGAGACAAATCAAATAATGACAGAAACATTTTGGTGTGCTGCCCCTGGGGCTCGAACCTGAGCTACTGCGGTAGGAGTCCATGTCATCATGCATCACGCCAAGGGGTTTGCGCTCCCAAAAATAACTTTTCAGAGCCTATATCTATTCTGTGATTACTAGCGGGGGCTAGCGGCGTAAGGTTTTTGTTGGATCTTCTTGGATATGGCAGTGTTAGAGTTAATACTACAAAAATTACAACTTTTAGATAGCTCTTAATTTTAATGCCCTTCACATACACAGGAAACAAACTCTTTTTTTCCCCTGGCCGTATCTCTTCATCTTTCACTCTCCCATCTTGTGATCATGGTTATATTTGCCTTCCTCTACCCACACTGTGTCACCCAGTCCTAAAGCCTATGCTTGTCTTGTATGCTTGGACCCAAATGGGCAGGTTATTTAACACTTTCCACGCGGCTTTTGGTTTTACCATTTACAAAACAGATTTGTCAGAAACCTTTCCCAATTTTCAAGGTCTATCTCAAGGATTACTGTACCAATACTAGGCATGTTTGTACTTGTTTCAATGCATTTCTCATAGTGATTCCAAATATGGTAATGAAATTCAATAATTTTGACATTTTTGAAACATTTTGTGAAATTTAGAATGTCGTCTGCAGAGGCCTGCCACGTGGAAAGTGTTAAGAGCCAGTTGTTTGATATAGTCCTGTATTGGTAAATCCAATGGGATGGTGTTTAGTAGACTCTGTCTGCGATAGCTGCCAGGTGGTATATTACTGGTAATGCAATGTGAAGTATGTGATGAAGGTTAGCGATTTAGCAAAAGGCAGCTTTAGGAGATAGTACCTTCTTGTGGTGGGATAGCGATATGTGCTCGCTACAAAGGCAAACACCGTGTAGGATATACTGCGTGATGACGGACTCACTATTAGGGAGTCTAAATTCCTTAAAACGACAGATTTCTAGATACAGATGCGATTTTTCATTGATTAAGTGGTCATTTATTAAACGAAAGAGGTGTCATTCAATCTATGCTAGGTTACAAATTAAGGCATGCATTTTTGCTGTTTTACAACAAGAAATTATGCACAAAATAACTGTTTTAGGGATTTTGACTGTTATTGGAGAACATAATATATACTAGAAACACAGCACTGTCTTTATTGAGATAAGAAATAATTTGGATGTTTGAGGATGGTTTTTTGAGTGAGAGATCGTGCCATAAGGTTGTCAGGCGGGAGACACACTCAGCTGCCAAAACACATGCGAAAAGTGACATTGGACAAACTGACGGAACGAGGCCAAACAGCGAAGAGCCAATAGATAAATTGTTTAAAACAACATCATTCAACCATTGCGATTATATGATCAACAAATTCTATGAAGATGTCCCAGAATGCACAGCAAAATCAAAGTATTTTCTGATTGGGCTTGTACAAAAGTGATGCGATCTGTGAAAACCCGTTGGATGATGCAAAATGTGAACGTGATGTGAAGCCTGGGTATAAGGAGGCAATATTCATGATGGGGTCACATATGCCCTGCTTATTGCAGCCCTTTTATGGCAAAAGAATGTATCTTATATGTAGTTTTCTAACAGTATACTTCCTTTTAACGTGATCAAAGTTAGCTTTTTCTCCATAAATCATGTAGTGGTAAAAGGCAGTATATTACTTTTATTGTCTTTAAAAGTTGCAACCTTTTCCTTAGTGAGTATTATTGAACCAAGTTAACACAATCCATGTTAAAGGGAAGTATATCAGTAGGAAAGTACATATAAGATACATCCTTTTGCCATAAAAGGGCTGATTGGTTATGGTTATAATATTAATAGGTTAGGAAAAACGTGATCATAGAGGTACTAAAGAAAAATATTCCAGAATTAGATTGATAATGAGTAAAGAACAATGACTTTGATGTGATATCAGAATATGGAGTAATTTCTGATGTTTAATAGTTTTCTGTTTATTTCACAATTCAATAAAGATACACAAGCTATAAAAACATGTGATATTTGAAAACTAATATTGACCAAATGTTTCTATCTGTTTTCTCTTTCATAATCTTCTATCTACCGATGATAAATTCCATCCATCTCTGTTCGTATATACTACGCCATTCATACATTTTGCTGCTGTTATAATCAGGTAAGAGATATGTAAAAGCCTTTTTCAAATGTTTGACAAAAATATTAATTATAACCTTATTCAAACACCGGAAGTATCGAGGGCTAAGTGCAACAAAGTCCTAACTGCAATGGCTGCCATTTTTTAGATTGTGTCTTTACAATGACATATCTTAAAGCACTCTTAATATATAACATGTGGCAGCTATTGTAGATATTGCCTTTTCACATAATGAGATGCAAGTGCAAATGATCCTATATGCTATAGCTGCCCAGTGTTACTTATAGTTTATACCAATGGGTCTGCTATAGATTACCACACGTGATAACATCTGGCAGCTATTGCAGATGGACCCTTGTTGCACTAAACCCTCGGTATGCTCTCATACTTGATAGGATTGAGTGTTGGTTATTTATGAAACAAATTATTATCAAAATTATGAAAACCCTATTTGACAATCATACTGTATATTGTACAACAGTTTAATTTCATGGCAACTTAATTCCCCCAGTCACGACCCTTTTCCCCCCAGTTGCCCCCCCCCCCCCCAGTCAGCTCAAGCCCCATCCCATTTTGAGCCCCCAAACAATGGAAAATGTTGAGTTAAATGACAAAATTACTTAAAATTGGTCTAAAATGTCTAATTCAGAACAAATTAAGAAATTTTTACATTAAAAGCCAACATTTTCGCCAGCATTTTACACACATTCCCCCCCCCCCCTCCTGATTTTTTCTCGACCCGCCAATTTTTTTTTAAAATGCTGGTGCCACCAGGCGATATCTACATTAGCTGCCATATGTGCTATATATTACAGGTGCTGATTAGATGTACCCTTGTGGAAACACTGTCTCACATATGGCAGCCATTGCAATGTGGCTTTTGTTGCACTAAACCATAGATATTTAACTTAAAATTATAACTTGATCTGAATTCTGTCAGAGTGGTTCTAGTTTTGATTATATAGGTTAATGTAACAGTCATTAATGTTGTATATGGAAAAGTCTACCTCAATAAATTTGAATTTCAATTCCGCAAATATTTGATTAAGACAGCTGGTGTATCTACAAAGTGCTTGTGCTCGTTTAACTCTCAAATGACATGGAATGCCACATTGATGATGTACATCATTTATAAAGTGCTGTAACAGGGTAGTTTTCAAATGTTTTTGATTTGTACTTTTCATCATTGTGGGATTTCCAGATATATAAGATATAACATTTTAATCATTGGTGTGTATGAAAACAATAATACTGTACTTGTTCGATCAAAGAAAGGGTCAACGTAATAAAACAGTGTTTAAGGGACACAATGTCATGTTGAATTTTTTTATTTTAATTAATTTACTTCAGAATTCAAGATGAACATTAAAAATTGCTATTATTGTTGTTTCTACTAAAACAAACCCAGCAAAACTTAATTAAAACAATGTTTTAAATATGTTGGAATACCACCCTTAACCATGTAAAATGCTGGTTGCGGCTCTACATGTATCAGCATTTTTGAATCGACGTTTTGTTGTACAAAGAGGGCTGATTTTTCTTAATCCCTTATAGGTGTAAGTTCATACATGTGATACATTTGTAAAATATACAAATCCCAGTTTTTATCATATATTTTTGTAATTGAGGGCGTTGCCTCCACCAAATCTCTTAATACCCCTTTAAGGGTTTCAAAATTGCCCTTTATTAAACTTTCTAGTAGTTTTTGTAACATATTATGTATTCCATTAGATATGTTCCATTAGACATATTTGTATTATTAGATATAATGGTTTTAGATATGTTCCATTAGACATATTTGTATTATTAGATATAATGGTTTTAGATATGTTCCATTAGACATATTTGTATTATTAGATATAATGGTTTTTAGATTTTTTCGCGTTAAGTGATGTCCAAGGTTTGCAAGTAGTAAGTAAGCTGGTATGATTGCGAAGCATTTTTACTCTTTATCGCCCTTTTTCAGAAACTTTTCCCAATTTTCAAAGACTATCTCAAGGTTTACTGAACCAATACTATGCATGTTTGTACTTATTTCAATGCATTTCTCATGGTGATTCCAAATATGGTGATGAAATTCAATAATGTTGACACTTTTGAAACATTTTGTGAAATTATTGAAGTGTCGTCACGTCTGCAGACAACTGCTGTGTGGAAAGTGTTAATAATGAAACCATAAAACATGTTAACCCTAACCCTACCATATACCACAATATACCACGACTGGGCACGTTGGTACCACTCGGCGTGGAAGTTTTTCGATGAAAAAATGGACCCAATCCATATAGTTTACGCAATACACTGCGCAGACTACCGTTGACAGTCCTGCACTCTTAGAAAAAAGGGTGCTTCAGGGGTTCTTGGCTGTCCCGTATATGGAACCCTCTGAGTTAAAGGTTCTTTTAGTTTAAAGAACCCCTAAAACTTCTTTAGAGAGGTTCTAAAGACGCATTTTTTGTTCTTTTTGAACCTTTAAAGGTTCTTTGTGGAACCTATAAAGGTTCTAAAAAGGGTTCCATATACGAGACAGCCAAGAACCTCTGAACCACCCTTTTTTCCAAGAGTGTGGTGTAGTGCGCAATCCTAAGCTCCATGTGCTGGAGGTCCCTGGATCAAATCCCGGGGGGATCGGGGGGTATTTTGGTCGATTTTCCATGTTGAAAAAAAAAATCTGAAAAAAGTGGGGGGTAGAGTTAGGTTAAGGGGCATTAAGAGATGTGGTGGAGGCAGCGCCCTTGTGGGATGTGTTGTGCAAATATTTCATATTTGCATTGTTATGTATGAGCCTACAAGTCAACATTTAACATTTTGTTTATTTGGTTTCTCATCTGATGCCAACCTGTTGTGGCTGTTGCCCAAACCATGGAGCAGATCAGAAACGGGCTGATCCCACTGACCCTACATTAGGATAGTGTGTTTGCCTTTTACTCATGTATATATTTTGTTAATTTGTTATGGTATTTTATGATTGTACAGATTGTGCGTATTCTTAATTTTTAATTTTTAATTTTTAATTTTTAATTTTTATGTTTTAAATTTTTAAATTTTAAATTTAAATTTTTTAAATTTTAAATTTGAATTTTTAATTGATTGATTTTATCTTTGTGCGGCGCATTGTGTTTCCTTGCGGTTTGAAATGCGTCTTTTAAATGCCTGTTTATTATTATTATTATTATAGTCCTGATCCCCTACCCTACATCTTGGGAACCAAAATTCAGTCCAGTGAGTTCCATCACCAAAAATCCTTCGGTTTTGGCAATACCCCTTCTATCTCCAAATTCCAACATTTTGGGGAACTTTAGGACAGTCGGGTGGCACTGTTTATAACTTGCACTTCTCCTTCGAGCACCCCTTCCCCTGTAGGTAGAGGATATTACCCTATATTCCTGCTTGCATCATTTGCACCCCACAGTACACCATACTTTCATCAGGCTTGAGAGGATTGTACTACACCATATAGATAGATGTTCAGTAACCACACCCTACTAACTAAACAGTGATTAAAGTTAAGGGTGACCATGGCGAATGAGACCATGCGAAGCTAAGTTGCAGACTGTTAGCTGAAGCTTATAAAGAGACCTCACTTATAGTTGTAAATAATAATGATCAGGTGTTTGGCATACAATATTCTATGACTGAAACGACCACAAAATTAAATGTATCTTTGGGATAAGATCTAAACCACCCTATATACTTTCCATTTGAAATTTCATTTGAAACTTCAGTCGATAGCATGAAATGTGCTTGATGAGTCTCATAAGCGATGATCAGGGAGACTTGTGTCCCTCTCACGTCTCATTGCTAAAGGCACTGTAAACGCGGTCAAGTCAATCTGTATAATATAATTGCGCCTCAATGTCTGTAAGCTTCCTTATTTAGGTGTTAAACTCAATGAATGTGTTCAATTATTGATAAGTCACTGGGTAATACCCTGCATTGTAAGGCCAAAAAAAGGAATAGAAGTTGTGTTGCCCTCAATTGCTAAAAATTTAAAATCGGGTCGGTCGGTCAGTCGGATTTTTTTCTCTTTTTCTTGGCTAAAAAATAAATGGTTTATGTTGAGACAAAATTGGTATAGGCCCTAAGTCAATTATAGTGTGATAATCAGTAGCATAGCCAGCGGGGGGGCCGGGGGGCGATCGCCCCCCCCCCCCCCCCCCCCCCCCGACACCTAAAATGGGGACGGCGAAGTGGAAAAATGGGGACGAGAAGAAGGGGAGAAAAGGGAGAAAGAAGGGGGAAGGAGAGGGAGAAAGAGAAGAGAAAGTGGGAGGAGAGGGAGAAAGAGAAGGGAAAGGGGAAGGAGCGGGAGAAAGAGAAGGGAAAGAGAAGAGAAATGGGGACGAGAAATTGTTCATGTAGTACATTTACTGTGCGATTTTTTTTGGACTGTGCGATTTTTTTTTGAACTGTGCGAAATCTTTTGCTAAAATGGGGACGGAGAAGCTAAAAAATGGGGACGAGAAATTTGTACTGTGCGATTTTTTTGACTGTGCGATTTTTTTTTGGGACTGTGCGATTTTTTTTGACACCTCACCCCCCCCAACCCCCCCCCCCCCCACTTACGTGAAATTCACGAGGTAAGTGACTAGAAAAAAAATTGGGGCAACCTTTTACGAATTTTTTTTAGGGACATAAAAAAAAAATAGGGACGATATTGATGCTTGCCCCCCCCCCCCCCCGGAATAACAATGCTGGCTACGCGCCTGGTGATAATAGTCTAAAACACATTTATTCAAGCTTATTTATTCATTTCAAGCAAGAAATAGTAACATTTAGACACTTTAAGATCAATTTTAAATCTTAAAAAAAGAAAAAAAATAATAATTGAAAACAAAATTCTGACCCTAGTTTATATACAATTTTAGGGTCGGTCGCTGAGGGCAACACAACTTTTGTTTTGGGGCCTAATGGCCGTCCATCTTTACGTTGGTTTGTATTATTTAGTAGAAATTAAAATGTGCATGTGACCCCATTCATTTGAGGAAATATTTTATATCACGATAGGCTTGATTTCAACCATGTGATAGTTTTTACTATCATTATGGCTGGAAAATAATCATGTGATATCATGATATAAAACAAATATTGAATGCCGTTGTACTAAAAAATCTTTGGTGCAATAGTAAAACTATATCACTCGGTCCAATTTTGATTATTTTGAAAAATCTAAATTTGACCTCGTGATATAGTTTGTCCTGATAAGCCTGATCTACCATGTGATAGTTTTTATTATCATTATGGCTGAAAAAGAATGATGTGATAGCATGATATGAGACAAATATTGAATGTCTTTTGTTTGTGTAAAAGTAAAACTATATCACTCAGTCCAATTTGGATCATTCCATTACACTTGGCTTCGCCTTGTGCAATGGAAAAATTGTAATTTGACCTCGTGATATAGTTTGTACTATCACACTCTTGGGCATTCAATATTTGTATACTGTCACTTGGGTATCTAATGCCATCACATGCATGTCACATGGATGTCATATTCATAACGTATGGACACCACATGGTTATCATATGAATGTAACATAGCCATCATATGACCATATAACAGGACATCACATATGGCAAGCTATCCCCTCCATGAACCACGCATTTACTTATATTGCACAGAAAATGGATGAGGCATCAGAATTTCGAGTAATAAAATTCAATTTTACGTGATATACTTCTCAATCCAACAGATGTTAAGGAGATGTTTATTTTGATCGGTTTAAGCGTGGCAACGGTAAATGCTGCTCGGAGCCACGGATGCGTAATCATTGGGTAAACACATCACTGAAAATCTATGTTTTGTGAGGAATGCAAATAAATGGGAATATTTTCGTAGCGTCATAAATTGGATGAATTTCCAGCACAGAATCGATATAAAAACTTGGAAGATAACATTGCAGGGTTTTCTAAACGTTATTTTAAAATAGCCCCTTTTGTGTGCAATCATATCGATAATGAATTTCAGACATACACTTCATAATTGTAATGTTTTGGGAATGGGCATTTTTTCATTGCATAATAAATTAGATGAATTTCCACCATGAGATCGATATATGATGGTAACATTATCATGCAACACTAAGAAAATATTGTTGCTATTTTAAAACAGTAATTTACAAATAGTCATTACCTTCTGGTGTGCAATCATAACAATTATCGATAATTGTGATATTTTCGGAATGAAAATTGTTTTCAAAGCATCATAAATTGGAAAAAAATGTTAACAAATGGGATTGATTTTTGAAAATAATATTGGTATTTTAAAACAAATATTAAACCCTACTCACATTCACTAATCAAACTTAAAAAAACAGCGTCAAATTTTGATCACACCGAAGAGTTGCGTGCATACGCCGTTCTTAGTTGAAATGACCCTGTCATTTTAAGAGTGTAACATTTGCCTGATCAGAGCGAATAGAGTTACGCCATTCTGATAATGAGTTAACTTAAAGACATACTTTGCTTGACTTGATCATAATAAGCATTTTCCAGACAATTATACATCAAAATGGTCATACGTAAATTGCACACTCATGCATATAGAGTGACGAAGCTCTGACTATTTTAATACCCGATTATTCTGATCATAAAAACTGATTGTATGGTGGGTCAATGGCAGCAGAAAGTCATTAAAAACGAGTGGATGAATCATAACTACTCACATGCACAATATAATTTAAAGACAGAAGAGAAATACAACATTATCATGATGTAGAAGATTATGAAGTTAAGATTAGCCTCCTCAAATTTAATCAGATTACTGGTATTGTTGAGGAAAAAGATGATGGCATTTAAAGGGACATTAAGTGGTGTTGAAAATTTTAAATGTTTAAAAATTTACTTCAGAATTCAAGATGAACATTAAAAATTGCCATTATTGTTGTTTCTACTAACAAAAACACAGCAAAACTTGATTAAAACAATATCATCGCTATTTATTGAAAAACGCCCTCTATGCAAATATGGTTCGTGTTATGTATCATGCGTACTGCAGGGGGATACTGTCGGACTTAAAATGCTCGTTGCCGCTCTACGAGCATTTTTGAATCAACGTTTTGTAGTACAAAGAGGGCTGATTTTTCTTAATCCTTATAGGTGTAAGTTCATACATGTAATACAATTGTAAAAATATACAAATCCCAGTTTTTATCATATATTTTTGTAATTGAGGGCGCTGCCTCCACCACATCTCTTAATGCCCCTTTAATGAAACTGTAACATGATTTCCATCTAAGAAGTAGCCCCTAAAACATCGGCAAATAGTGTGGAGAAGAAGAAGAAAAACCATATGACAAAATGTTGCTGCAAAATTTCACATTTTTGTGTAGTTTCTTTTTTTGAACATTTTGATATATATATATTTTGAAATTCCCACCCCCCAACACAAAAAATCATTCGACCTACCGACCCTACCAGAGAGGTCTTTGCCCGTAGAACAGGGTGGTTTTTTCATCTCCTTAAAATAAATATATATTTTCCCTGGCAGGATATTTCACAGATTCAATATTTCTCGTTAAAATTGTTGTACTTGGATTTGTCCGTGCCTCTCTCTCAGCGGATGTACATCCCAGTTATTACAATTGTTCTGAACCATAAAGCGCAAACATGTCTGAAATTGTCAAATATCTCACCTACAGGTATTGTGCCCCCAAATAAAATGGTTGTGTTCCTCAACAACCAAAACACCCCTCTTTAATCACAATATCCTCCAGCCATTAGACTAAATATTTAATTCAATATTTTGGTAAAATAAGAGGATTTTAAACCATAAAGGAGTTACTTAATACCTTTTTGTTGATGAACATCCGCCATTACAAGGCTTTGTTATTGTCCGGTCAACTCTGTCCCTCGCTATTGACTCAGACTACATAATTAAATACAAATGTCAGTGTAAGATAACCCCATATGATATAGCTGCTCTGTGTTGATTTGCTGTGTATACAGTGGTTTTTCTTGTATACATTATAGAGAGTTTGACATTTGGCAGCTATTGACTCAGACTACATCATTAAATAATAATGTCAGTATAAGATAACCTCATATGAAATAGCTGCTCTGTGTTAACACTTTCCACGCGCTATTAGTTTTACCATATTCAAAACATATTTTCAGAAACCTTTCCCAACTTTCAGGGTATATCTCGAGGATTACTGCACCAATACTAGGCATGTTTGTACTCATGTCAATGCATTTCTCATGGTGATTCCTAATATGGTAACGGAATTCAATAATTTTGACATTTTTAGGTCGTCCGTAGGAAGAGACCTTATGGCAGCATCCTTCGTGTGTAGTTTGTGTCTGTGTCTGTGTCTGTGTCTGTGTATGTGTATGTAGTCTGTGTGTGTAGTGTGTGTCAACAATTTGGTATACACTTTTTGTACAATTTGGTATACACTTTTTGTTTTGTCCATTTCTTTTCCATACAATGTCCAATTGCAATCAAACTTCGGTCATAGATGCAACATGGGAACCTTCATATGTTAATGAGGTCAAAGGTCACATACCAAGGTCAAAGGTCATCCAAGGTCAAGATGTATATGTAAAAGTGGCTGCATATGTAAAATTGATTACATTTGTCCATTTCTTTTCCATACAATGACCAATTGTAACCAAACTTTGGTCATAGATACAACATGGAAACCTTTATATGTAAATGAGGTCAAAGGTCACATACCAAGGTCAAAGGTCATCTGAGGTCAAGATGTAAATGTAGAAATGGCTGCATATGTAAAATTGATTACATTTTTCCATTTCTTTTCCATACAATGTCCAATTGCAATCAAACTTCGGTCATAGATGCAACATGGGAACCTTCATATGTTAATGAGGTCAAAGGTCACATACCAAGGTCAAAGGTCATCCGAGGTCAAGATGTATATGTAAAAGTGGCTGCATATGTAAAATTGATTACATTTGTCCATTTCTTTTCCATACAAAGACCAATTGTAACCTAACTTTGGTCATAGATACAACATGGAAACCTTCATATGTTAATGAGGTCAAAGGTCACATACCAAGGTCAAAGGTCATCTGAGGTCAAGATTTCAATGTAGAAATGGCTGCATATGTAAAATTGATTACATTTTTCCATTTCTTTTCCATACAATAACCAATTGCAACCAAACTTCAGTCATAGATACAACATGGAACCCGCATATGTTAATGAGGTCAAAGGTCGCATAGAAAGGTCAAAGATCATCTGAGGTCAAGATGTAAAATTTAGTACACTTTTTTTTGTCTCTTGTTCATTTTTTTGTTGTCTCTTGTTCATTTTTCCATACAATGACCAATTGCAACCAAACTTGGGTCACAGATGCAACATGGAAACATTCATATGTTAATTAATTAGGTCAAAGGTCACATACCAAGGTCAAAGGTCATATGAGGTCAAGATGTAAAATTAGCTGCATATGTAAAATTAATTACATTTAAACAGGTGAAGTACAATTGCAACCAAACTCCAGGATGTTTATTTTATTTTTTATATCCTGGATTCGCTAGTGGTCTAACCTCTTTCTTTCTAGATGCCTGTGGTTTGAGATCCACCTTGTATCTACCCATATAAACGGACGACCTATTTGGGACCGCTGTCCCTATTTTTAAAACATTTTGTGGCATTTTGGAATGTCGTCTGCAGCGCGTGGAAAGTGTTAATTTGCAGTGTAATACAGTGGTTTTTCTTGTATACGTTATATAAAAAGTTGACATTTGGCAGCTATTGTTTAAAGGGGCACTTCTACAATTATTTCAATTATTTACTAAAGAGTTCTTTGCAGACTATGATACTTTAAAATACATATTGTTTAAGTTTGCAAACATTCCTTCCCCTTTTAAATAGTTTGCAAAACAAACAATTCATAATTTGCAAAACAAACATTTCAGAACCCAGAACTATCAAGAATTTTCACAAATTTGCAAATGTTTAAAAAATAAATAAAATAAAATGTTTTGTCACTTGAAAGGCCTGCTTTAAAACAATAGCAGCTCATTATCCCAAATCTCTACATGTACACTTTCCATGCGGCAGGCGTCTGCAGCAGACGACATTCCAAAATTTCACAAAATGTTTCAAAAAAGTCAAAATTATTGAATGTCATTACCATATTTGGAATCACCATGAGAAATGCATTGCAATAAGTACAAACATGCCTAGTAGTGGTGCAGCAATTCTTGAGATAGCCTTTGGAAGTTGGGAAAGGTTTCTGAAAATTCTGTTTTGTATGGTAAAATTAATAGCCACCGTGTGGAAAGTGTTAACCCTTTCCACGCGGCTATTATATTTACCACACACACAAAACAGATTTTTCAGAAACCTTTCCCAACTTTCATAGTCTATCTCCAGCGTTACTGAACCTATATTAGGAATGTTTGTACTTATTGTAATGCATTTCTCAAGGTAATTCCAAATATGGTGATGAAAGTCAATATTTTTGACATTTTTGAAACATTCTGTGAAATTTTGGAATGTCGTCTGCAGCCGCCTGCCGTGTGGAAAGTGTTAAGTATGTAATTCAACCCAAGGCAGCTTTAGTTTAAAGGCTCCTTTGCTGCTCAATATATCATACCCAGACCGGAAAGCTACTGGAATTACCCCTACTCAAAAAGCTGACTCATATAAAGGTACTGCTGCTGCTCACCCAACCAGTCAGTCGTCTAGTCGTCTGACACTGTATTGTTATCGTCACGTCCATGGTGGCAGTAATGTCTCCGATCTATTTTAATCATGACGGTAGTAGTCATGCACGAATGAGTGGGATGTGTTAATTACAGGGTATTTCAAGTCTAACTGTGGCAAGCTAGCAGCATTTAGACTTATATTGGATGCCATTGTTTTTATGAGCACACATTATAGTCTCGTTATTTCCAAATTGGTGAGTCGTCTTATAGCAGCGAATTAATACAGAAGAGTATATGGGCACTCACCAGGCTCGCATAACACAACAGGGCGCACTGCGCATCATGACACATTCGTATGCCAAATTTATGTGTACGCATGGATTACTTTTGCGCACACGTGGAGAGCTTTAAACCATATATTTTTCATGAATTTGAAATTGACTCAACTAAACACTTCCGTGGAATCATTGTAGAGGAGCACCAAAGCTGGCTATGTCATATCAACATCTTCCTCAGCAAAGTGAAATAAACCACATTTTTAAACATTACATGAAGTCATCTTCAGAAGATAGTGGATAAGCTATCTTCAGAAGATAGGGAATAACTATCTTCAGAAGATAGTGGATACGCTTTCTTCAGAAGATATTGGATAAGCTATCTTCAGAAGATAGTGGATACGCTTTCTTCAGAAGATATTGGATAAGCTATCTTCAGAAGATAGCGGATAAGCTATCTTCAGCAGATAGTGGATAAGCTATCTTCAGAAGATAGTGGATAAGCTATCTTTAGAAGATAGTGGATAAACTATCTTTAGAAGATAGTGGATAAGCTATCTTTAGAAGATAGTGGATAAGCTATCTTCAGAAGATAGTGGATAAGCTATCTTCAGAAGATAGTGGATAAGATATCTTCAGAAGATAGTGGATAAGCTATCTTTAGAATATAGTGGATAAGCTATCTTCAGAAGATAGTGGATAAGTTATCTTTTAAAATATATTGGATAAGCTATATTTAGAAGATATGGGATAATCTATCGTTAGATTATAATGGTATAAATAGAATAAAGGGTGATAACATTCAAAATGGTGGGCAAATATCAATTGTAATTAGGGCATTTGGCTCATGGATTGTACAGTGTTTCTAGTCCATGACAATTGGAAATAGTGGAACCGTTCATCTACTGCTGTCCCATAGTTTAAAAGCCATATATAAATTGTAATATAATTAGCAGGATATTCTTTAAATTATCAAATGTATATTTTGCAATCTTTTCAATAATGACACTTCCACACTCTTGATCTTTACAACGAGCCATTTCTCAATACTAAAAACAGAATGTTTCTAAAAATAGAAATTGCTAAATAAAAATAGACTAGTTTTCTAATTTTCTTGGAATTGATCACAGATATTATCACGATTTATCAGGTGTAGGTAGTTGAACATTTTGAGAATGCAGAAGTCACAAAATATTGACGCTATAACATATGTATTATGTGGTAAATGAACCTTATCGAGACGCCGCATAAATTGTATTTTATGATGCAGATTTTAATGATAAACATAGATGTTGTGTAGTTAATGGCTGCTGTTGTAGACATTGTGTCACCAACCACAGAATTTGTTGAATATTTGGTAGCGATATTATTTTAGATGTTTTCAGCAGATAGAAACTATATTATGATATAACATGCTCATTTGAATCTTTTGTGCCTACCCACTTCTCCTTCTTCGATGAACTCTTAATGGTTTCAGAACAAATATACTCTCTGTAATTATCTTCTGTTTTGAGGATAGCATATATCCACTATGTTCTGAAGGTAGCTTATCCAATATCATCTAAAGTTAGCTTATCCCTATGTTCTGAGGATAGCTTATCCACTATCTTCTGAAGATAACTTATCCATTATCTTCTGAAGATAGCTTATCCACTACGTTCTAAATATAACTTATTTACTATCTTCTGAAGATAGCTTATCCACTATGTTCTAAAAATAACTTATCCAATATCTTCTGAAGATAGCTTATCCACTATCTTCTGAAAATAGCTTATCCACTATCTTCTGAAGATAGCTTATCCACTATCTTCTGAAGATAGCTTATCCACTACGTTCTAAAAATAACTTATCCACTATCTTCTGAAGATAGCTTATCCACTACATTCTAAACATAACTTATCCACTACGTTCTGAAGATAGCTTATCCACTATCTTCTGAAGATAGCTTATCCACTATCTTCTGAAGATAGGTTATCCACTATCATCTGAAGATAGTTTATCCACATTTTCTAATGATAGCTTATCCACTACGTTCTGAAGATAGCTTATCCAATATCTTCTGAAGATAGCTTATCTATTACGTTCTGAAAATAGCGTATCTACTATCTTCTAAAGATAACTTGTTTGCTAGTCTGAAGATGGCTTATCCAATATCTTCTAAAGATAGCTTATCCACTATGTTTTGAGAATAGCTTATTCAAGATCTCCTGAAGATAACTTATCCAATGTCTTCTAAAGATAGTTTTTTTTGCTATTGCTATATCTTCTTATGTTAGTTTATGTCTTCTGAAGACAGCTTTTGTTTATGACAATGCCTTATTTGCTATCTACTGAAGATAGCATTTTAGCTAGATTTAAAAGATTCTGTTATAGCTTTATGTCACTCCAAACAATGTCTGCAATCTTTGAAGGCTGTCCATCTATTTATCATCTGAAGAGAGTAGTTTTGAAGATATCTTATCGAGGGGCTAATGATTATGTATCTCTTGTAAATTGTTTTATTAGTTGACCTTTCGTTTACAAATTGATGCTGTATAAAATATACTTATTATACTAAAAGAAATCCAGTTTAATTGCATTACAGATGCAGAGCTATATATATATAAGCTTGTGATAATGGAACACTATTACGTTTTCTGACTACTAATAAGCCTTGGGAATCACTCTGCAGGATTCACGATAAAGTCGTCATAAATTTATGGGTGATGGGGGTAATATCCAGATACATCATTGACGCACTCGTTATTTACATTATCTAATTGGATAACAAGGCTGTAATGAACTCAAGATGATCAAGATGAATGTACCTTTGTGGTTACTTGCTGCTCACTAATTTAGGCAAAACAAAAAGTTGTTTGCTTGCACTCCGACCGTGTACTACAGTCCCGACCGTGTAACTTTTTCTTTCTTTTTTTGCAAAACAAAAAAATTAAAAAATCTTTAAAAAAAACACCCCTTTTTCAAGTCACGCATATGACCTTGATTGACCCCATGTGATATTGGTTATCTAATGTCCTGTTTTGGACTTAAAAAATGAAAAAATGTAAAAGATTTTGTTATTTTTCTTTATTTCTGGTATCATCAGATACCTAATTTGGAAAAAGAAGAAAACAAATCCGACCGACCGACCCTACCTTTTTGAGAGCATATGGGCAAACAAACAATTTTTTTTAATATTGGCCTAAGTCTGCTTACGTAGGGTTTTGAAAAACAGCTGAAAAGAACCACGAGACAATCTTTCAGGTTGGATTAAAGTCGGATCTGCAAGTAGCTTTCGTCCCATTATTATTCTCAAGCAATTTGCAAATATCATATGACCATTCTAGCCCAAAGGCTATATTTTAATATCATCATCGAAATTTTTAGATATTACAGAACAATTAAAAATTAAAGATAATTTATTGGAAGTCCCTCTCTCTTTGGATACAACATTAAAAATGAATCTGTTCTATATCAAGGAGAATTCATTATGCATCTGGGATTTGCTCGTTTATAAATATTTCAGCATTAGCGTAAGACGACCAGCAACCAACTTCTTTTGAGAAATACCGCAATATACACAATTCTGAAATGTCCATGTGGTTATTTTTGGTCAGAAAATTCATGTTTTAAAAAACAAAACAAAACTTAGTAAATATTTGCTTGTTTTTTAATTTAATTTAGTGGATTTGGATGCATAACATAAATGTTTACAAAGCAGGTGATATTTCCCCATATGTGATGCGATCAAGCGGAATGAGTCGTTTGTCGGGAAATTGATTTTGATTTATGGGTAAAAAGAAGTGACAAATTCATGTGTTTTACCTTATTTTCTCAGTTGGTAAACTGTTTGAAACTTTAAAAGTAGAAGTTCGATTTTAGTAGGGTTTTGACTATACTGTAGCATTTTTCACCTGCCTTTGAATGATGGACAAATATCAAAATTCAAAACTGTTGACATGTGACTCATTTCGCTTGATCACATTACATATTTAGTACTCTGTCATAAGGTTAGGGGAAAAAAACGGATTTTCTTGCTTAAATGAATACCAGTCCAAATTTCAGAAATGTTGGGAATTTATTTTGTCCAAAAGTGGCACATTTGTTACACAATTGTGTGATTTCTGTGTCATATTGAAGGGGGAAAAAACCCAGACAAACCTAACCTGAAAGGTCCATCCGTCCATACCCCATAGAAGTTTTTTTGTTTCGTTGCTTAAGTGACATACTGCAATTGCTTGCAATTAGATCTAGGTGGGCGATGTAAATTTGAAATGTTGATAACCCAAAACTTCCAACCCTTGGCCCCCATTTCTGTTGGCTTTTGTGAGTCAGTATTGAGCAGTTAGTTAGGTATTGACACCCAAAGACAGAGAGAGTTAGAAGTAGCGTGACAGTGCGAGGGCAGGCTCAATTTGCCGTTGCCGAGGCGACGAATACAGGAAATTGGCCCCCTTACAGCTCGGCGACGAAGGGAAATGACCAGAATTGAGTTGATTTTACAGGAAATATCACGGAGGTGTGAAGATGAGACTTGGATGCTGAATTTAGCAATAAAAATGGTTTTTTTTAATCTTTTAAAAGATTGCGAGTAAATATATTCAGAATTGGGTATCAATAATTTGGATGATGATGATATAGAGAAAGTTTCTAACTGTAACATGGCCCAGGGGTGGTACTCTTATATACAGATGGCACAGGTGGAATGATAATATAGGTCAATAATTGTCACCTTCTGGACATATTGAGGATAATGTTATCTTCCCTAGTTTTTAATCATAAATATTTGTAAATTATGATTATGTGAACTGACCACAACATATCAGAAAGAGGTTGCATTAGGGACAAATACAAACAGCCTGTTCTAGGAGGCCACACCGACCCGTTTGTTTGTGTTGATTTAAAGGCATATTATGTGATCTTTTCCAGTAGACGCCCTCGATCCTCAAAAAAAAATTGGAAGCAGATTTTCTTGCAGATGTATATTTCTGATCATAAATCTTAAATATATTCCGAGTTACAGAGCGATATGATTCCTAATTACCTCAAAATCATGGTTTTAGTGTGAATTTAGAGTGAAAATATTAACTGTTGGGTTGTTTATTTTCACTCTAAAACCATGATTTTGAAGTAATTAGGAATCGTATAGCCCTGTAACTTGGATTGTATTTACGATTTATGATCAGAAATGTAAATCTGCAAGAAAATCTGCTTAATCTTTTTTTTTGAGGATTGAGGGCGTTCCCTGGAAAAGATCGCATAATATACCTTAAAAACAAAACTTTTGTTGAAAAATGTTTATAATTTCTTGAAATGTTTTTTTTATAAATATTTTAATTGTTTAAATTCACAAAAATATCAAAAAATGTTGGGGGAAAACCACACCCCAGACTGACTCTACAGAGAGATCTGTTTGCCTGTAGGACAGTGAATGCCCATACTGGTGAGAATGAAATTAACAAAGACAGTCTCAAACCCAGTCCCACTCGCTATCGTGGCAGAGGATTGGCCTCTGGATTACGAGCGCTAAAACCAAATAAAAATAATAACTAGTTTCTCGTCTTAACTTTAGGAAAAAGTGGAGGATGAATAAGGGCACTTTTTTTGCGAAATTGGCATTACCAGCATGGTATTGCGTGATTGGTTGTGTAACCACCTGAAGAGTACGAGGCCTTTGTAATATCTTTTTATTTAAATTGTGAGATAGGCTTTTACGACGGGTATTCATAATATAAGTTAAAAGTTTAACGGGTTCGCCGTCGGACGAGTTTTAATCTGTCATCCTCGTCATAAAACTTTTATCTTTTTATTTCATGGTTCTAGGGGGTTTATTAACACAAAACCTGCTTTAAAATGCTCATTGGACTAAAATCAAATCTACTACCAATATGTCAGCTTCTTAAATATTATAACAAAAAAGTTATACATGAAAAAAAGGAGAAAAAGAACATTATAGAATTCCTAAAAGAGGATGCGCAAGGGGACAAGAAACTACTTTTTTTCTTTTTCTTGGCCTAATGTATACAAAGTATTTGTTAGAGAGTCTCAAGTGGCCAAAATACATGTTGTAAATATTAGAAATATGAGCATGATTCTAGCAGAAACTATAACTATCGAAACTCAATTAAATTCATGTGAGGATTGTGCAAATGATACAAGCCAAGTAAGCCAAATTGTTTTCTCTTCAGTGGCTTGTAGAGCCCAAAGCACAAAAATGAATGTACCTCAACAGGTTTCCAGTGTACATCAACATCAGGCACGTAAGCAGGATTTTTTTAGGGGGGGGGGGGCGTATTTTTTGGAAAAGGTGCATTGGTACCAACAAAATCATAAAAGGTTGCCCCCAAAAATGTTTAGTCATCTCACAATTTTTTTTTTTGGGGGGGGGGGGGGGGTTAGGACATATTTTAGTCAAAAACAGCCCGAAAAATGCTTTACACAATGAGAAAGGGGGGGGGGGGGGGGGCATTTTCGGAAAATAGGGATGGGGTGTGTTTTCACAAAAAAAGGTACATTAGTATAAAAAAGGTACATTGGTACAACAAAAAAGGACTTCCCCCCCCTCCCCCTGTTTACGGGCCTGATTAACATTCTGCTGGTTGCTATTTCTACCCTCCCTATGTTTGACCCACTTGTTAATGACCCAAGCCATTACATTGCTTAATTATTATCTTTTCAATTAAGCTGAATGAAAGTTTAAGTATGCATTGACTGGTATCACTTAATTTAAAACATCTTGTTTCTTTTTATGAGGCTTTTCCATCTATTTTCTGCACACCCTCTGGAAAAATTAATCTAGAATTCAAGTTTAAGCCACTATAAAAACATGGTTAGTAGGTCAAATTTTTCTTTCCCCATTTCTGGAATGTTATTCATGAGCGCTAATTGTAGGGCTTTGTAACGGTTTCAGAATATTTTTGTTTTAATGTTCTGAAACGATAAATGTCAATTTCAGTATAATTTTGAATTTGAGTATGGATGTTAGAATATTTAAGCTGACAACCATTACAAAATATTCTCTTCTAAAATTGTAAGAATTGGATTTGTTGAGAAAAAGGTAATAATACATTCTCTTAGGCCAATTTTTTGTTGTTTGATTGTCCATAGATCACTTTTAAAGGTTGGGTAGGTCGGTCGGGATTTTTTTTCTTCTTTTTCTCACTTGCCCTTTTTTCAGGTACCAAAAGTAAAATGAGATGTACTTGTTGTGGTAACCAAAACGGGAAAACAAAATCTTTAATATTTTGATGAGTATTTTTATTTGCTCAACACTTAAAAAAAAATGAAAAATGAAAATTTTGATTTTCGACTAATTTTGTAAAAAAAAAAATTAAATTAAATTTAAAAAAAGAATAATAAAAAAATTTTAAAAAAAAGAAATTTAATAAAAAAAACGAAGTTTTTGGTTCGGATTGATAAAGAGGGTCGGGCGGACGAGCACAATCAAACAAAAAATTGTTTGCCTAACTGTAAAGCATTGGAATTTCGCTTCCATTTTGATTTCGCAATTTTTGTGAGGGCATCCAATTTGTGAAAGTTTCATGCACGTTAAAATGTGCTCTATGACTGTCAGCCAGTAAAGAATCTTGTAATCGTGACATTTTCATGCCACTAAAATGGCCACTATTGGTAATTCACTATAATTTCATGCCGCAAAATATCCATGTTATACAGTATCTGTTGGTGTACCAATGTGTTTTCTTATGGACTCTATGAAAATTCGTTTGGGGCCTAGACGGAACTTACGCTACAGCCTATTATAGTTTAATCAGTTCCAAATTGGCGAGAAATATTCGGTTTCTATCTCTCCGCGTGCAAAAGTATGTACGCACACGATTATGGCCACACGCACACAGTTTTGACCGCATGCTTGCATCACGCATATGATGCACAGTGGGCTTGTTGCCTTGCCATGTGCGCCAGCGTCATTCTGTATTCATTCGCTGCTGTAACGAGGCTTCGCCAATTTGGAACTGAACAAACTATAGACAGTCCTTGCATTACATGTTTGAAGATATTCAACCGTTAGGGAGTAAGGAAAATAAACGGAAAAGCCCATTAATAGATATTGAAAAGGCTATATTAAAAAAAAATCTTTTGTCTCAAAGCTCCCGCGCGCGTTAGTTAATTGATGTGCCTTATAACTTTTTTAAACTTTTTTTCTTTCCAAAACAAATATTAAAAAATCCCAAAATTTCACTGATTTTTCAGATTCTCATTGATCACATCATTTTAAATAGGAAAGGTCAATTTTACAAGGATTTCAATTTTTTATGTTTATAAAAAATTTTTAAAAAATAAACTTAAAAAAACCCAGCATTCTGCTTTAGGTTTTGAAAAACTGAAGAGCTTTGAGACAAGAGATTTTTTAATATAGCCTAATACTGTAGGCATAAATGTAGCATGAAATTACATGTGTATTGTAATTACAACAGAAATTACAAAAGGCACATCAAAATGTATTATTGCACCATCAAATACATAGGTATAACACCATCACTACAGCAATTAAACTCCCTATCATACCCCAGTGAGCGCTTTATACCACTATAGAATGAAATAAAAAGATACAAATGCGGGTGGTGTATTTACGCAGTTTTGAAGATATGTAGTGTTTCTGACATATCTAAAAGGACAATTGAGATATTTAGTTTAATTGCCCTAGTTACGATGTAGCGTCCCCCGAGGATGTTTTAAATGGACCAGTTTTGTTCTATACAAGTCTATGTTACTATCTGTGTCAGGAAAAGAGACGGGAATGCGAGAATACATTTATTCGACTATGTTCTAGATTTCAACAGGTTCAAATTTTCATGAATAATGTAGAAAAATGACACCAATATTCTTATATTATGTTTTATAAATTTTAAAACTTTGCGTTCAAACTAGTGAGTACTGACATACTATGTGATAAAATATTTTGATGGTTTTTAAATTTTTGTTACCATGTTCCAGTTTTCGAAACAAAATTGGTTAATTATGTTTTATCATCAAAATGTAGATTTTAACTACTACTTTGATGAAAAGGTTTTAAAGAACCAAAATGACAAAATATTGCTGTGTTAAATTACAACAGGTTATATCTATTTATATCATAGATGTTGATGGGTTCAAATTGTCTGAAAGTTGGCTTAGGTGCAAAGAGGGGGAGGGGAGCAACTTACTTATGAAATATCCCAAAGAAGATTTTAAAGACACCACCACAATGCATTGCGTTTTTGCAAAACGCCCTAAGTCTGGTCTCTAATTTGTCTCAGTTCCCATAGACATTTGCACACAATCATGGCTTCTGCAAAAGACATTCCAAAATTTCACAAAATATTTAAATAAAAACTGTTTACATTATTGAATTTCATTACCATATTTGGAATCACCTTGAGAAATGCATAGCAATAAGTACAAACATGCCTAGTATTGGTTCAGTAATCCTTGAGATAGACTTTGAAAATTGGGAAAGGTTTCTTGCAAATCTGTTATGTAAATCGTAAAACTATATAATAGCCGCGTTGTAAGTGTTAATTAAGTTTGATAAGAGGGCACTCTCGATCTAACTCATTTACTACATGAAACGGAAGTGGCGTGCTTTGGATGTTGTGTGTATCCCTCTGTCATGGCTACCGGTCGATGAGCCAATCAGAGGCCGTCTTCCATGTCCCGCGGTTTTTGGTTCAATTGCCGTGTCCATTTATTTTCATTCGCTTGTCGGTTGTTCTGCTGAGAGGAACTATTTACGAATCGCCACTCCCACCCACCCAATTGTTTGCTAGGCCAATCGGCCTAGTTAATTCCTATCCCTTTGATTTTTGTTCCTGTTTTTTAATTATTTATTATTTTTTGTCATTAGTTCAACCCTATGGTCTTAATCTCTTTATTTTTTGTATTGGTTTTTATATATTTGTTTGTCTTTTTCGGATTTTCTTTTGTTTCTTTCAAAATTTATGTACAAAAATAAATTATAAATTCTCCATGTGGCGGACCATGTTTGTTGTGCACCTGGGTCCCTCACTTCTTCGGCCCTGTTGTGGACCTGTTGGTTGTGCATCTTGGTTCACGTTCCGTTGGTGCCACTGATCTTTGGTATCTTGGCCCACATTCCCCGGTCCGGAGCCTCTGTTCATTGTGTTCTTTGGCTCCCGTCCCCTATCGGAGAGCTTTTGTAGCATTATAGGGTTTTTCCCATGTCATTAGTCTAGTCTGTTCCTAGCCCCTACAGTGTGTCGGACCGCTGTTGGTCGTGCATATTGGTCCTCCGTGGCTGCCCTGTTGGTTGTGTACACTGATCTTTGGTATCTTGGCCCACATTCTCGGCCCACGAGTCCTTTCCCACTGGCTACCTCTTTGACATAGCCAGCCCCCCTGGATACCTCTTTGGGGTAGGTAACCAGGTGGGTGTGTGGGTATTGTATGGCTTTTGGTAGATTAATCTTTAACATTTATGGGTTTAAATCCCAATTATTGACTTTTTACGATCATAAATATCATCAACGAGTAATGATTAAAGAACAAATTATATACTTATAAGGTAAAATCTTATACCAATTACTATTGTCTAATTCACGTCCAATGGTCAATTAAGATAACCATTGTGATAATGATGTATTTTCAATTAATAATTCTCACATTATTTTTGGTATCATTTCCTTCGAAAATTGAACAGTACGGATGTCTCCATGGGGGACTTATAATTAATGAATTAGTAAAATTCTGACATTGGTCATAATCATATTATCAATTGGTGCGGCATCATCCGCTATTTAACTTAAGGTTTTTGGTACTTTACTAGGCCTTTTTAAATTGATTAACCGAAACTGTTTATGAAACTGAACAGTCGGTATTTCCTATTATGACCTTCCAATCATGGGACTCTTGGTTCCACTTGTGTTTTGAACTTATAGATTCAAATTATATTTAAATGTACTGGTATGATATCAATTAATATATTCAATTCATCTATATTATTAGATGTTCAATAATTGTATTATCAAATTATCTGAGAGTAATCTGTTTTGTATAAAACCAATAGCCACGTGAAAAGTGTTAAAAACTATTTTGCACTCTTTTTTGTTAACAAATACTACCCCCCCCCCCCCCATGCATTTAAAAACAATATCCTACTTATTTAGAAGCAGTTTCTTGTCTTATTACTCATTATGAAAAAGGAATCATATAATATCGTGCCATCTGGTACATACTTGCTTCAAAATTCAATCCTGCAATTAAGCAAACAACCCCGTTTTCCCCTTTATGAAGAAAAAAATCTGTGTAAAGCAACTCATTATGCCGGTTTTCTCTGGGGATTTGCGAGAAGTATGCGAGCAAATGAGTTCGCTATAATCAAATCAATTCAATCTGTAACTTTGCATATTTCCATTCTTGTCATCCAGCAGTCCTATTATCAAGTATACAGAGCTGAAAAAAGTCACGTACCATGCAATAAATGATGCTCAGATTCATAATTCTAAACTCTTGATTTCAATATCAAGGAAGGTACGGCTCAAAGATCAACAAAGAAGGATTTCAATTTTGTTCACACAGCCTTTCAACATGCAATCTCAAGTGTACAAACAGCTAATTATTATTTAACTGAAAGTGAAATTAAACAGGTCTATAGTCTATTTGGCCATCACAAGACAGTGACAACTGCATATTCTAGTAATTGCAGCACTTAACTCACGCAACTTTTCTAGGCGCTGACGTATACACACGAGCGTTGAAAGACGGAAGATACATACGCATGCGTAAATGCTGCACCTTTTAAGTTACGTCACTGTCCATAGGAAGCCAAATAGAGTATAGAACGATGTTTTTTTTGTGTAGAATTTTTGCAATATTGATAACCTGGTTATGGTACAATATTTTTGAAACACTGTAATGCAAATGCCATTATTATTGAATGAGCATTCACATCTGGGGAAACGTCAGTGAGAAATTATTAAATCACTCAAATTATTAAATGCACTTCCATCTGAAACGACTAAAAATCTTGATATCGAAAGTGCTTCAATCATGCTATTCTTACGCTCTGTGATATTAAAACTGGTACAAACTTGTACTTTTCTGTGGTCTTACTCCATGCACAAACACCGAGTCCAGTGTCAAATTAATTTTTTATTCAAGACTGTGTAAATATTGGTTGATAATTATGTGGGCCGCGCGCACATTTACAACGCTACCCTGTGAAATAGAAATTGGTGGTGTAGTTGCAGAAGGCTATATGTCAGCAATAGCTGCTATGCGTAAGAATGTGTAATAGTCCGTTTTATACCACTACCTGCCAGTAGCGTTTCTGGGGTCTTTGTCAGGGGGTTGGGCAAAGGGTATTTTTCCCGGTGAATAGTCCGTTTTAAAGGCAGCCAATTGAATTTAAGCTAAGATTTTAATGAATTTAAGCTACAAATTCTAGAGATTTTAATGAATTCAAGCTACACATTCTAGAGATTTTTATGAATTTAAGCAGGCTACAAATTCTAAACATTTTCATGAATTTAAGCTACATATTCTAGAGATTTTAATGGTTAAAGCTACAAATTCTACACATTTTAATGAATTTAAGCTACAAATTCTAGAGATTTTAATGAATTTAAGCTACAAATTCTATGAATCTATTTGGTGCTTGCACTGTGTATCTTCGAAAATAGACACTACAATAAAATATTGTAAATTGTTGATTTTGCAGATATTTTCTTGCAGATAATTTCTATTTGCAAAATAAGGGGGAAATAACCACTTATGCATATGGCAACCATTGCATAAATGAGTTTCTGGGACTAAACTCTCGAAATGTAAGTTATCCCGCCTAGTCATATGCCATCAGTGTGGAATAGACATGGGCACATTTCCCGAGGGAGGATAGGGGAGGCGGAGATGTGTAACCGTAGTAACAGCATCAGAAGAATCACCTTGAGTACAAAGGAAAGTGACTCTTGAAAAGATAAGAGGATTTGTGAGGAAAAGTAAGAAAACGAAGAAGAAAATGAGATGAAAACGGCTTGGTTCCCTCCTTCATGTTGATCTTGTCGATCAATATTGCAAGGGTGTCGAAATGTGTAAAGCGCTACTTATCTTCTTGTCTAAGAAGAGAGTTATAAAACGGTGAGCTGTTGGAATCAGCTTTGAGTTACAGTCAGATTGGCACTACAATCTGGCTGATATATTTCTATAGGCTGTTCTGTCTTTGAGTTGACCATGTTTATCAACACCATACTGAGTTCCAAGCACAAGACCTCCATTGTAATGTTGACTAGTCTCCTTGTTTGATGATTTTGCTGAACATACATCTAAAGAGAAAAACATCAATCAAGTTTTACAAAAAAAAGACATTGTCGTGAATTTTTGTAAATTACAAATTATATACCAAGACTATATTCATAACTTAGTACTCATCCGCCCACCAGAAGCAGGTACATTTTGAGTCGGACTGGTAACCTGCAAAAAATACCTGCCCAGCTGGCTGATAACTATTTTGCTGTATGCCTGACTAACACCACTCAAGGCTTTAAAATCTTTAATTACAGCTGATTTTCAATCAAATCTTAGATTAAGAAATCATTTTTATATTTAAGTATCTCTTTTAAGGTCATTTCTATCTCATTAGACTGCATGGTAATATTAATATTGACAATCGTTGTATGGTGGCCAACATTAAACTTGAGGCTGTTAAAAGAATGAGTCAGAAATCATGACTATTTGTTTGGTTTGCTGGTTGGGGAAAATGGAGATACACCCCGGCTTACGCTATGTTAATAATTTGTATAACTCACCCATGGCAAAAGATAACTCACCGATTTATAACACATCATTTTGGTATATCTCCTCATCAAATATTCAATCACACCAAGTTTGAGAGACACCCGTTTTGTAACCAATATTCTCAAACCCTCAGCTGAGTCATAAAAAGTGTGGTTTGTTTGTCGTATATACTGACTGATATTCACATTCCAGTTGTGTATATGTTTTAATATTCTACCTCTTTCAAAGAACAGTGTCTTGGCTGATTGGTTTGTAAATTGATCATCATTTCAACATATTGTGTAGAATTCATGAACCCCTTCCTACAAAATGAAGTCTTAGAGATTTTATGCAGACAAATTTGCTTCAAAGGTTATAAATCTATACAACAATGCTCATGTTGCTCTGTTGGATCTAAACTCCTCTCAAAAATTATCGAGACACTTAAAAATGAGCCAAAAAATAACGGCCTGAAAGGGTATGGATTAATCGAACCAAATAACCCAGTGCATAATTTTTTTCTGCATATTTTGACACCTCAATTGTTGAGATACGGTGTTGCGGAGTGGAGTTATTGTCATTTCAATGGTCGTAGGTCCAGTTTCAAAAGTGACAATCATCCTTGCTTCTATAGGGATAGAAGCAAGGATATAGAATTATAGAAGCAAGGATGATTGTCACTTTTGAACCTGGACCAACGACCATTGAAATAACAATAACTCCACTCCGCAACATTGTATCTCAACAATCAAGGTGTCAAAGTATGCAGAACAAAATTATGCACTGAGTTATTTGCTTCAATTAATCCATACCCTTTCTGGCCGTTAATTATTGGCTCATTTGTTAAATGTCTCGATACTTTTTGTGATGAGTATAGTATCTGAATATGTAAATCAAACCCAGTCTAGCTGTGATCATGTATACCATTTACTGTCTAGACATCTCAGAAATTCATAAAGGGGACAAATTATTAATATCATAGAGCGTGTTTCTACGGGGGCACTGCAAAGTTAACGGTAAGTTTTAACGCAAACTTTTTAATCACCCCCCCCCCGTTTCTACTCGCGAAAAGTTACGGCTAAGTTTATTGATCCTAGTCAATTGGCCACGACATTTGACCTTTTGTTATACAAACAATGCTGCCCCACCTGAAAAAGACTGCTTCACAATGCACAGAATCCAGCATGTATGTGTAAACGTCCGGGTCACAGAACTTAACCTTATGATTAACAGTTGGCTGTTTCTACTGGGAAAGTTACCGTTAATTACCGGTAACAAACCTGGTTTGTGAAGGTTTTTGCGGTCACAAAACTTACTGTTAATTAACATTATCTGGCTGTTTCTACTGGGCAACTTAGCGGTAATTACCGTTAAGTCCCCCAGTAGAAACCCGCTCTTAGTTCTGAAGGCTTCAGCAAAACAGATTGGGCTTGGCGTATCTAGGATTTCAACAGTACTGCAAAATTGCACTGACACTGCAAATTGCACCAGCTGCCAAATCCGATAAGGGAATAGTGGGGTACAATCTTCTAAGCTCCCATACCTAATAAGTAGGTCAGTGTCGATTTTAGGTTACAGTAAATCACAGCAAATAGAATATAATTTTCATCCTGCCTTACCCACCCCTAACACTTTCCATGGCAGGTGGCTGCAGACGACATTCCAAATGTTAAAAAAATGATTCAGAAATGTCAAAATTATTCAATTTCTCCACCGTATTTGGACTCACCATGAGAAATGCATTAAAATAAGTACAAACATGCCTAGTATTGGTTCAGTAATCCTTGAGATAGACTTTGAAAATTGAGAAAAGTTTCTGAACAATCTGTTTTGTATATGGTAAAACCAATTACCACTTCATAAATAGTGGGGTACAATCTCCAAAGTTCCCATACCTAATAAGTAGGTCAGCGTCGCTTTTAAGTTAGAGTAACTCACAGCAAACGTAATATAATTTTTATCTTGCCTTATTCACCCCTAACACTTTCCACGCTGCAATTAGTTTTACCATATACAAAACAGATTTTTCAAAAAAACTTTCCCAACTTTCAAAGCCTATCTCAAGAATTACTGAACCAATAATAGGAATGTTTGCACTTATTGTAATGCATTTCTCATGATGAATCCAAATATGGTAATGAAATTCAATAATTGTGAAATGTTTGAAACATTTTGTGAAATTTTGGAATGTCGTCTGCAGATGCCTGCCGCGTGGAAAGGGTTTTAAGATCAAGATCTCAGGGAGGGTTGGAGGGCTCTCGTTAACTTCCCATTGTCTGCAGTGGAAAGTCATCAATACCGGCTTAGAAACGAGATGGATAACAATCTACTGCAAATCACACTCAGAATTATCTTTTGAGCGTGTATAACTTTTCAAAGCGATGATGATAATACTCAATTTGAACAGAAAGCCAGTCTTTGTTGCAGATTGATGCGTAATAGTGACCCTGGATTAGATCACAATTGGTCATTCTGAAACAAAACCCCATGTGCATACGCACAGAATAATTTGGATCTCAAGTAACCGATTGATATCACTAAATCATAATTTTAACCCGGTGGAAGGAAGGTGGCCCATTTAAATGATGATTTGCAGCCTTTTTGTATGCAGCACGAAGTACCAACATGTCGCATTTGTTTGTTTTATTGTCTTTGTATAATATTGTGTTATCATGTTAGCTATAACCCTAACCCTGCCATATACCACAATACAGGGTGAGTCAAAAAGACTGCAATAGTGGAAAGAAGCCATTTTGTTTTCAAAACAAAAATTAATTTTAAAACTTTTTAAACGTTGCAAGAATGATGTATTTAATCCTAACTTTGTGTGAGAAAATGAAGTCGATCGCATTTTTCTTTTGTCTTTGGTGACCCTCTTTGCTGCACAACCAAATTTACCTGTTTGTCCACGAGCACAGTGATTTTCATTTGAAATGGCACACATTGCATTTTCATATTTGAATATCCCGCCAACAAAAAAATGAAAAATGACAGTTTTTTTATAACAAATTTAGAACATTATACGCTTTCACAGCATGGGTATGATTATAATTGATTATGCTAACTCACATGTAAACAAAATTCCAATAACATCACAAATGAACTAAAGTTTCCAAATTTGAATGGGAGACACGTTTTGCGATCTGATGCATATTTTGGGTATCTCGTGGACAAACGTTTGAAATGGGTGCACTGGTCAAAAGGTTCACCAAAGGCAAACCGAAAATGATGTTGACTTCATTTTTTCACACAAAGTAAGGATTAAATACATCATTCTTGCAATGTTTAAACAGTTTTAAAATTCATTTTGGTTTTGAAAACAAAATGGCTTCTTTCCACTATTGCAGTCTTTTTGACTCGCCCTGTATACCACGACTGGGCACGTTGGTACCACCCGGCGTGGAAGTTTTTCGATGAAAAAATGGACCCACTCCACACAGTCTGGGCAATACACTGCCCAGACTGTGCTTGGAAGCCGTGGTGTAGTGGGGAATTGGAAGCTCCATGTGCTGGAGGTCCCTGGATCAAATCCCGGGGGGATCGGGGGGATATTTTGGTCGATTTTCCATGTTGAAGAAAAAATTCTGAATAAAGTGGGGGGGGGGGGGGGGGGTAGAGTTAGGGTTAAAGTGTTTTTTGGTATGAAAGATTAGTATATTGCACACAAAAAACTAATAAAGTAAAAAAAAGTACCAAGATATTTTGTGAAAGAGAATATTTTGGCAGCATATATAAGGTGTTCTCATCAAGTTAAAGAATAAGCTATGTATATATCTTAGTCATGTTTTGACACATTTTATCCTCCAAAGCTCAACGCTTAATCAATCCTTAAAGTGTTAATGTTGCTTCAATTTAATACCACATAAAGAAAAATCATCTAATTTTTTTTAAAAAATCTATTTCTAAAATGCCAGGTCCGTGGAAATTATGAAACAGCAAAATATTGCTGAAATTAGCAAAGCTTAAACAAAAATATTCTCGATTACCCACAAAACATCTGTAATTGTCAAGAATTATAAACAGTGATAGGCACCTGCCTTGATGGAAAGTATATTCGGATCAAATGACAAATATATTGTCTTGTTGTCAACAGATAAAATATGATCAACAACTTGTAATAAGGTCATTGTTTTATGTATGAATTATATTTTAGAACAAATTTAACCCCAACCAAAATATCAGCTATCTACTGAAGATAGCAATTAATACAATCTCATGTATACAGGCCCTGGATAAATCTTATAAATCGCAGTTAGTTAGGAGACAAACACCACACAGCTAACCAAAACAGCTATCTACTGAAGATAGCAATTAATATAAACAAGTATGCGGTCCCAAGATACATAATGTGTATGATTAAATTTGATATGGTTGGCACAGTTATTTAATACCAGGAGTGTTATACCCCACAGCTAACCAAAACCTCAGCTATCTACTGAAGATAGCAATTCATATAAACAAGTATGCAGTCCCAAGATACATAATGTGTACGATTAAATATGATATGGTTAGCACAGTTTATTTAATACCAGGAGTGTTATACCCCACAGCTAACCAAAACCTCAGCTATCTACTGAAGATAGCAATTCATATAAACAAGTATGCAGTCCCAAGATACATAATGTGTACGATTAAATATGATATGGTTAGCACAGTTTTTCAATACCAGGAGTGTTATACCCCACAGCTAACCAAAAACCTCAGCTATCTACTGAAGATAGCAATTGATATAAACAAGTATACAGTCCCAAGATACGTTATGTGTATGATTAATCTGATACGGTTAGCACAGTTATTTAATACCAGGAGTATAATACCCCACAGCTAACCAAAACCTCAGCTATCTACTGAAGATAGCAATTCATATAAACTAGTATGCAGTCCCAAGATACATAATGTGTACGATTACATCTGATACGGTTAGCACAGTTATTTAATACCAGGAGTGCAATACCCCAGAGCTAACCAAAACCTCAGCTATCTACTGAAGATAGCAATTCATATAAACTAGTATGCAGTCCCAAGATACATAATGTGTACGATTAAATCTGATACGGTTAGCACAGTTATTTAATACCAGGAGTGTTATACCCCACAGCTTACCAAAACCTCAGCTATCTACTGAAGATAGCAATTCATATAAACTAGTATGCAGTCCCAAGATACATAATGTGTACGATTACATCTGATACGGTTAGCACAGTTATTTAATACCAGGAGTGTTATACCCCACAGCTAACCAAAACCTCAGCTATCTACTGAAGATAGCAATTCATATAAACTAGTATGCAGTCCCAAGATACATAATGTGTACGATTACATCTGATACGGTTAGCACAGTTTATTTAATACCAGGAGTGTTATACCCCACAGCTAACCAAAACCTCAGCTATCTACTGAAGATAGCAATTCATATAAACTAGTATGCAGTCCCAAGATACATAATGTGTACGATTACATCTGATACGGTTAGCACAGTTTATTTAATACCAGGAGTGTTATACCCCACAGCTAACCAAAACCTCAGCTATCTACTGAAGATAGCAATTCATATAAACTAGTATGCAGTCCCAAGATACATAATGTGTACGATTACATCTGATACGGTTAGCACAGTTATTTAATACCAGGAGTGTTATACCCCACAGCTAACCAAAACCTCAGCTATCTACTGAAGATAGCAATTCATATAAACTAGTATGCAGTCCCAAGATACATAATGTGTACGATTACATCTGATACGGTTAGCACAGTTATTTAATACCAGGAGTGCAATACCCCAGAGCTAACCAAAACCTCAGCTATCTACTGAAGATAGCAATTCATATCAAAAGTATGCAAGCCCAATATACATGTCAACTAATCCATTTTAAGATTAAATCTATTGCTGTGAACACGGTTATTTATTACCGAGCAGAAGTACTCTAAACACCTGCCTAAACAGGTGGAACCGAAGACGGACTAAGCGTGTGTTATTTTTACCCATCTCGTTGAAATCGTCGTGATCCAAATTAAAGACCTGGGTCTTTGGGCTAGAGTGTGGGGGTTGATACGAGACATCAATTTGATTCATTTAGCACCTGCTTTGTAAGGTTTATGGTCAGTGTGCGATTTTAAGTATTCGTAGGATAGGATAGATATAGCAGTATAGGATTGAGGTCATCATATAACAGGGTCAATGAAAGCTGGCCTTGGTCAGAGATTAGATTACTGTGTCAAAGTGGGAGATTTGGTGCTACATTTATACAAATTTGTCACCTAAATGACCTCAATTGATCCCTATATGACCCCACTCTGAAATATTTATTATCCATGCCACCAGACTTTGTCTTTTTGATATCAAAAATTAGTTAAATTATAAACCTCAGTGTATTCCAGTGTGATTTAGTAATTCTTTGGAATCTAAAAAAAAAAAAATCGACCTATCTACCCCAAAACAACAAAAAATTGAGGAAAGGGCAATCCAACCTTCTTTTTTGATTACAAATTGGTTATGTAAGATACAATTTTACCACCAAGAACTGTAAAGAGTATTCCCTACTTACTGTTACCCAAAAGATGTTTTACAATTACTGTTTATGCACCTTAGCCCTTCAGGCTGGCATTCTAAAGTATAGTCATCAGGCGGCAAAGAAAACGTACCTGTTCGTTCTACAGGCAAACGGACCTCACTGGTAGAGTCGGTTGGTCGTGTGTTTTTGTAAAATAAAAAACATTGTTGTTGAAAAGGTGTAAAATAATAGGTCGGTCGAGGGGGGGGGGGGGGGGGGGGCGTAGAACAGGGTTGGTTTGTTTGCATCGCCATGTGGATGTTTTGAGCTTTGACAATTTTAAGACATTGTTAGGTGTTGCTAATTGTTAGGTGTTGCTAAAAAAATGTATCTTTTTTTGAGCTTTTCACGCACTTAACACTTTCCGCACTTAACACTTTCCACGCGGCTATTTAAGTTTTACCATATACAAAACAGATTTTTCAGAAATCTTATCCAACTGTCAAGGTCTATCTCCAGGATTACTGAACCAATACTAAGGCATTTACAGCGCTGGACGAGGGACATTGTCATGGAGTCATTATCGACAACGTACATTTCGTCATTGATTAAGCGTATAGTGTATTAGCACTTTTTATACACATTTTCATAATAATGTGCCATACTATCATATGAGTTGCTATACTTAATTTCTTTATTTTTGAGTTTTGTAAATTCACGATATAGTTTGATCAGCTCCAAGTTGGCGAAGCCTGCTTATTTCAGCGGATGAATACAGAAGGACACGAACGCGTATGAAGTCACTGTGTGTCATAATCACGACACGTGCGTACATCCCGCCACATGCATGTGGCCATAATTGTGGGCGTACCTACGCCTGGATTACTTTGACGTGTGGAGATGTAAAACCAACTATTTCTCGACAATTTGGAACTGATTAAACTATCTCATGAAAATGTGTACAAAAAGAGCTGATACACTAGTATGCTTAATCATTGACGATATCTTTGATGACAAAATGCACAAAAATATCTTTACTCAAACATTTTGGCTTTTACACTATCTCAAATTTAGTGCCATACGGAAAAAAAGCATCGTAGTGAAAATAACCACTTATCCACATAGTACACTTTCATCACCGCCATTGAGAATTGACAATCGATGTCTGACGGTGGCGCTGTATAGCCACGAGGGACGCATAAATTGAACGTAGTAAAGGGGTCAGGGTAATCAGGACGTCATAGGGACCCGTCGGGGTGGACTGTTGCCATTCCTTGTAGCTAATGTACGTAGTAGTAGTACATTGTGCGATTGATGCTATAGGCATTGGACTGATGGATAGCGTGACCTGAGTTGATTGTCGTGTTATCGTAAGTTTATTCTCATCTTGACGCTGGTTTTTACCTATGGCAGTGATGGTATTTCTTAGATGTCATTTTCTGTGATGTCATCTGTCCTTTAACAAGATTCAGAGAGTTCGATTGATGTTCCTGCCATTTACATCTAGAATCATGGGATTGAAAAAGATTATGAACTCTTTTAATGCACTCAGTATTTAAAAAGGGTCGTAGATGTGCTATCTATAGTACTGGACTGAGTTTAGTAATTTACTCATTTTACCACGTAACCCCTGGCTGAACTCCCCCACAATTCAATGCCAAAGGGATTCCATGTAGAATCTTGTATTGTGCTTCATTCAGCTATGACGGATGGCTGCGACCGGGGTAACATGAATATGGCCATGGGAACATTATCAGGCTGTAATAGCTATTGGGATTGTGTGATGGTTAATACTTTCCACGCTGCAGGCGGCTGCAGACGACAGTCCAAAATTTCACAAAATGTTTCAAAAATGTCGCAATTATTGAATTTCATTATCATATTTGGAATCACCATGAGAAATGCATTGGATTAAGTACAAACATGCCTAATATAGGTTCAGTAATCATTGAGATAGACCTTGAAAGTTGGGAAGGTTTCTGAAAAATCTGTTTTATTCATGGTAAAACTGATAGCCGCGTGAAAAGTGTTAAGATGCCTTTAGCGTGGATTTTTACCTTGTACCCCCTTAATGCCTCCCATGATGCATTACTAGAGGGCATAATAAGGAAGAATTCTATTAATGGATCCAGTTCAATAGGGTTGAATGTTGAATAATGCTGTGAACATCATGTACCGGATTGGATTTGAACTTGAAACATCGTACATACTGCCTAGAACCAACAAAATCTTTATTTGTGGTTGTTTAATTTTAACCAATGGATCAAGAAATTACATCACAGTTAGAAAGCACTCATGAATATAAACTGGTTTGATTACCACTACCAGCCCCCCCCCCCCCCCCCCCCCTCCCGAAAAAAACTTCAACTAACAATCAATCATTGCAATTCAAATATTTTCAGAATCTTCAAAGTAGCTCACTTTAATTTGTTGTTTAATTTGCTCTTTAAATTTGAAAACATTTTGAAGCCTAAAAAATGTGTCCATGTCGTCTCCTCATACCTGACGCTCCTTTACTTACATTAGGCCTGTCTTACACCATAACAATGAGCATCCCAAGAAAAATGTTGAAATCATGAACATTTGTTATCTTGCAAATAACGGTAAACTACAGTGCTTGATACACAGGTAAGTGGTAGGAGAATAAAATATGGAAATATCGTTTAATATACAGGATGGGAGGTATCGATGCGGTAAAGCTGCTTGCGACCTATATTTCCCCAACTCCCCAACCTCCTTCATGGTAAAAAAGAGGGTTTGACTTTTGTTGAAATTATTAAGGGCATTAAGAGTACCCTACACCGTTAGATTGAGTTATAATAAAGCGAAAGGTATTCCGATATCAATTATTACAATATTTAAATGTAATGCAGCACATCACAAGGGGGACTTTGCGGCTGTGTGTTTTTCAAGATATAAGTGAAAACGGACAGAAAAAAATAAAGAAAATAATAGAATTTAGGAGTCATTATCACTCGTAAAATATGAATGCCATGATAAATTTTGATAAATTTGGTGTCATTTGAAAGCTTTGAAAATGCTCTGAGAGCACACATAATGAACTCAATATTGACTTCATCTGCAACCCTCCTTATTTTGATGCGCTGCATCAACAAATTTTGTGCACCCAGTTAAAATTTTCAAAGATACATGTGTGGAATAATTCAATTTGTTGTTGTTTTTATAATTAAGTTTCTTTCTATTAGTATTAGAGTACTAACAAATTTAAATTCTAAATTAAGGGATAAAGTGGTTGCTCAGATACAGTTTGCAGTTGCTGATCATCTAGAGAATATAACGCGTGTCAGTTGGTGGTGGATGGTGGCAAGGTGCCCTTAAATCTAGTTGGATTGGATCTATTTTCAGACGCCTAAATTTAAACTGAAGTTGAATATTTGTCCTTCTTATGTGAAAGTATGTGCACAAGGCAATTATTTACTAGATAATATGATAATTGGATTCTATTATAACCCTTATAGAAATAGAAAAAACAAGTGTCATGTTCATGTGCACCAAACAAGGATCTGGTCACATACAGATGTTCGTCCTCATTTAGAGCATAGCAATTCAAGAAAAGGTGTAGGCCTATGTTTATGAAAAAGCAAAATCGTCTCTCCAGAGGTTCTTTGTTACTTCCGCTAAATTGAGTGGATGTAGTTGATGATAGAATCACGTGGATGAAATTATTTCGGAGCCAAATGCTCATTTTTTTTTAATGTAATTTTATTTTCTTCATTATATACCAGGCTTTTTTTCTTTTTGCTCCGTCAATAGCAGTTTAGGGTTGCATTTAATTGTTGTGGTAAATAGAAAATTTGCATTTGACCACTTTTCAGTAAGTGTAGGTCACATGTGTGATATTTTGGTCATTGAAGCACTATTGTGTCTCCCCACCATCACCAACCCATCATCCTGCTTATGACATATAATACCATCGAGCCGTAATAAAGCGCGTTTTAAGTACCTCGTGTGGTCACTATTCCATTATGCAAATTTTACCCCCGAGCTAAAATCGGAGAGAAAAGGAAGGATGGTATCCCTTGCAATAACAGATATCTAAACATGGCATGGAATAACGTCTCAATTTGGGATATTTTCCTAGCTGCTTCATCTAATGTACTGGTCAAAGACACTCAGACTTTTTTCTGTTTGTAATTTCATCCAAGGCTAGTCTTATATTGCATACATTTCTACCGTAAAGCTTTTAACTGATAAAATCATGGATTCGTCAAACTGTCCCGTGTAATTTCATAGTTTTTTTTCTCCATATCAATGATCAGACGGACTTGAATTATGATAATGCTTCTTTTCTAAATAATTTTTTGTTTGCCTTTTTCTTTCTTTCTGTGAGAGCGCATAAAGAAACGGGATTGTCACAGTCCCGATATAGGCAGTCTTCTCTTAAATTTCATATGGTCTGTTTGAACAGCATATTCCTGTTGTCAACGATTAAAGACTCAAATTTCACGACTCTGTCCTAAAAATTGCAATACGATATCGCCATGGTAATTTGCGAATATTTAATGCTCTTATGATAGAATCTGTGGCTACCGTACAGCATTGTTTAGACATACTAATCTACAGGGTGGTACTGTTGTCAAATATCTGATTAAATAGCATAATTGGGCAACTTTAAATGACCCATGCTCCATAAAAATACCATAAACTTGGACATTTTCGCACTACATTAAAAAAATCAAAACACACGAACATATTTATTTTGTGTATAAGTCTATGTAATGAACTTTCAAATCGCGAATTTAAAAACAAGCGTAATGGATGAAAATAGACAAAGCACGAAAATTTAACCGTGCGAAAATTGAATTGCGCGAAAATTTAATCGCGCCACAATGACCACTTTTAGAGTAATCTACAGAGTGGTACTGTTGCCAAATTTCTGATTAAATAGCATAATTGGGCTACTTTTAATGACCCAAGATCCATAAGAATAACATAAAAGTGAACAAGGGTTATTTTTACAAGTGGTTATTTTCACACGTGAATTTTACATGTTAAGTTTATGATTTTGTGTCATATTGCAACCAAAAAGAACTGTTAATTTTCTAAATATATTTTTTAATTGTGAATATCTTGCAACCATTGGCATTAAGGCATGAAACTTATTTTTGACACATAAATATCAAGATTTCCAGACAGAATATTTAAATAAATTATTCTGTGCAACTTCATCATCATGTCCCACTGGTAGTGTATGGTCAAGAAACCAACCCACTAATTACGTGCAAACTGCAAAACCAAACCAGAATTTGTAAAAATGTGATATTTTTGTGAATTAGTTTGGAAATAATTTATTTGACATTTTTTTCTTGCAAATTATTAAAGAATTAGATTTAGAAAAAACCCCATTTATATTGATTTTTTTGATTTTTTTCCTTCAGTTTGTTTGAAAGACCTAAAGAAAAAGAAGGAAAAAAAAGCCCAACCAGTTGACCATAATATTTAAAAGGTTTACATATGTATAAAGAAGGGCTGGAACTTTTTTATCATCTAATTGGGTCCTGTTATGGCAACGTGGTATGAAATATGATCCAGGCATTGAAACATTAATTGACGAGAGAGAGAGAGTATAGTGTTCGGAAGTACGAAAACTTTGCAAAATCAACAGTATTATGTTTTTGCGGAGCTAATGATGCAGTTAAGTGCAGGCGAGTATAAGTACACGTAGCATAGTCGGAGTTTTTGTGATGTAAATGACCGGTGTGTATCCAACTCTACAACTGTCAAATAAAAACGAGAATTGTCGGTGCCGTCATTTCTCTAATAGCACTTGGTGCTTTGTGTCTGATGAGGGGTAAGTGGTTTATGCGTGGTCCAGAGCAATCCGGAAGGCGGTTTATAAAGCCTTTTGGTTATGCCCCGAAGGGCTGCACTGCTCCACCGGCCACGCCTAGGGCAGTACTCTGAGCTGTATATTTTAGCACATATCCCAGCGGCATATTATCATAGATCTATGATATTATGGACATTACCATTAAATAGCATTAAGCAAATTAAACAATAAAGTGACATTACAAAAGTATTATTGGAATGGGGGAGGGGGACATTGACATTGGAAATTATTTGACCTGAGGTACCCTTTTTTAGCCGTGGTTAGTTCTTTAAAAAGAAACCTCCTTTAAAAGTTAAAACCCTCCTTTAAAAGTATACCTTTGTATTTAAAGGTATATTATGTGATATTTTCCGCTCGGTACAATCTATTTTCAAACCATGATTTTGAAGTAATTAGGAATCGTATCGATCTGTAACTTAGAAGATCTTTATGATTTATGATCAAAAATGCAAATCTGCAAGAAAATCTGCTTTCATAGTAAAAATCAATGATAGAGGACGCTACTTGGAAAAGATCACATAATATGCCTTTAAGTGAACTTGTATATAAGGTATTCAAAGTAATCCAATTGTTAACAATTTAATTATAATATCTTTAATTATCATATCTTGTGTCTTTTTTTTCTCTGCCATTGAACGTTTTGCACAACTCGATTCTGCTGTTTATCCAACTGAATTTTTAATTAGGAGGCCATTGACCATTGCCTTTGGACCCAGACTAAATGGCTAATAAGTGAGCAAGCCCCGGTCCCATTTCAATTTGTTGCATCCTCTTTGCCCCAGGTAATACCCATATATGGTTACGATGCGGTATCATTGATATACCATTGGTCAGGAATGAAAAATATAAAGCTTTGTCTCATCACAGAAAATCATGCATATGCTCACAAAAGGGGAAAATGACATACAAAAAATGACCACTTCCGTTATACTTCCATCCATGGTCATACATGAAGAAAATGGAAGAGTTCTGTATAAGGAGCAGGATAACGGTAGTAAACAGTATTACTTACAAATATTGGTGCTAGTTGCCAAATTCAAAGCCCAATTTATTTCAATAATTTAAGAAGGACAAACTCTACAAAAAAATAGGGAAAGCAATCAGAACAAATTTATAGGCAAAAATATTGCAAAATGAAGAAAATTAACACTAGACAAAATATCATTTTCCTCTCCATTACATTCACAATCCCACCATTAAAGATTGATAACATTGACAAAAAGTACCCCTTTTCAAAAAGATATCAACAGCGCCATGAAGTGAAATCACAATCCTTTTTTACGTTTTTTGGACGCGGATGATTAATGATTAATTGAACTCCCTCCCCCCGATGAAGAGGAGCCTAAATTTGTTTTATAACCATTATTCTTAACTGTCACTGGTAACAACAAATTAGCAATCAATTTACTAAAACATAGATAGAATGATCACTTGTTGGTCTTTTAATATAAATCTAATTGGGCCACTAACGTGACAGTTCGGCAACACCAGTATGAACGAGGAAGACGACCATGAAAGCAAGATGTCTGGATGATGGTAACGCAATACGGGCACTTGTAAGAGATCCTAGTATCTTGAGTGGCGTCTCCTTATTGGCGTTGTTTTAGTTTGGCATTTAATTAAACACTATTTGGCTTTAATCTGCGATTATGTCCTATAGTTACGTATACACCTAACACAAAAAGTTCATGACCGGGTGCTTATGGGTTAGCTAATTCAAAATTAATAATCTGTACCAACATTCTGAGATATACATTAAGTGCGCACAATTCTTCCCTGTTTGACACTTCTTTCACAAAGATTGAGTGGATGCTATTAAAGTTATGACCAGACCCAATGAAAAAAAGTTGGGGAAAAGTGTACTTTAGGTCCCAGATATTGGTATACCAGTCTGAGTATACCAATATCGCACGATACTGGCACATGAAGTTTGCCAGTATCGCTCGATTCTGGTACCATATTATTGTTCCAGTATCGTCCGATACTAGAACACCAAATTGCGTTCCAGTATTGAGCGATACTTGAATGTTTTTATGTTCCAGTATCGGGCGATTCTGGTACACATGTACCAGAAGTGATTTGGCCCAGTATCGGGCGATACTGGTATATAATTATGATCCAGTATCGCTCAATACTGAAATATTTTATATGTGCCAGTATCGTCCGATACTGGAACACTGACTTTGTACCAGTATCGGGCGATACTGGTATATAATTATGATCCAGTATCGCTCAATACTGGAATATTTTATATGTGCCAGTATCGTTCGATACTGGAACACTGACTTTGTACCAATATCGGGCGATACTGGTATATAATTATGATCCAGTATCGCTCAATACTGGAATATTTTATATGTGCCAGTATCGTCCAATACTGGAACACTGACTTTGTACCAGTATCGGGCGATACTGGTATATAATTATGATCCAGTATCACTCAATACTGGACTATTTTATATGTGCCAGTATCGTCCAATACTGGAACACTGACTTTGTACCAGTATCGGGCGATACTGGTATATAATTATGATCCAGTATCACTCAATACTGGACTATTTTATATGTGCCAGTATCGTCCAATACTGGAACACTGACTTTGTACCAGTATCGGGCGATACTGGTATATAATTATGATCCAGTATCACTCAATACTGGACTATTTTATATGTGCCAGTATCGTCCAATACTGGAACACTGACTTTGTACCAGTATCGGGCGATACTGGTATATAATTATGATCCAGTATCGCTCAATACTGGAATATTTTATATGTGCCAGTATCGTCCAATACTGGAACACTGACTTTGTACCAGTATCGGGCGATACTGGTATATAATTATGATCCAGTATCACTCAATACTGGACTATTTTATATGTGCCAGTATCTGACTTTGTACCAGTATCCAATGATGGTGTTCCAGTATCTGACAGCCCAGAATCGGGGACCTAAAGTACACTTTTTCCAAAAGTTGTAGCAAATTTATTTGTCTATATTTTTTCATTATGCTTATAGTGTGTGCTACGCAGTATCACAGCTGATCATTCATCCATGCCTGACTACTTACGATTTGTACCACACAAATCAATGATATCCCATAGAATAACCATTTACTGCCACTTTTAAGTTTAAAAGCCATCAAAAATTTAAAGAATCTGTTCAATTTTTTATGAATGAGGTATGGAATTACAGGGACAACACTTGTAGATTTTAGATTTTTGGTACCAAATATTGATTTTGAATTAACTAACATAATATCACCTGGTCAGGACCTTTTTGTGTTAAGTATAGCTTTTACAAGCTGATATTACCTGTATTGAAATTTTGATCTTGCATGGGTACAAAACACAATATTTATATAAGTTGGAGAGCGTTGTGCAGACAGGAGGAATCAGACATTTTCTTAAATGTGTTCATCAACAAAAATATCTAGGTTTTCGTTCACACAGATGATTACAACAATATACCTGACTCCCCCCCATCTGGCTTAAGTGGATTGGTATGTATACTTGATCCACTTTTACAGGTATGTAAGGAATAAATAGGCCAGTACCCGACTTTATTTTGACATTTTTAGCAGATATAACATTTTGAATTTCAATTTCAGTAATAGGTGTTATATGGAGAATTCAATCACTTAATGGGATAAATCCCATATTAACCCACATTTGAATGCATTTTTTGGCATAGTTATTATAAATTCAAGAGGTTTTATTCTCTTTTCTTTGTGTTTTTGTTTTACATTTTGGTCTCACAAGATATAAAAGTACTATGTATTGTGTTTTACCTTACATCTTTTATCCATGTGATATATGTTTATAAGTCTTGACCTAAAACAATACAGTTAAAGTTAAAATGTTCGCGCTACATTTAGTTTTGCATTCTTTTGCGCTCAAAGCAGTTACCGCAAAATAATACACAGATATATATTGTTTGCGTATAAGTCCATGTGATGAAATTACAGATTGTGAATTCAAAATCATGCTGAACAGGCAAAGATCTGCGAAGCGCAAAGAATTAATCGTGCCAAAATTACCACTTTTGTAGTGCCCTATTTATCCCCCACCAAGACACTTGCAGGAAAAAAACCCAACAGATTCTTGGTCAGTTATACCATTACCATCACAGTTGTTCTTCCTATAATATACAGTTCATCTATTACCCCTTGGTATCCCTATCTTATTACACATATCCCACTGCTCTATGATCATAGGCATGATCCATCACCAACAGCTTAACCTTCTAAATGCTGGCTGAATTAACTGTCAAGTGAAATTAAAAAGGTTTGTTCATCTTCAAATTAACACAAAATTAATTGTCAGAATAAGAAATATGAACTATCATGATTATATTTGAATAAGTACAAGCCTAGTCATGGTTCAGCGGTTTATGAGATAGCCCTCAACTTTTCGGGCTACTATTACTCGGTAGAATTGTGTGTCAGGATCTTAGTTAGCTATAGCCACGTGCAAGGCATTAAAATTGAAATCTGAGCCGGTATATATAACCCCTACCCTGAAGATACAAAGAATTGCCCTGATGCGACATACTTGATAAATACTTTACAATAGACAGTTTTCACAAGGCAGACTCTCCATTAATATAAAACACATTTGAGAATGAACTGGAATACAAAATTCGTCAACAAATAGATTAAAATGCCAATAGTTATCCTCCCCTCCACCCCCCCCCCCAAAAAACCCCACCCAAATCACACACCCAAAAACAACATTTACTACAGATAGTTGTTAATTTTGGGATCAAATTTCACTCTTGGTTTTGATCACAGACAACGTATGTTAGTTATAGGGAAATGTTTTTATTATTAAATTAAAAACACAAATATTAATGGTTGAATTAAAGGGAAATCGGTAAAATTTCACTCATGGAAATGAACACATATGTTAGTTATAGGGAACTGTTTTCGTTAGTTAAAAACACAAATATTAATGGTTGAGGGGAAAATCGAACTCTTAGGCAATAACAATTTCATGCATGCATTCCAATGGAAAATGTTGCAACACTGCATTAAATAAAATTATCTTTTATTGTATGCATTTGCTAATGAAAAATATAAATATTGTTTTAAATCATTAATTTGTAAATTGTTATATTAATGCATCGCTTGTCATTTTTCCATCAGCCAGGCAAGATATCAATTGCATAGTTCACATAAGGCTTGTTCAGACGGCCACTAAGCTCGAGAATAGTTATCTCAAGCTTAAACATTTTTTACTGCTAACCCAGAGTGTCTCTCCACACAACAAACTTAACCTCGAGAATAGCGACGCTACTGCGGTAGCTTCGAGGGTTAGTTAACTGTAAGATCTTTTAGGGTTAACATTCCAGCTTTATACTCAGGGTTAGATTACCATGATCGATTCACACGGCCGTTAACCAAGAGTTTAACCTTTAGGTTAGCGAATTTGACTTCGGGGTTAGTTAACTGTAAGATCTTTTAGGGTTAACATTCCAGCTTTATACTCAGGGTTAGATTACCATGATCAATTCACACGGCTGTTAACCAAGAGTTTAACCTCTAGGTTAGCGAATTTGACGCTAACCAAGAGGTAAGTGTCCCTCGTTGGAACGCACCTATAGACAACCTCTTCTTCAAGATTTATGATGCTGTCACCACAGTCATTTCACAACTCGCTGCTGTGGGCGGACATCTTGTTAAGACCAGAAACATTCCATCCAAAACGGATTGTTCTGGTAGGGATAGAACAAAAGGATTATTTCTGGGGATGAGGGGAAGGGCGTACTTGGTGGATATGAGGTCACAGGGAAGTGCAACCACATAGGGTCCCATTTTTTACTCATCTGGTAAATGAATGAACCCTTTCCATAGCCATTTTTGGTAAATTTATGGGTCTAAAATCCTTAAATTTGCTTTTTTTTACAGAAATTTTAGCAATCATATATGTAGGAAAATGATGGGTCTCTGGTAAATATAAATGGGTCCATAACCCTCGAAAATTGATAAATGTTTGGGTCAATTTTTCATTTTGCTGGCGGCACATCCTCATCAAAAAAAGTATCTGGATACCCCTCCCCCAGTAATTATTTCTGGAGAAACAAATCTGGTCCCTCAAAATCAGGACCAAGTAAAATACCTTCAACTGAGACATGACCTATAGGACTACCCTATATCTGAGCCCAATAACTGCTGCTCCCAATCAGAGAACCGTTATCAAACCCGAGAACCGCACAGCTAGGATTTCATGACTCCAGTGTTTCTATATTCAATTTTAGTATTTTACTGGATAGGCTGATTTGTGAAATAGCGACGAGGAGGGCTAGACCTAACAGGTATATTTGACGTGATCAAGCCATATGAGTCACATGTCCGCATTTTTCGCTTTTGATATTTGTCCTTTCATTTAAAAGCAGGTGGAGATTTCCAAACTCCACTAAAATTGAATTTCTAGTTTTTAAGTTACAAACAATTACCAACTGAGAAAACAAAGTAAAACATAAGAATTTGTCACTTGTAACAAAATTGTAAAATAACATTAAATATTTAACAAATTTAATTTTTACCTTTAACTAAAAATTAATATTCCCGACATCAAACTGGCTCATCCCACTTGATCGCGTCATATATGATGATCTGCTGTCACCTGATCACCAAAAAGATGGTCATGTGACAGGAGAGACAAGATTGACTGACGGGAACCTGGTGCTTTGCAAGCTACAATTATAGCTCTGAAAAAATAACTGAATTTTTCTGAGTCCACGTTGTCTGCACTGCACTCTAATTATAGATTGGAATATGACCCATCGTTTTAAGTGTGTAGACAATGTAAAAGAAAATAAACCGAAATGTGGGAGGGAAGAAAGATGATCCTTTTCGGTATGAAACCATACACCCAAGTCGTGTATCGCAAAGAGGGTTGGGTCAAACATCGGTGAAGTGCTGTTGTTTCTGCAAGACAATACATTTTTCACGGTGACGTGAGCCGGGCCAAGTGGTTGAGATTTTAATGGTACTTTTGTAGTACTTCTCCCTGAGTAATATAGCGGGAGGGAACCGTTCTTGTTCTAATTGCGTGGGATGTACAGTACGCTGTTTGCTCTGCGGAATTGGACCTTGTAAGTGCCCTTACTCTGGGGAATATTTCTGGAAAAAAATGACTTCATTTTTTCCCCTCCAAATTGCGGAGATTGTAAATTTGTTATTCTCAATTACAATGTTCCCCTGCTGGATTTGTAACACATGATCAAGCCTGTATTGGCTAGGTCCAAATAGAGTTGGCAATCTACATACTTAGTCATAATCCTGAATGTTAAGATTTGTTTGTTTGTGATGAAACGCTTAGAAGAAGAGGCATGGACTTATCAAGAGGTAACAGTTCAAGTGAAATGTGCTGCTTTGTGTTAATTGTTCTCAACAAATTTATGTCCAATCTTGATTCTATTTGAAAATTAACTTTCAACAATATATATTACCTTCAGGGATCCATCCCATTGTACCCACTATTAAAGGCATATTATGTGATCTTTTCCAGGGGACGCCCTCAATCCTCGGAGAAAAAAATTGGAAGCAGATTTTCTTGCAGATTTACTTTTCTGATCATAAATCATAAATATATTCCAAGTTACAGAGCGATACGATTCCTAATAACCTCAAAATCATAGCTTTAGTGTGAATTTAGAGTAAAATTTGAAAAAATAGATTGTACCGCTCGGTACATTCTATTTTCAAACCATGATTTGGACGTTATTAGGATCTATCGTATCGATCTGTAACTTAGAAGATCTTTATGATTTATGATCAAAAATGCAAATCTGCAAGAAAATCTGTTTTCATAGTAAAAATCAATGATAGAGGGCATTACTTGGAAAAGATCACATAATATGCCTTTAATCCTAACTCCCGGCGTGGTTTTGTGAATTAAACTCATTTGTATGGTTTAATTTATTTACGTACGTATATAAATTCATCAAATTTCAAACTGTATTCTTATTTGGACACTTTCAGTCTTTTCTTTTATTCTGATTGAACACATCACTTAGTAGTGTTAATTCGCTGCTCTGTGCTGTAAGGCTCGCCAGTTTGGAACTGATCAAAGTATAGCAAATTATAGGCATGTTTGTACTTATTTCAATGCATTGCATTTCTTATGGTGATTGGAAATGTGGTAATGAAATTCAATAATCTTGACATTTTTGAAACAATTTGTGACATTTTTGAAACAATTTGTGACATTTTGGAATGTCGCCTGCCGCGTGGAAAGTGTTTTAACACTTTGTTATTTATTAGTTATTAAAATTATTATTATTAATTAGTTATTTCAATTAGTTTATCAATGTATAAATTATTATATTTTGATACTTTTTTCAGAGTTTTCGAAAATCAACTTGCATGCTGATATTTATCAAAGTTATTTACCAAAGTCATTCCTCCTATCCTTTCCTCATCACTCAGTTCCGTTGCTGAATTGCATCTCATATCAATGAGCGCTTCACAAAGCAATTCAAATATGACTGATCATGAGAATGTGCGGTTTATCAAGTTCATCATACCTCTCAGACAGTAGCGTAGCCAGTGGGGGGGGGGGGGGGGGCAGGGGGGGCAGACTGCCCCCCCCCCCCCCCCCCCCCCCCCCCCCCCCCCGGACACCTAAAATGGGGACGGCGAAGCGGAAAAATTGGGACGAGAAGAAGGGGAGAAAAGAGAGAAAGAAGGGGGAAGGAGAGGGAGAAAGAGAAGAGAAAGGGGGAGGAGAGGGAGAAAGAGAAGGGAAAGGGGAAGGAGAGGGAAAAAGAGAAGGGAAAGGGGAAGGAGAGGGGAAAGAGAAGAGAAATGGGGACGAGAAATTGTTCATGTAGTACATTTACTTTGCAATTTTTTTTGGACTGTGCAATTTTTTTTGGACTGTGCGAAATTTTTTGAACTCACACCGCCTCCCCCCACCACTTACGTGAAATTCACGCGGTAAGTGACTAGAATTTTTTGGGGGGCAACCTTTTACGAAAATGCTTAAAAATAGGGACGATATTGATAAAAATAGGGACGATATTGATGTTTGCCCCCCCCCCCCCCCCCCCCCCGGAATGACAATGCTGGCTACGCGCCTGCTCTCAGAAAACTCTGTCGGAAACGTACAATTGTTGTTTTGCTCTATAAAAGCAATCTGACTGTGACAAGTGCGCTATAATTAGCCGTTGTTGGAGAGATTTCATTTCCACATGATATATAAATGCCAAGGCCTGGCTGGCTGTATTTGATAAATATCGATCATTTTCATTTTGTTCGAGGTTGAAGAGTAGTTGACTTCGCTCGATGCAATCACGGGTGTCGTATATTTTTCATTATAAAGACCTGGGAACATTTGATAATTATTGATTCATTTAGAGGCTCATAAAAACCATAATTTGTTTCATGTCTGGACAAGAATTAGACACTTTGAGGGAAGTTATTTTTATAATGTAGTTGCTTTTATTAATATAATAATTGCATTTATTATTTTAATTTTGCATTATTAAGTTCCGATAAGCATGAAATGTTTGCATTTTTGAAAATGTTGCAGATTTTGTAAATGCCATGGATTTTCCTTTCTTTCATAGTCCCGTTAGGTACTATAAGAAATTGATTAATTTGTCAAACACTTTTTATTCTGCTAGATATTCTATATTTTACTGATTTTTTCGTTGCCAGAAAAATATACAGTATTTTTATATAGTCCATCACAAGACTAAACATAGCATATAACTGATTGCTATATAACTTTACAAAAACCACCCAGAGCTTTGAGAAATGGTTTGAATTACTCAATACAAATATGGTTATTTCCCCTGAAAGAATGTTACATTTTTGAAAGATTTTTGAACAATAATAAATAGTTAAAAATGAAGTAAAATGAAATAAGGCCAAACAAAGAAGAAAGTCTGTCTCAGAAACATTGTGCCAAAAAGCTAAGTGCTGTGCTTTTTCCTTTTTTTAGAAAATAGGCTGCGAGGTATGGATTTATTTTTTTGTTGTTGCTATTTTTTGTTGTTGCTTATCCAAGCTTTATACAGAGAACTTTTTAAAACTTTTAAAAAAAAGATTTAAAAAAAAAAAAAAAAAAGAAAGAAAAAAGAAGAAGTTTTTTTAGCCCCCAAGCTCATAGACCTACACGCCCTAGCTCATTTCACCAATGCGGAAGGGCTTCTGAGACAGACCTTATTCTTTGTTTGGCCTAAAACACCTTTTAAAACATTTAATAATGCCCAAAATAAGTTGAGTTGAGATTTGACAAACAAGCTATTATATTGAGTTGGCTTTATTGATCATCTGTGTAGAAATCAGAGTGCAATGACACCCATGGATTCGTATGTTATTCCTCAATTTATGGACGTTTAGTTCACTCATTACACCTCTCTGTCCATTTCACATCCGGAGGGAAAATTATTGAGGGAAATAGTAATAAATGTCATCAACGGTTATTAAATGTTGACTATATTACGCTTAAAAGAAATACAATAATCGTTGAACGATACTGGTCATTGACTTTGTTTAGTATACAAACTGTGGTCGATTTGTTTCTTATAATGGAATTGTTGCTTAGGTAGACATATTTTAATCTTTAATTAAACCAGCTCACTGATTTTCCTAAATATCTTTTATATTTAATCATAGATTATGTAACGTAATTGGGGTGGTTTTAATTTGACCTAAGTCACTAACATTATTTATCAAATTGGATGACTTGTGTCAAAGTTTTGTGTCGTAAATTACAATATTTTGATAAATTTCATTTTAATCTGATCACTAATTACTGACAAGTTTTGCTATTGAGTTGGTTGATTTTTTCATACATATTTATAATTTAAAGGTAGGTGTGCGAATAATGGTTCTATTTTAAACTTGATGTTTTCTATTTTACATGAAGAGTTATCCTTAATTTGAGCTCACACGATGTATATTCCCGTTTAATATACAGGGTGAGTCAAAAAGACTGCAATAGTGGAAAGAAGCCATTTTGTTTTCAAAACCAAAATGAATTTTAAGACTTTTTAAACGTTGCAAGAATTATGTATTTAATCCTAACTTTGTGTGAAAAAATGAAGTCGATCGCATTTTCCGTTTGTCTTTGGTGAACCTTTTGACCAGTGCACCCATTTTACACGTTTGTCCACGAGATACCCAAAATATACATCAGATCGCAAAATGTGTCTCTCATTCAAATTTGGAAACTTGAGTTCATTTGTGATGTTATTGGAATTTGATGCATCCTTTCTTGTTTACATGTGAGTTAGCATAATCAATTATAATCGTACCCATGCAATGAAAGCGTATACTGTTCTAGATTTTAATAAAAAACTGAAATTTTCCATTTTTTTGTTGGCGGGATATTCAAATATGAAAATGCAATGTGTGCCATTTCAAATGAAAATCACTGTGCTCGTGGACAAACAGGTAAATTTGGTTGTGCAGCAAAGAGGGTCACCAAATACAAACGAAAAATGCGATCGACTTCATTTTTTCACACAAAGTTAAAATGTTTTAAAATTCATTTTGGATTTGAAAACAAAATGGCTTCTTTCCACTATTGCAGTCTTTTTGACTCACCCTGTACACATTATTTTCTCATAATGCACCATTAATTTGCAACATATTATAATCTATGTATTTCTGTGTTTTCTTTCCTTGCATATTTCCCGACCTCTGTGCAACATCCTATGATGATCTAATGATGGAAACAGGTAAGAAAATGATATATATCTGAATACATTTTATTTGATATAAAAAGAATATAGATGGACTGACCATTGTGGCATGCCATGCTCTGACCAGGCGCTGAAATTAGAGAGAGGACAATGCCGGGATACTCACATGTGATTGAGTGCCGGTACAATAATATTTGCCCTGGCAGTTGCCTGGAAGGACTTTCAAAAAGCACCCTAAATAAGTAATTGCATTAATGTGAAAACTTGACTTGACTTGACTTACGGAGGGTGATATTCCCGAACCACGATGCTTCTCCAAATCTTCCTTTCCAACATAGCTGTCTTGTGAAATGTGAAAAAGCACCCCCTAAACAAGTATGGACATTATTTTGCATACCCAAGTGATATCAGTATTTCAAATACCCTAAACAAGTAATCATAATATTTTCATACCCTATACAAGTAATTTGTATAGTTAAAACCACTTACCAAGTATATGATACATTTCAAATCCTCTTTTCCTTCCCAACAAATGCTGAGGTGATCTATCAGATCAAGCAACAATACAAATTGAAAAATATATCCCGCCCGTATATCTTGGCTATTTATAATTTATCACAGAACAAAAGGAACCTCAATACGTAAGACCACGAAAACTATACACTTTTTCTAAAATTTAGCTTGTTTCGATACATTACGTACGTAACATACACCGGCTTGAAAAACTACCCTAATTACATGATTTTTTGGACGGGCCTGATACCCCTCTTGTAATGACCACGGAGCACCCCGGGGGCGTTGTCAATACCCAGTCTGCTTATAATACGTATAAAGTGATATTAAAACATCATTTGTTTATCGCCATCTTCTCAGATCCACCCTTTAAATTGTGGATTCTCAAAAAAGTAAAGCCAAAACAAAAAAACCAAAAATTGTCTCAAATGACATGAGAGACTGAAAATCTAATGCGGTCTGCGGAAATTTTTTTCTTTTTCAATTTAGACCTGATCGTCATTTGTTTGACCGAAAAGTTGGATTTAGCAAGATTTTTTTGAGAAAATCGAAAAAAGAAGAAAAAAAATTGGGAAAAAAAATTGGAAAAAAAATTGGGAAAAAAATAAATTGGAAACCCCCCCCCCACTAAAAAAAACACCTAACGCGGGCGGTTTCGGGAATGCGCGCGGGTCATTTGAGACATTTTTTTTTTTGGCCTAAGAGAATCTTCAAGTTTTTGGCAAATCATATCCTTTACAGAGATGTTTCCTCAAGATGACCAGTGTGTTTAAATGCTCGTATTTCATCAGGATTTTTTGTTATTGTCGCAATTTTCAAGTTTGAACAATTTTACAATTTTAACATCACTTTTCACCGTTTTCAGCATTTCCCTCAAAATATTCTGTCTGAACATGCGGTAGCTATTACAGAAAGTGCCCTCAATGTAAAGCGCAAAATCCATCTCCTCGAGGTTAAGAATTATGTCTAGTATGTACACTTAGTTCGCATTCAGAGTCAGTCATAGTATGTATAAATACATCTCCTTGACTACCTAAGTGTAGCAGCTAGTCTATTCTGTCAATCTGCATATTCAAGACTCAATTCACTCCATGAAAGAATGTATATTGCTAGCATTGGCGACGGGAAAAAATCCTATCCTGTTGTACGGGCAAACGAAAGGGTCGGTCTGTCTGGTCGGGGTTTTTTTTGGGTGGGGGAGAGGGCTGAGTCAGAGAGAGCGGGGGGAGCTGTGAAGACAGAAACTTACAACCGGGGGTCGGGGGGCATCAACAACTTGAGAGGGGGGTGTAACGTTCCCCAAAAGTGCCGCAACAAGACAATACACCCCTGGTCTGGACATTTTGGTGACTTTTTTCAGCAATCAATTCAAAGCATTTAAAAATAAAAATAAATCAATTTTTCCGTCACCGTAGTGCGATTTGGCTGAGAAATACGATTAAAGGGGCATGTTGATGCAGAGGTACATTAACAATTCCCCTCGCCTGATGCAATCCGCGACCGCTCTGTCGCCAGAAAACAAAACAATGATGAACGTCGGTATGCAAATTAGCCAGTGTCCCCTCCTAAATATATATACTCCTTGGTAGCACCTTCGGGGTTAAATATTATGGTCAATAGATTCAATTATTCATACAGATAAAGGACGATTGTAATATAAACGGGGTATTAAATAAATTGCATATTTATAACACAATGTTGGCACTTCTGGTTATCACCATAGATTATAATAGGATCTAGTTGCAGTTTCCTAAGCTTCAAAGTCGCTATATAATTTGTTTTGAAACAAATTTGAAATAAAAAGATCACACGTTCTGTTAAATCATTTTTATGTGTCAGAATTTGATATTTAAATCATATCTGTGATTGAAACATACCAGTTGTCTCCATATATGAACTTTTAAAATTTGAAATTCATGTTAAAGAACTATTTGTTAGCTTTAAAATGATACCTAATTTGCCAAGATACCATGGCAGAGACCAGCCCATGTGTGGGCGGTTTTAGATGATAAAGTCAACAGAGCTTATATACTGCGCGAATGTGAGCTGATAGTTGTGGCTTGTCTATGCGGGCCAGCGGGTTGATGTGCGGAGGGTCCCCGGATTGATTTCCGGTGGGAGCAGCGATTTTTTGGTTCCTCTTGTCCCCTCTCCCCGTTTTTGTTTTAAAAATCTGGGGGTTGGGTCATGGTTAATTTGCAACTTCCAATTTGCAATTTTACATGCTATGAAGATTAATCAAACCAATGACTGTTAAAAGTCAAAGGTACAGCATGCATACTGGTCAGATTAATTTTCCCCTTTATGTACGTCCATCCATCCATGCCTGTCCATGCCACTGAATTGGTTGGTCTATCAGACAAGTCCCAACAAGGTGCATTTTCACACCTATATCCTATAAAACCAGGGGGCCCTATTCACAGCTGTACCTTCCCGGGGCAATTTAAGCCATGTTTTAAGTTGAAATTTGAATTTAGTAACAGTCTTAATATGGATCTTATATGCTAAGTTAATAAATTAGATTGGGGCTCTTTCACACTATGTCAGGTATCCATATGCTAATAACTGCTTGCTATTCCAAGACTTCTATTACAGATTCTGCTATCAAATCAACTATAGAATAATTAGGAGTGTGTTCAGAAGTAATTTCTTCACCAATTTCTTAAAAGTTGATTCGGTCGGGCACAGTGTTTTGGTTTGTTTGTCTCTCCTTAACCCTTTGAACACTGGGGGCCGGATTTCCGGCCGCTAACATGTGCGCACTGTTTACAAGCTTTGGGCGATTCCCCGTCGAATGTTACACATGCCCTTTGACCTGGAGAGTGGTGTACGGTCTGCACATAGCTTCTGTCTGACAATGCGTTGAAGACGATCTTTGCTGATAAATGTGAAGTCATTTCATCAATTTTGGTCGGATTTTCGGATTTTTCAATGGCGCCGCTGGCAGCAGATGTTTTAGCAAGGGTCATGGACTCTGATATGGAGGATATATATGATTCTGACTATAGTAATAAGGATGAACAAGACACGGTAAACATGCACATTGCAACTAAAAAAGTGCTAGTAACTGTTATGGGAACGATACAGACAGTAACATTATGCCCTATTGAGTGGTATTTCGGCAGGGGTGTCAGGGTGGGGCTACCATTTACTCAGGGTGTCAGTGTTCAAAGGGTTAATAACACTTGTTCTATTTACATGCTTATTAGAATAGCCACAAGTCTGCCCTGCATAGCCTGTATCTTGACTGTAACCATTCTGTATTTATTGTATAGCCATGAGGGTATTATAAAGGTTGCTTTTGTGAACGAATAAAGACGAGGAAATCGTGCAGACACTGAAATCAAACTATGTATCCAGGCTTTAGCATTCAATTAGGGGTAATAAGTTCATCTTTAAAACCTAGTTTTTGGTGACAATGTAGTGGTCAGGTTATTAGATCAAGAACTTAACCCGTATTGTTTGAAATCAAGATTCTTGTATAACACGACCAACTCAATTATGGGTTAACAGTAAGTTCATATTTTAACAAACTTTAAAGTGAGAAATAAACTGGTTAATTCGATCAGTTTCTTACAAAAAGATGCTTATGATGGGCTATTCCATTTGAAATCCATATACCCCACATGGAAGACATACCTTAATCTTCCGAGCAGGGAGTGTGAATTTCAAATGGGGTAACCTGCATGGCTGACTCCATTTGTAATCTACACTCCCTGTGTGCAAGATTAAAGTCCCCGTTAAAGTCATGTCTACCATAAGAGAGGGGGATGGGTTTTAACTGGAATAGCCTATAAATAAACAAGACGTTGCACACATAATGTTATTACAACAGGCACACTCTAAATGTTTGGATGCCTCAAAAGGTGTTCTAGTTATTTTTATATTGGAAATATTTACACACAATTGCAGTTTTTTCTTGTTTTAACATTATCCTAAATCCACAAATATCATTACAGGATTTAGTCAGCTGAAAATTGAACATGTTCCGTTTTGAACACCGTGTTTAAATTGGCACGGAGAGATTGGCGATAAAAATGAACTAAAAAAAAAGAACACAAGTTTCAATAGATAAGGTATAAAAGAACCCAGAAACGTAATATTTCATGGGCAAATGGTTGAAGTGATGGCGCTAGATAAACATTCTAGTGAAGCCATACGTGCCAAATTCTGCAGTTAATTTTGATGTGATCTACATCGAAATTAACAAATTGTGAAATATTACATGATATACTGCGAAATAAGGTAAACGGTTTCAGATGGTAATTAGTATTATGCCAAAGTATAACTTTGGTAAAAAAACACCTGATTTCCAGAAAAATTGAGGGTGCACTCCCATACGTATCTCTCAATGCTCCTAACGTCTCAAAGGAACACCTTTTACACATACTAATTTTAAAAAAGTGACTTTTTTAAAATTTTGCAGTCTTTCTAGATGCTGTGACATTCATGCACACTCAAGAAATTGTTGTATACATACACCTGTACAATGAGTTGAGTTTATTCACAGACAATTCCATCAACATTCCTTCACTGAGAGACAATTTAAAAGCTAATTTTGAAGAAAGTAGGCATTGACATGCTCGACATGCTTAATAATTTCACTACGGTGATAATGGCACAATCAGGGATTTTCCCAGTTTGTGGGAGAGCAAATCCGTATGGTTGGATATCTCAGATCTGGAATCATCATTTTTTGCTAAAAATGTATTCAGACTTGCATTTGTTTTGTTGTTTCGTAGACTTGAGTTGTGTTTCAAAATGATGGAATTGATCACATTTTGTGATAAAAGTCTTTTGATTTCTACTGAATCTTATTTATAACAAACTAGAATTAAAAGAAAATGATTTGGATAATGTTTGTGAAATAACTAATTGATGTAAAAGAACCTGTGTATAGCAAGTAAAATATAACAATTGTTATGTAACAATTGTTACATTAACTTTAGGCTAAACAAAAAAAGTTTGTCTCAAATGACCTGCGCGCATTCCCAAAACCACCGGCGTTAGCTCTTTTTTTTAGTTTTTTTTTTTCTTCAATTTTTCAAAAAAGTCTTGCAAAATCCAACTTTTTGACCAAACAAATGATGAGAGAAAAAAAATCCGCAGATCGCATTCGATTTTCAATCTATCGTGTCATTTGAGACAAACTTTTTTTGTTGTTGTTGCCTTACTCGAATTGCATCTGCATTTGATAACGGTTCTATAGTTCAAGTCAGTTCCCAATTGGCAATCCTGCTTTATTTTAAAGTAGCGAATAAATTCAGAGAAGTGTGGACGTGCAAAACGTTTGCATGGTGTAAGGCCAAACAAAGAAGGTCTGTCTCAGAAGCCCGTCCGCATTGGTATTTGAAATGAGCTACGGCGCCTAGGTCTATGTGCTGGAGGCTAAAAAACTTTCTTCTTTTTTTAGGGATTTTTTTGGATTTCTTTTTTGGATTTTTTTTGGTTTTTTAAAAAAAAAGTGTTAAAAAATTCTCTGTAAGCTTAGATAAGCAACAACAAAAATTAAAAAAATCTTTTTTTTTGCATACCTCAGCCTATTTTCTAAAATAAAACATAAATAAAAAAATCGCACAGCACTTAGCTTTTTTCCACAAGGTTTCTGAGACAGACTTTCTTCTTTGTTTGGACTAACATGGTGCATTGTGAATCATATGTGTGATGCTTGCGTATTGCCAAAATAGCGTGTGTACGCTCTGATTACTTATGCGCACAGAGAGATAAAAAGGCATAATTTCTCACCAATTTGTCAAAACAACAGGCCCTCTCTTAAACATAAGATTACAATTACTAGAATTTATCCGAGTGGAATTTCAAAATAACATTTTGAGATAGATTCTTCTTTTCATTTCCTACTGTTAGAATTTGATAATAACATTATTATAATTTATATCGTTAGCCATTTCCTCTTCTATTATGTTAGAGGTGAAAAAGTTCGCAAGCGAGCCTGCACAGGGGAGATGGCATTTAATCCTAGGAATACAATTTTGTGGACACAGAAATCCGCTGCTTTTGTAGTAGAAGCTATTATTCGATGCATAGGAAAAAGAACTAAAACCGACTGCAGCGGCGAGGGAGCAAGTTCTGATTGTGGCGGATGAAATAGGAAACTGTCAGGCGGCCGTTGATGCTCATGCTAACTTCACTTATTCTATAGAGTGTTTCATAAAAAATATCATTGTATGAATGTAAATGAAGGTTAATAATACAAGAACTGTCAAGAACTGGCAACCAATGGAGGTCTCAGAGAACCGGTTAAAGTGGTCGATCCTGTGTTCACATGAACGGAAAGCAGTACATTTTGATCGTGAGGGATGAGATGGGAACACTTTCAGGCGGACGTTGATGCTCAGCCTCACTCTATTTATTTTATATCAGAAAAAAGTCACAGTAGGAATGTAAAGCTGAAAGTCCTGTGTTCAGTGGAGCAAATTTTATGATCGATCATGACGTTATGAGCATGTTTCTACTGAGGCACTGGACAGTTATCCCTATTTGAAATAACGCTAATTACCATCAACTTTTTTAATCCCCCGTTTCTATTATTATTCACCGCTAAATTTACAAGCCTCCTAAACGATGGGCCATGACATTTGACCTTTCGTTATATCAAAAATGGGGCCTCACGTGAAGGAGACTGCCGCCATAGTTCTTTGTCTTTTAATGCTACATTTTAACAACATAAACATGATAAATGAATATGAAATTCGTCATAAACGTTCGTCGTAAACGAAGAGACACAATGCGTAGCATCCAGCGTGTATGTGTATACTTCTGGTTCACAAGAACTTTAGCGGTAAGATTTAACGGGTGGCTGATCCTATAGGCAAGTAAGTGTTAATTACCGTTAACTAACCTGGATTTTGCCATTAGAAAACATAACGGTAATTAGCGTTTTATTTGGCTGTTTCTACTGGGCAACTTAACGTTAATTACCGTTAAGTCGCCTAGTAGAAACACACTCTATGATATCAACCTTTATTTACAAGTGCCAATGTGTCCGCCCTTCCAATGTTCAAATTAAGAAAATATATCAGGTTTTCTAGCAGATAACCATATACAAAATCAGGTTATCCGCCAATGTTTTTGGTTGTCCTCCAATGTAAGTACAGAACAAATATTCAAAAAGTATGATCATCAAAAAGATAACCTGCATTGAAATTTAGGTTATCCGCCAGCATTTTTGGGTTTCAGGATGCCCGAATAACCACTTAATTTGAACACTGCCCGGGCCCATCCTCACATTTAACAATTTACATTAAATTTTCATTTACAAAAAAGATCACAAAAAATAATAACTCGTGAAAAACCCACTCATAGCATATCATAACCACAAATAAAATGCAGCCACTTGAGGGCACATGAACAAGTTATGAAATGTTCAGCATTGAATTTTATGAATGGGCAATTTGTGGCTTTTGTGTGTCAAGTCTATCGGTATTGATGGCACACAATTCAGCGTGATTGCTAGCTCATTATTTAAATGTAATTGATGAGTTTGGTTTCAGTGATGGATGTGCTTGGTTAGACTTGACAAAGCAATTTACAAATGCCGCATTTAGCATAATTTGTAAATCAAATCTGTTCAATTATCTAATTAATCTTTCAAATATGTATGTCGGTGTTTCTAAACCTGTTTACATTTGCATGAATAACTGTACATTAGTTATGATTAGATTAATAAATCAAATTTCTGGTATCTATAATTTTTTTTAATTTAAAATAAATATCTGTGCAAGTTTGCACCTACAGCGGCACAAAGAATCTGTGTTTAAACACCTTACATAAGGCTTTTGGTTTTACCATATTTTACAAAACACATTTTTCAGAAACCTCTCCCAACTTTCAAGGTCTATCTCAAGGATTGCTTACTTGCTTAATTCGAGTTGTGTTCTCGATCTACAATGGCTCTCCACACCTTTCTGTCCTGCATTGCTGTCTTTAAGTCTCCTACATCCAAACCAGTGTCCTATTTTAGCACATCGATGTAAGTAAGGCAGGTCTTCCAGGTTTTCTTCTCCCATGCTTTGGTATCCAATGAACCAGCTTTGACACACATTCTTGACTCCTAAAGCAGTGGCCTGAGAATCTTGTCCTTCTCTCCCTGAAGGATTACTGAATCAATACTAGGTATGTTTGTACTTATTTTAATGCATTTCTCATAGTGATTCCAAATATGATTATAAAATTTAACAATTTTGACATTTTTGAAACATTTTGTAACATTTTGGAATGTCGTCTGCAGACGCCTGCCACGTGGAAAGTGTTAAATAGGTTTCAGATTAAAATTGATCAAATGAAAAATGAAAAAATATTTCAATTTACAAATCTTCAGAGATTTCTTTGCAAATGATTTTTGTTAGGGTTTTGGGGTTTTGTCCTCCTAAAAACAACCTGTTTTAAAAACACCTGGCATGCACTTCAAATAGGGTGTAGGTTTTATGTGTGGATTCCAGCACTGGATTCTGCCTTCAAGAGAGTAGCCTAAGTGGGGAATTATCAGAAATGAGTCAATGATTTATTTCAAAAACTATGAGCGTGTTTCTACTGGGGCACTGCAAAGTTAACGGTAAGATTTACCAGTATTTTTTTAATCCCCCTGTTTCTACTCGTGAAAAGTTACCGCTAAAGTTTATCGATCCTAGTTGATAGGCCAAGACATTTGACCTTTTGTTATACTAAACAATGCTTCCCCACCTGAAAAAGATTGCCTCACAATGTGTATAATCCAGCGTGCCACGGTTCACAGAACATAACGGTAAGACCGTTAATTACCTGTACCAAACCTGGTTTCTGAAGGTTTTTGCTGTAACGAAACTTACCGATTTTTAACGGTATCTGGCTGTTTTTACTGAGCAAACTTACCGGTAAGTAACGGTAAGTTCCCCAGTAGAAACACGCTCTATAACTCTGCACTATACCAAGCTCCAGATCTGGAGAAAATGGACAATTTATTCAGAAAGCTCCTTACAGGGACATATTGGCCCGTATTCTCGTACGTAGTTAAACACGGTTTTAAGCTAAACACGCGTCAAACTTTGACTTTAGACACAGCGTTTAACTAAACGCAATTCTCATACTTTTGTTTTACTTAAACACGCGTCTAACTCACTGAAAAGTGTCTAACTTTAAACATGGGTATGGGGGTAGTTTAAGGCGCGTTTAACTAAACAAATACACTAACTGTATGCCGTGAATTATTACGTGCCCGGTGTAAGCTACCAAGCAAATCGGGTAGTATTAAAAATACACGTGCGTTCGAGGTATTCAGTCGATACCTACTGTAACCCATTAGGGCTACAACAAAAATAAATACCTGTATACAGTAACGCACAACCACCCTGGGGACGAGATGCGCAGAGTTTAAAACCGTGTTTAGTTAAACACGTTGTTTAAAAGGTAAACTCGCGTTTTAGTTAGACACGATTTTTAGCTAAAACCGTGTTTAGTACGAAAATACGGCCCTTAGTGTTTGGAGACCAAGTTTAGTTCTAAAATTACAGAAATACAGATGACTTGTGTGGAAATTCTTCATTCTTGAAGGAATATTGTTTTTATTTGACTGAGATATTTACCATATTTTTTGTCCAGACCTAGCAACCCTCTCTGCATCATCCTCCCCATCTCATTATCTCCTCCTCATCATCATCATTCATGCTTGTCCTCGGCCGAACGACTAACCGTCCTCGCAATTATTAAATTAGTTTTGTGTATTACATAGCCCCCTCCTATGATTACTTGTAATAGATATGGTGCCAGTGACATATATACAATGGATAATACCCCTGTAGCAAATGTCAATATCCATTTGTATGCGAATTAATGTTTCACTCACTCGGCATTCCGATACAGTAGCGATATTCGCTGTATTTGTGTGTGCGTGTGGCTATGCTTGTTGTGTGAGGATTCTCTACGCTTCTTGCCCTGTCTGTGGGTCAGGTGATTGGCTGGTTGACCTGAGCAGGTTTGAAATATGATTTTAGGCAGCCCAAAACAGATAGAGTCAAGTCAAGTCATTTGAAATTGTTTTAAGTCATAAGTCCAGTCATTGCTTTCAATGACTCAAGTCATGTCAAGTCATCAAAAATAGTGACGTAAGTCCAAGTCAAGTCAATAACAACACTGACATACCTATACAATAATGCTCCACCGGGTGAATAAAAAAATAAGTCATGCATAAATTGAAACTGCCCTTTGACCTTGATATGTGCATTGAACCATCCAATCATTGTTGTTTGTATATTAAGCTTATTCAATCTAGTTCGTCTTCCGAAAAGTTGAAAATAATCGACTGAAAAATAAGCGAAATGTGACAGGTTTTGTTTGTAAGCTGATCCATTTTTACACCATTCTAATGGGATTTACAGCTAAGATATAGACATGACTGTTTGTCATTGAGCACTCTATTCAAAAGATAGTCTAACCATGTATTCTTGTCGATATTCATGAAATAATGTTGATAAATAAATAAATAAATAAAAAGCAATTGAATACCAATAAACCACACAAAATCTTATAATTTATCCCAAGTCATTTTGTTATTCCTGTAATAAAAGAGGAAGACAAAATCTGCCCATGAATTTAGTGACAACTATACTAGCATTCCTCATCATTTTTGAGATATTTTTATGAGCAAGTAACATGTCTTCATGTATCCTTTTATCCCATTCATAATTCATGTCTTTACACATCCTGCATAGAATCTCTTTTTGAATTACCTTCTCTGTTTTCTCATGTTTTCTTCTGTGCCGGAGTTTTGCATTTTTTAACATTCATGTCTCCAGTGGGCTGTGAATAACGTACTACTGCAAGAATGAGGCATTTTATTTTTAATGTATTAATATTCCATGAGGCGCCATTTTCTTATTATCACATGATACAATGATCTTATGGGAGGGAGGGTGCTAGCTTAGGTTGTCATTGGCTGTTTTGTTGTCATTTACATGCCAGCTATATTAAACTGTGATGCATGGGGGGGGGGGGGGGGGGGGTGGGGGTATAAAATCCACAGTGACAGCTGACTTTTTGTTGTCCAATGGGTGGCCTTGCCCCTCTCCTCGATTCTGATTAGAACTAAGAAACTACTCTTTAAAGCCATTGAAAGGCCAGGTTCCACATGGTTATCATATGGGTTTTAGGTTTCACATGGGGTATGCATGGGGTACACATGGGTTTCACATGGGTTGCATATGGGTAATGCCACAGGTATTTCACAGGTTTCACATTTATGGGTTACACATGGGTAATGCCACAAGTATCACATGGGTTTCACACAGGTTGCACATGGGTAATGCTACAGGTATCACATGGGTTTCACATGAGTTACACATGGGTAATGACATGGTTAACACGAGTTTTACATGGATATTACATGGACTACACACACATGCTATGTAGTGATGGGGAGTGTCTAGCAAATGGCAATCTATAAGAGCATGTTTCTACTGGGAACTTACCGTGGTATGTTTGCCCAGTAGCCAAACAGCCAGATACTGTTAAGAATCGGTTAGTTTTGTAACAACAAAAACCTTCACAAACCAGGTTTGGTACCAGTAATTAACGGTAACTTTCCCAGTAGAAACACGCTCTTAGATTGAAACAGCCAGCCGATTAATCTTACAATTATGTTGTGTGAGCCGTGTCACGCTGGATTATACACATTGTGAGGCAATCTTTTTCAGGTGAGGCGGCATTGTTTGGTATAACAAAAGGTCAAATGTCGTGGCCCATCGACTAGGATTGATAAACTTAGCGGTAACCTTTTCGCGAGGGGGGATTAAAAATCTACCGGTAAATCTTACTGTTTAATCTTACCGTTAAGCAGTGCCCCAGTAGAAACACGCTCTAATACTATATAGTAATAGTCATTACACCAAAGCTCTTCCATACAAACTATACATGTATACATAACCAATCAATAATTCATCAATTATTTTGTCTTTCTGAGAAGAATTTGTAAATTCTTCAAATATGTCATCTCCCAATGCAGTATACGTCGTCGTCTGCCGAATTGAATCTACACGGACGATGCATGGTACCAGTAATCCTGTTGTCAGAGGCATTAAGAAATAGAACATACTATTATCCCCCCTAGGGGGCGATAGAAATGTGCCACGCAACTTTGCATGAATCACCATCCCCTGTGGCAATAACACTGTCATATTTTGTACAAATATCGCGTAGTCCGGGTGTTAGCGTGTAATAACGACACCGTAATTGCAAAATGCCGCCGATAAGCTTCGCCCTATCAATGCCAGTTGCCATGGTTACCAAGTGTCATAATTATGTTACTTTTGAATGACAGCTGATAATAACATTTTTGTTTTATTGCGATTTCGCTTTGTTCAGAAGGTGCTTAAAATAATAATCCAATTTGTGAAATTAAAATAATATTTTATTGCAATTTTTTTTAATAGTTGTATGCTCATGATAATCAAATTTGACGGTTTAAGATTTGCGTGTTATGATTTAATATCGCTTGTCATTCTTATAGCAGTCATGTTGATGAACTTTTTGCTGTTTTAGACTTGATGTCATGCCTCCCGCAATATTATCAAGAGGAGTTTTTATTTTTGTTTACTCTTATCCTCAACGCACTAAACCAGCTTGATAAACATATTCAGCGATTATTAACTGTCATCACGAAAAACACCCTTAGGTATGTCAAATTTTAAGGCATTAACATTTATATTTTAATGAAAGCTCCAAGGTGACAGCTTGCTCTGAATTATCAATAATACACTTTTGAAAATATTATCAAAAGTAGCCTTATTTTATCTTCATATCATATTTTCCTGATTTTTAGCATTTATATTTACCAATATCTCAAATTACGAAAAAAAGAGCTTTAAAAATGTTTGAATAAAACTCTTTTAGAAGTATTAATTTCTATCGTATGGTATCATTACTATCAATGATTTGTTAAAATTGGTCAAGCAATTTAATAAATCAAACTCTGACATTCCATGTTGTTATAATTATTTGTGAGTGGAAATCATCTCGATACCTGCTATCTACAGAAGATAGCACAGTTTTATATGGATTCTCAAAGTAAACATATCAGTAAATGTGACCCAACATGAGCAGATGAGGTACAATGTGATTTATTTGATTTAAGAGCACAAACATGGGACAAAGTAAAAAATAGTCAAATTCATAAAAAAATTGTATTTCTGATCTTTGATACATCTTGTTTCCAACCAAAGATTGAAATTCATGAAAATAAAGAGGTAAACTACATTTTGAGGTATTCAATTTCAATGTACTCCATTGATTTGTAAATAAAACCAAAACTTTAAACGCTCATAACTTTAAAAATTTGTATTTGATGTTTTGAGACGAAGGGATTTTCAATAATCAGTATCTTATTGTGATATCAATAACTCAATATTCACATTTTCCTCATTGTGCCTCATTTACTGGTGTTGAGACACAAATCGTTGTAGTAGTGCATGCTAATTGTGATGCGATCTGTGAAAACCCGTAGGATGTCGCAAAATGTGAACTAGGGATTATGGTTACAATTTAAATTTAAAAAAATATATATATTAGATTTTTTTAAAGAAAATTAAATTCCAATACTTTGTGTCATCATCTTTCATGAAACTTCACCTTCAAACACTTACTTTTTATTATTAACCTTATAATGTTATTCTATTGAATTAAGTATCCTTTTTGGCCTGTTTTCATCATGGTTTCTTGTTTTGTAGCTTTTTATGACATCACAATCATCATTCACTCAAAACTTTTTTTGTAGTGATCATAGAAAAATGATCGAAACAGTTCTGTAATCGGCACAGTTTTAGCTTTCTTATGATATAAATATCTCCAATATGAAAAATGCCACCATGTGGTGGGTTTTCACAGATCGCATCACAATTGTACAAATCTTCAAATGCATTATGGGATACCCGGGAGTGTCACTTCATCTTCAAAGGTGTAACGCATGATCGTTCACTCAGTCAAAAATGACCCTTTTGGGTGCCGTTTCAAGAAAATGTTCAGCCATTTTCACCCCTATTTATTTTACACAAAAATGAGTACAAAAGAGCCACAACAATTACTGCGCTTTTGGGTATATCAAGTACAATTTGATAAAAGCACCCTTTTTAACATTTCAAGAACACAAACAAAAGTCATCTTTTCTGACTCATTTTCTCACAATGTTCTCAAAAAAGTCAAATACGTGAGAAAACATGAGCAAAAAATACTTTACTTCCGGTATTTGATTTCTTCATTCTCATGATTCACAAAATGTGCTATTTCCCATTTTTGAGTACACCGAGACATAAAATCTATCATAAAAAAACACCCCTATCTTTTCAATAACACAAACATTTTAAATTCGCAAAAATACTTTGAAAATTAACCCTTTTTTAATGCAAAATTGTGAGCGATCATGCATATACATTGTCAATGTTAAATGACAATACTGGGGTGATTGCCCGAGCAATGAATTTAAGGGTTGGTTTTGAAGGGCAACACATAAAACCATTTAATTGGGCCTTGGCATTAGGCGACAAATAAAACCTGTTCTACGGGCAAACTGACCTCTCAGGTAGGGTCTATCGGTCAGACCTCCCCAACCCCCTTTTCCCCTTCAAAATGACCATAAAACATCCCAAAAATCAGTTTACAAATTTGCAGTTTTTTTGGCAAGCACTAATTTTTTGGGTCGATATTCATTTGCATAAGAAGCTTTTGTTAACCAATTTCTAAAAAAAAGGGACGGTCGGGCCCGTAGAACAGGGTTTCTTTTCTTTGTTGCCTTAACATCATTATTGCTTTTTATTAATACTGATAGGTATCTGGCGTCTCACTGTCTTTGTTCAAAGCAATTTAGGAAAGTGAAGGATTGCAATATTAGCTAATCAAAAATATAAATTACCAATTTTATGAAAAATAAATTGCTTGTTTATCAATTCTATATCGTTTCTGCAATCAACTGTGTAACTTCAGCTCATAATCCCTTATAAGCAGTGGCGTAACTAGGGTCTTCAATTTGGCGGGGGGGGGGGGGGGGGGGGGGTGCATGAGGGAGGAGAGACCTTAGATATCAGGGGAAGGGGGCATAACCGACCTTTTTGTATATACATATACATATAGTTTGACATTTCATTTGAGGGCATCAAGGGGGTGGGGGTATGTCCCCCTGCCTTCCCCATTCTAGTTACGCTACTGCTTATAAGTTATAAGCAGTGCTGGAAAAAAGAAAAAAGAGTACATGCAGCAATACAGGACCATAGCCCATTCTCAAAGGTTTTAACCTAACAGCCCTGAGTACTAAAACCACTACTTCTAAGCCTATCGCCAAGTGCATGTGCGGACGGTTTTGGATGACATAATCAATCGAGCCTATATAGTGAGTGCGGGATACTGCGCGAACGAGTAGCTGAGGACCGTGGCTTATGCGATGACAGGGAACATGCGGAGGGCCCCGGCGATTTAGTTGGTGTTTTATCTTTCAAAATTGTGATCCCGGTTAAAAGAAACCAATGCATTATAAGCAGCATGTACCAACTTTGATGCGTTATTATTGAGGTTGACCTCTTATCCCCTTAAGAATAACCAGATATTGAATAACTATCGCAGACATTTTATTTGTCTATAGTTTAAAATCAACTATGCAATGAACTGCCTCATCACACATAGTATTTGCGGAAGTGATGATGCCCAATGAAGAGGAAATAATAATCACAATGCGTGGGCTCAACTTGAACTCTTATTCCTTGAAGACAAATGATGGAAGGACGGCTCCTTTTTTCATCACTAATTTTTTTTTCTTTCTTTCTTTTAAAACAGTAGAAACTGTAATAAATTGCTCATCTCTGATATTGTCACTCCATGAGTTATAGGGAAACACACATCATTTGACAAAATTCTAAAATTCCTTATATAGAAACTCATTAATGATCCCAACCTCTGAGAGGTTGCATGCAGTTAAAAAAGAAGAAGTAAAGACTCGGGCCGAGCAAAGCTCGCGAGCGGAGTGCCCATCTCTCTTTCATTAGCATTTGGGCCAGACTCCCCATGTAATTATTGGCTGGGGTGGGGGTTCGCCACTCCTCCCGCACAGCGAGTCTGTTTTACTTCCCAACATTAATTAATGCCGGTACCCAATTATACACCTGGGTGAAGCGTGGCAAGTGCTGTAAAGTGCCTTACCCAAGGACACAACACGCAGGCAGCAACAGGGCTCGAACCCACAACCTTTGTATTGTGGGGCGGGAATGTATCCGTTGGACCACCAAATAGGGCTAGGTATCGTATACGCTGGCTGCATCAATGGCCTCCACATAACTTATCCATAGATGCAGGTATGCGCCAATTATGCCACCACAGTGATTTGCTGGTATAAAAGTCATGCATATTTATGAATGACAAAAAATATCTCCACAAATAAATTTGATCAAGCCTGAGCTTCACGCTTAGAATGATAACAAATTTGCTGATTGGCACAAACTACACATGTATCTGCGCTCACCTCAGCGCCGGAGTTGACACCCATGTCATAGCGCGTTCCCAATCGCACCGTAGCTATGGTAGCGCGACAATACATTCAGCGTTCGATGCGGTATCTCAGCTACAGTGCGTTGATCGTTATTTACCTTATGCCTTAACAGAGCGACAATTTAATGTGGTGAAGAGGCGTTTACGGCCGGGTTGCGAAGCCTGTACCGGCACCTATGGATGAGTTGAACCGGGGATCCAGGGTGCAGGGAACCAGCATATGTATCATATGGAGCAGGTGCGTGGATGGGGTAACTGGTCCGTGCCAAGTAAAGTTTTCAGTTAGTGGTAATTGGCCTTTTGTTTGGATATTTTTTAACATTGATTATATGTTATATGTAAACAGTTACAGGGGTGATATTTTCATAGCAATTCCATAAATATTTACACGAGCTTTAAGCTTTTTATATCATGAAATATGCTTAACCGGACCAGTTGCCCCATCCTCCCCTATACTTCTGACTATGAGTGACTACATAGGAAAGCATTACCAATGAATGTGCCTTTAATGCAATCTTTGACCATACATCTAAAACACCCGGCCTCCCCCGCAGATAGAATCATCCCATCATTGCCACTTCCTAACAAACACATTACACACTAATAATGCATGCGGCAGAGACAATCTTTTCAAGTGCTGTACAAATGCTGCAGTGTCTTTTTTACAAAGTAATGGGTTGTTTCTTCAGATTCTTTCGTCTTTTTGCGTGTATGTTGACTTGATAATCACTGGTCCATTTCAGCAGATCGATACTTCACCTTAGCTTATAAAAAGCACAGCCAGGCCATATACAGTGGAAGCATAGGATTTACATGCATTCTGTTATATTCCAGGTTATGTTATTTTTACAGAGATGGAAGTGTATCAGTCGGTGAGGGGGGGGGGGGGGGGGGGGGGGGTGAGCTAATCAAATTATTTTTTGAGGGTGTGTGTTACTGGAGGTTTGAAATCTTGACCCACTGTTAGGGTGTTTTTACCTCTAAAAATAGCTGATTTGACCCTTTTTTTTAGTAATTAGGGCCCATGTTTAGTGTTTTCCAGCACAAATCATACCCCATGTTTAGGGTTTTTTTCTCAAAAAAGGTACCCATTCGAGCGTCACATTCATGTATACCTCATATGTGAGTATTCCAACCCCAGGCGGTGCACAAACAAGGACAAAATTCAACATACTGCAAACATATTATCAATTTTGGCCCTTGAAATTTTGCCAGTCGTACGGAAGTGATTTTCATATCATTTTTGGCTAAATCTTAAAAACTGCTTTTGGTCAATATTGGCGTATTAACCCATACAGCACTGAGTACTTTCTATAGGTTGTGGTTAGGGCATGCCTACCCAGAAAGGCATAGGCCGAGGCATCCCATAAATCTCAAGCTGAACTTGGCAGGCAACCTGGGTTCGATTCCAGGCGATGGTGGAGCGGGTCCCCCCCCCCCCCCCCCTTAATATGACCTGTTTTTTTCCTCTGATAATTTTATTCCCAAACTATGTCCTGTTAGAGTAAGGGATTTATAAACTGACATTTTGGGGGATATGGGGTGGGGATGGGAGGGGGACACAAGAACTGAAGCAATCTGAAAGGGGGTCTAGGGGACTGTAGAATAAAGTGGTTCTCCTTTACAGGCATACCTGTCTATACCAATTTTCAATGTCAATGTGTCCCTTGGGATCCCAATGTAGACACCTGTGCAGAAGTTGGCTGTGTATAATCCGATAAGCTGACTCTACCCTATAATGAGTAAATCAGGAAATCCAAGCGCACCATCCAACATCACACAGGGAAAACGGAAAAAAGAAAAAAAATCCGTGCACGTTTTTTCCCTCTTCTTCATCTTGTCAATATAAACAGCAGACAAGATTGAATCTTTAAGATGAATGGACCGGATAAGAAGGCTTGAAGATAGTACAATCCCAAAGGCTTAGAATGGGATAATTGCAAATGGCAAATTGTCTTGTTGTTGTGGGACATCATCTGTATAGGCTATAGTCTATCCAAGAAAAAAATGGCATTCAAATCTATGGGAAAATGGAACATGGTGCATAGTTCTGATATGAAATGAGGCTTAATGTGCTATATCTAATTTTGTTGTTATGCTTACTTATTTAAAGACAGGCAGTTGATTCTTTCAATTAATTACGTATTTACAATGACAAATTGTTTTTACAGCTCTTCTGTTTATAGTTCAGTATATTCAAGAGGGAACAGGATTGAAGACTTCAGTAAAATGCTTAGATTGGATTTTTAATTTAACAGACTATAGAATTACAAATTGTCTTGTTGACGTGGGACATATCCCGTATACACTATAGTCCATCCGAGATGAAATCTGCAGAGAGTTATGCAACCAAACTCAATTCTCCAGTATTACAAATTTGACATCTTATATATTTCATGGGCTACATGACATGATCATTGACATTATAAAACGATGTATTGATGAAATGTGCAAGTTGAACAATTTCCTTAACCGCTGCAGTTGATCTTGTCACATCAAAACGGGGTTATTATGACTGAATATAGTGCAACTGCTGATGTCATAATAGTGATTAAAAGTGTGAATTTGAACATCAAATTCAGGCGTATAAAATGAAGTGTTTCCTAACTAGATGGCTTCCAACTGAGAAAAACTGGAGTGTTGTTTGTTTTGGGAAATTTCCTTATAAAAAAATCAAAACAAGAGATCAGGCAACCTGGTTGTGCGCAATATGCATAATGCATTCGTTTCTGTACAAATAATAAACTCTTTTTAAGAAACCAACTTATTAAAAAACATATTCTTTTTATTAATCTTGGCTTGTCTCATTTAATTAGCAACGCATGTGTCTATTATGGAGTTAAACGACGACGAGGATGTCGGTCAGTCGCAGCGCACCAAAACACAGCTGAAATATATATCCCATCATGCCTTGCGAAATGGCATTAGGTCAAATTCTACACACCCAAAATGGATGGGTCATATTCCATGGAGTTAATCCATCTAGATAGTTTGATTTCAATTGGGTAGTACAAAATAGATACAAATACCTTGACTTATTTTAAACTTACCTACACAGGTTAGGCCAAGTAATAAAAAAAACTAGTTTCTTGTTCAAACTTTTTGAAAAACGGAGGATGCGGGCACTTTTTATGTTTTTGCAAAATAGCTGATCCAAGATGGCGGAGAATATTCCACAGAGGATTTTATGCATTTGAAAAGACTAATCACAGTATTTATAATAGCGCTGGGTTCCCACGAGGTAAAAGTGAAGATAGATTGTGAAAATGACTCAGATTTTTGAGAATGTCTTGAAAAAGACAATGAAAAAATAGAAACAAAAAACTTTTCTCGATGCGGCAGCCACAAAACGGATACGGGCGAGGCGAGAAACTACTATAAATAAAATATTTGGCCTTAATTGGTTTGGTCAGAATTGACTTATTTTGTAAAAGATTGTACTGAATAATAACCTATGCCTAATTTTGTCTAAGATTTCTAATTTTGTCTAAGATTTCTAAGAGTGTACACCAATCCCTCACTGTCTGCTTGCCCTGCAACCTGCGACAAACAAAATGTCAGCAAGCATTGATTCCGAGTAAATTGATCAATACCGGGGCAAATTTTCCTCATTTTGACGGTAATTGTGAGACGAGATAGCGAAGGCCAGCACTGATGTACGTATTAAAGAAGCAGTCTGGTTCATGTGCTGTTTCTGAACAAAAATAGAGATAAATAGATAAATACCCAAATATAGATTTAAAAGTCAATATGTAGATGATCGCCATGGTAAACACTCAGTGTGCATTAAAAAAACAGATGATTAAAAAAATAGAACTAACCAAATTAGAATTTAAAACTAAGAAACAAAGACATCCACACTTTTGCCAATTAAGTAATTTAAAATATTTCCCCTCTTTTAAAATGTCTGTATTTATTTTATTTTATGATTTCTTTTCCTTAAAACAAGAGAATACATAATGAAATTGACAATCGCTAATTTTTTTCACTGCAAAAAGTTAAATACGCACAATTACCTACCTGCACAAAATGACCAAGAAATGATTTACCAGGTATTGCGAAATAATAATAAAAGTCCAGCTAGATATTTATTGACACTTTCCATGCGGCAGGCATCTGCAGACGACATTCCAAAATGTCTCAAACTGTTTCAAAAAATTTCAACATTATTGAATGTCATTAACCATATTTGGAATCAACATGATAAATGCATTACAATAAGTACACATATGCTTGGTATTGGTTTAGTAATTCTTGAGTCAGACTTTAAAAGTTGGGAAAGGTTTCTGAAAATTCTGGTTTAAATCTTGGTAAAACACTAATATTTAATTTCATTAGCCATAATGGAATCAACATGATAAATGCATTACAATAAGTACAAATATGCTTAGTATTGGTTCAGTAATTCTTGAGTCGGACTTTAAAAGTTGGGAAAGGTTTCTGAAAAATCTGTTTTGAATATGGTAAAACCACTGGGTGCGTGGAAAGTGGTAATTAAAGGGGCATTGAGAGATACCTATGGGAGTGCGCCCTCAATTATCCTGGAAATCAGTTTTGTTGCATTAAAGTAATACTTAGGCATAATACTAACTACCATCTGAAACAGTTTACCAACATTCGCCGTTTATCATATAAAATTTCATTATTTTCTTAGTTTTCGATATGATCATATCGAAACTAAGGTGCTGAATTCTGAAGTTATGCTAAGTTTTACTCACGGCCTTTTGCGGCAAATCTCAACCCGGAAGTGCCGTTATTTGCTTAGTTTGGCATGAAGGCGATGTCGGAATTGTATGATATTTTGGTTTTGGGCTTTGTTGATGATTATCTTTATGTTATTTGCTCATTTAGTCAAAGTCAGAAGGAAAGAGCCCATGTTGCGCTGTTTGGCAAATATATGACTTAAAGGGGCATTAAGATGTATCGATATACTAAAATTTAGTATATCGATACATCTTAATGCCCCTTTAAGTCATATATTTGCCAAACAGCGCAACATGGGCTCTTTCCTTCTGACTTTGAGTGACTTAGTAGGAAAGCACTATACATAAGCTTAAAACCTCAATTTTGTATAGACAAGTGAGGGTGTCAGTCGGGTGAGTGTGTCTTTAAGAAGTCCCACATCTATGGGCCCCTTTGGTATGCACAGGTACTTCACTTTCAAATACAAGTGCCCCCTATAGGTTGATGCTTGATAATGGAGGTGAAAGATGACACCAGGAAAGAAAATGAATTTCTTTATAAATACAATTTAATATCCACCATCCATGACATACATTGACAGTTGATAAGGTTACCTTGAGGTGCTGAAAGAAAGAACAAAATCTATGCGAGGACGGACATTTCGTAGTGTTCGTTGGTCAGGCATTTGTGTTTTTTTCTTGAATAAAAATACCATATTTTGAAGTAAATATTTGAAAGAAATTGTCAAAAATGTCAAATTATAATTTTGATATAATTGTTTTTAAATATTTCAACAACAAAAAATTGAATTTAAAATTTAAAAAAAGTTGAATTCCCGCTCACGCAAAATAATTATGGGTCCATCAGGCGTGTAGAACATTGTTTTTTAATGCTTTTTATAAACTCCTTAAGGTGACTGACCTAGTTACAATAAGATTTTAGTAACACTGACTCTTTGCCTCCATACAGGTAAACTGAGAAGTGCACACCTAATCAAGATGTCAAAATTCCCTATTGACTCTCCAGGTTAAATAGTTAACCAAGTGATAGGACCATTCATAACTGTCAAAATGTCATCATTTTATTGGGATCAGGTTGCGTAATTACATCTCTCCACTTGGCTGATGTGAAGAATAAGGTGAAGACCAAAGGGTTCGATTTGATGGAATCAAAATGTTCAGTAAAATTTGGAGCAGAATTCCCTTTTTTATGCCTCTTATTACATTTGGCCACAATGATGACAAGATTAGTGTTTATAGGTACTAGTGGTTCAATGTTTAGCATTTTAAAACACTTTCTAATAATCTAAAATGTGTTTAAAGGGGCATTGAGAGATACGTATGGGAGTGCGCCCTCAATTATCCTGGAAGTAATACTTAGGCATATGCTATCTGAAACAGTTTACCAACATTCGCAGTTTAACAAATTATAATTTCATGATTTTCTTAGTTTCGATATGATCATATTGAAACTAGGTGCGGAATTAGGAAGTAATGCTATCGTTTTACTCACGGACTTTCGCGGCAAATCTCAACCCGGAAGTGCCGTTATTTGCTTATTTGGCATGAAGGCGATGTCGGAATTGTACGACATTTTGGATTTGGGCTATGTCGATGATTATCTTTCCGTTATTTGCTCATTTAGTATATCGATACATCTCTCAATGCCCCTTTAACATATATGTAACCCAACATGAGTAAATGAGGCACAATGTGGCAGTAGCTAATTTGATTTAAGAGCAAAAATGTGGAACAAGGACATAATAAGTCAGATTTATAAAAAGTTTTATTTCTGATCTTTTATACATCTTGTATCTCTTGTATATCTAACAAAAGATTCCAAATCATGAAAATAAATATTAAACTATATTTTGAGGTATTTAATTTTTCTTTACTCCAATGATTTGTTAATAACTTTAAATGTCCATAACTTGACAATTCAAATTTGATATTTTGAGACAAAGTGATTTTCAATAATCTGTAACTTTGGTTACGTATAGGATATACCATTGACTTTGGTAACAAAACGTCCCTTAACTTATACATATTATCATGACATCAATAACTCAATATTTATATTTCCCTCATTGTGCCTCATTTACTCCTGTTGGGTCACATATAAGCGCATATTTTTTGTATGTACTTCATCGTTAAACACTTTGATTATTAGAAAGTGTTTAAATGCTAAATATTGAATTTCCCAAACACTAAATCTTGTCTCTGTTTTCTAAACACTGTTTGTACAATATACAGTGTGATCCTAAGTTGCTATAGTTGCAGACATGACATTACATTTACATTGTTGTAAAAGCTGCAAAAAGTGCAGAACACATGACGCGTTCAGAACATGTTCACGGTATGTTCTCCAGGTGTTCCAGAACATGTTCAAAATGTAACAGATTTAGAACATGTTCTGAACGTGTTTTGGATATGTTCTGAACGTGTTTAGAACACATCAGAACATGTTCAGAACATGTTCAGAACATGTTCAGAACATGTTCAGAACATGTTCAGAACATGTTCTATATCTGTTACATTTGAACACGTTCTGCAGTTTTTGCAGTGAGTGTGTGATTTACTTACATTTAATCTTACATGCTTTGCCAACTTCATGAAATTCTATTTAATTTGCATTTTTTAAAATACTTTTACCAATGCTTGCATGGGCCAGGGTTAATCGAACAGAATTACCCATTTTCAAGAGTAATGCATGTATCAGTTGTATGATGCACTATAGGGCCCCTGGGAGGGGTGCGCCATTTACCACCACATTCTTGACGCAGGGTACGTCATGGGCAGCCTTTGGTTCGTCACAATATTGCTCCCCAGGTGCGTCATGGTACATGAGAAAGTGACGCACCTTTGTAAAGTGACGCATCATTCCGGGGGGGGGGGGGGGGGGGGGGGGGGGGGGGGGTCGTATAGTGTGTCATACATCTGACAGGTGCATAAGGGTGTTTTTTAACAACTTACAACTGGACTAATGCATTAGTCTAGTTGTATTGCTTGAGCCAATCGCACTTGCTGTGGTTAAAAGATATGAAAATATAAATACATTTCATTGAATCTAACTGCCATTGGTTATGGGTGCGGGCATAGACTGTAGACAGACTATGGTGCGGGCTACAAATTACCAACATTTCTAGCATACAAATATTTCACGCTGTGGAACTCTTTCTGACGTCTCCAGGCTAAGATACCTGCACGGAGATAGCAGAAGCTCTAGTAAATAACCAAGTTGTTGATAGATGTTGTTATTAAGCTACTTAAACATTAAGGGATATACTGATTTGGGCGGGCCAACTCAATGTTATCTTAGTTTTGCCGAGAGCATAGAAGAGTTGGCGATGAGCATAGGGATACCTTGTGTTGGCTTGCTTTTCTTATAGATATATATTTGTGTATGTTTAAAGATTTTATCGAGAATGCTCCCAGATATAATCATGATTCAAATCTGTTGTTTCATTCAGAATCAGAATGTCATTGAACCTTTTTCTTTTTTCCCTTTTTTTTTTTTCTTCTTTTTTTTTTTTTTTGGGGGGGGGGGGGGGGGAACAAATAATGTGAGCAAAAATCGATCCCCATATTCCAATTGGCAAATATAATCATGCAAAAGCTGTGGTTAGTTTTACAGAGATGAGGTCTAGATGGGTACTTACTCAGACTCAGTATGTTGATGTTGGAGTATGCAGCTGGATTTCTAAAATTCAAGGGTTTTCCAACCTCCAAAAATGGTTGATTTGATGAATTTAGGACCAAATATGAGGAATTTTACATCCATGTATTCTTTACATACTACTTTCTTAGGCCAAACAAAGAAGGTCTGTCTCAGAAGCCCGCCCGCATTGGTATGTGAAATGAGCTACGGCGCGTAGGTCTATGCGCTGGGGGCTAAAAAACTTGTTGTTGTTGATTTTTGTTGATTTAAAAAAAAGTTTTAAAAAGGTCTTCTTAAAGCATGGATAAGCAACAACAAAATAATAAGAAAAAGAAAAAAATCCCATACCTCATAGCCTATTTTCTAAAAAAAAAAATCAAAAAAAAAAAAATCGCACAGCACTTACCTTTTTTGCACAATGTTTCTGAGACAGACTTTCTTCTTTGTTTGGCCTTAGTTTTTTTTACCCCATTTGGATCTCTTTTGTATGTATCACTTTTTTTGCCAGACGCTCTCAATCATGCCCTTATCCACACAGCCAAATGTCTTGTAAATGGATCCCACCATAATTCTTTGATGACAAAATCCTTAATGACATTTTGATGATCTTTGTTTCAATGAAATGAAAGAGCCAACTTCAAAGAAGATTTTAAGGTCTTCCCACAATGCATTGCGTGAATGCCGGCCAACTTAAGCTTTTTCACACAATGTAAGCTCTTTAAGTTTTAGAAATAAGAAAAAGGAACACTGATAACTAATTTATTCATTTATGTAAACCTAAGAGCTCCAATGATGAACGTGCTATGAAGCCATGATTGTGTGCATATGTCTATGGGAACCGAGACAAATTGGAGACTGGAAATAGGGCATTTTGCAAAAACGCAATGCATTGTGGTGGTGTCTTTAAAATCTTCTTTGAGCCAACTTGTTCTTTCGCACTGGCCACTGCTTGAGGGCTTAAATTGGGGAACAAATGGACTAATCCACTTAGGGATTACTAGGGATTACAGTTTTCATCGAGAATTAAAGTGATTTAAGATTGAAATGTGGTAAAAATTGTGAACATTGTTAATATCCAGATAGGTTTCTATTTATTTCCTTTATATGTATTTTTAATAGCAAACTATAGTGTTATTCTTAAAGGGGCATTGAGAGATTGCTGAGAAAAAAGAAATTTGGAAAAAAGAAATAGTTTCAATAGATAAGGTAGGTAGGAACCCTGAAGTGTAATGATTTATGGGAAACGGTTGAATAATGGCGCTAGATTGATTTTTTGTTGAAACAAGTTATGTGGTGAGTGATGCTGATAATTTCGATGTGATATACATCAAAATTACCAAAATCGCGAAATGTTACATGATAGATGGCAAATTAAGGTAAACGGTTTCAGATGGTAGTTAGTATGCCTTGTATTACGTAGGTGCAAAAAAAAGATTTCCAGAAAGATTGAGGGTGCACTCCCATATGTATCTCTCAATGCCCCTTTAATGTTTCTATTGTTCTAAATTTAATAATGAGAAACCTAATAGGCCTTGAATTGAATCTGGAAACTTTGTTCCCATGGAAGTCCATTGTTTTATATTGGGCTAGTTCTCTCTATAGGACTCATAGGACCCATTACTTAATGTCTGCTTAATCTTTAATTATTTAAAACTAAATTCATAATTAAGGGTTCCCTGTTCAAATCCTTCCAACAGGGAAATTGAACCAGGTACTTTTTTACAAAGCTGATTATAGCAAACTTTTTAACCCCTCTATGACTTAAAAATGGTAAAGACTATACTTGAAATGATATTTGTAAACATAAAATCTGTCTTTTGATCTTCCTAATGTTAATATAGCCCTCCTCGTAGGGCCACTAAAACTAGCCTATCCAGGGAAATACTATAGGTTTTCCCAGTTAGTTTGTTTAACACTTTATTCATTATATTTCATATCTCTTTAAGTTTGAATTCGTCCCAAAATTTTGAAGGTTGCATTTGTTAAAGTAAATTTCGTCTTTGGTCAAGTATATTCATATTTTGCGCAATGAATTTCATTTATTGTTCATTTTATTTCGTCCTAACACACTTCCATTTCGTCTGATACAGCGGTAACCTACTAATGTATACATTTATTTCGTCTTTGATCAAATAGTTTCATATTCAGTTCACTTTATTTCGTCCCATGTGGAACGTCCTGCCTAGAAGCATGTAAAATCCAGCTATAGGCTTATATGTTTTATATATATATATATATTTATTTTTTTCTTTCTTTCTTTCTTGTTCGTTCTTTTTTTCTTTTATTTCATATGATTCATGAATATTTCGCGATCTGAATCAACAAGGAAAAAGAACACATGTCGGTGGTTCAAATCTAACCTGCAATAATATGTAGGACGAATATATGTGATTAAAGTATTAAAAATAATGAACAAAGACGAATTATATTTGTGCATAGACCCGCTACCCATCAGGTGATACGAATTCAATCCTTCCTTGACGAAAAGAAATGACCAATGAATTAAATGAAATGGTCATACTTTGAAATATAATGCTCATTGACGAAATTTATCTAACAAAATGCGTAAGTTAGATTTTGGGGACGAATTCTAACTTAACGAGATATGAAATATAATGAAAAAAGTGTTAAACTAACTGGGAAAACCTATAATAAGATAGAATATAGAAACACTGAGTCAGCCATCCTAGCTGAGCTAAACGAAGCGGTTCTCGGGTTGATAGCGGTTCTCGAATCAGGAGCAGTTTTTCTAGGCTTGGATAGAGTAGTCCTAAGGTAGGACTAATGTTAACCCTTTCCAGGCGGCAGGCGGCTGCAGACGACATTCCAAAATTTCACAAATGTTTTCAAAAATGTCGCAATTATTGAATTTCATTATCATATTTGGAATCACCATATGAAATGCATTGAAATAAGTACAAATATGCCCAGTATTGGGTCAGGAATCATTGAGATAGACTTTGAAAATTATGAAAGGTTTCTGAAAAATCTGTTTTGTATATGGTAAAACCAATTTCCGCGTGGAAAGTGTTAATATCGGTCTTTGCATACAGTTTTATGAATTCATCAAACAAAATCGTATGGAATATAAGGAAAAAGTATGTTTTAGTGTTTTTAGTGTGATGTATAAGCAGCTGTACACCATTATCCCCAGATTGAAGCCTGAAATGAAAAACTTGACAATGACTGACTATCAATATATTTTGACACGGTTACATAGAAAAACAAATAGGAAAAGGAAACAGGTATGATGCCTGAAGATAAGATTTAGAATGTTGCTGTAAATATAGCTATGTTCAAACTAAGATTTAAGAATGTTATAGTCAATGTAACTATGTTCAAACTGTTCTAAACTTTGTTCACTATAATTTGAAAAATGATCTCTCTCTGTATTGCTCCCGTATTGCCGTCTGTGTATAATGATCTTTTAACCCCCTGAGAACTATCGGCCGATTGGTTAAAAAGATGGATACATCATTTATTGCACCAATGAGAGACATTGTTAGAATAATTGTATCCCTGATAAAGAAGGGAGTGAAACATTTTACAAGCTGCATTTGAATTGGCTATTCTTATACATCTTGTAATAAACCAATCAGAACCACTGTAAGATAGACAGGTAGACACACAGGGGTTAAACCATCCCCTGAGAAGATATGTTTGTAATGCTCACCATGTACCATTGTATGTTTCTTTTTTACTGTCTTTACCAACCAATCAAATCAAAAACCCAAATAAATGAAAATAAACAAAAAATTGCCATCCCCAAATATATTTATATATATAAATAAACTTCTCTTACACCGGCTTTACATCATCTGTGGTAAAGAAATTCTCGCTATTATACTGTAAAACCACTTAATTTTGTGAGGGATGCTGATTCCTGAAGATTAAAATCCAACGAAACTGACAATTTTGCATTGAAAGTAACAGTTCCAGATTCGTGAAAATAAATGCCCGCTAAAGTAGTAGTTATTTTAAATATGCGAAATAAAGTATCTGCGAAATTATAGTGTTTTACAGTATTTTCAACAAAGATTCATATCATGTAAATATCCACTGGTGTAAAGATACATTAAAAACACCAACAATATGGGAAATAATTAGTTGTATGTATTGAAAAATGAAACCAACCTAAATATCTGACTAGTGATTGAACAATACCTCAGAAAGAACTTTTGCCGGTAACAAATGGTATCCCCTCCCCTCATTTTCAAATAACACATGACCTTGGTTTTCGTTAACACTTTCCACGCCGCTGTTGGTTTTACCAAATACAAAACAGATTTTTCAGAAACATTTCTCAAATGTCAAGGTCTATCTGAAGCATTACTGAACCAATACTAGTCATGTTTGTACTTATTTTAATATATTTTTTCATGGTGATTCTAAATATGGTAATGAAATTCAATAATTTTGACATATTTGAAACATTTTGTGACTTTTTTGAATGTCGGCTGCAGCTGCCTGCCGCGTGAAAAGTGTTAAGTGTTAATCCATTGTGTTTTTCTTCAAATAACACATGACCTTGGTTTTCCATTCTTTAAATCAGGTTCACCTTATACTAAACAGAGTATAGCAATCATACAAGCTACAAAATCAGACTACAAAATAGACATTCCCAAAAGGCCACCTAGGGCAACCAAAGTTTGTTATCCAATACAAATTGAAAATTCTGAATTTAAGAAGAAGAAAAACATTCAAACTACAAACTCCGCATTTCTTGTCTTAATCCGGTGAATTATTCCAATGTGTATACAAGGTCAACGAACTACCGTCCAGGAAATGAACCTAACCAAGCTCTATTCACCGTCGTTACTCACTCGTCTTCTTAAAGTGATGCATTATGTAGCGAGTATGCGTCGCTGTTAGAGTCATGTGATTTGTATCGCCCTGGTAGCATCAACGAAAATGACGATTATCCCGACAACGTCAACAGCGATAGTGGAGACATTTCTTCACTGTGTTTGAAGTCAAGGGTGGTTAAGGATCTCTGACATTAATTTCCTGTATCCGTTTTAAGACGTTATATGCTGCTACACTAGCGTGTGAATCCGTTTTAAGACGTTATATGCTGCTACACTAGCGTGCGAATCCATTAAAGGTATATTATGTGATCTTTTCCAGGGGACGCCCTCAATCCTCAAAAAAAAATTGGAAGCAGATTTTCTTGCAGATTTACTTTTCTAATCATAAATCATAAATATATTCCAAGTTACAGAGCGATACGATTCCTAATAACCTCAATATCATCGCTTTTAGAGTGAATTTAGCCTGTAAAATTTGAAAAATAGATTGTACCGCTCGGTACAATCTATTTTCAAACCATGATTTTGAAGTAATTAGGAATCGTATCGATCTGTAACTTAGAAGATCTTTATGATTTATGATAAAAAATGCAAATCTGCAAGAAAATCTGCTTTCATGGTCAATATCAATGATAGAGGGCGCTACTTGGAAAAGATCACATAATATGCCTTTAATGTGGGTAAACTATTTGTGGTCAGGGGCACTGTAGACCCATTTGACAGGTCAGGTGGAATCTGCATACTGCAACCAGTAGTGTGTACACATTTTTAACTACAGATCCCAACAATTAATCAGAGGATGTTAAACAATTAAGAGCTTCACTTTAAGTTGTTACATTATTCAAAATGAAATATTGTCAACAATGTCTTGTTTCAATACAAGCTTGATTTCATTTACATTTCTTTATCACTTTGGATCGAGCAAAAGTAAAGCACAACAATTTTCATCAGTTTAATCAGGTAATTAAACATCCTAGAAGAAAATAAACCCACATTTTGGGATGCATGATTTCCCAATGGTTTGTCATACTCACTTGTATGTATTACCATCTTGATTTTATCAAGTCCAGTATCTTGCTTGAGGTTTGTTCAGAAAAATTGTACCAGTATCGCTTAATACTGGAACATAAAAGTTGCCAGTATCGGTCGATTTTCGGCCAAATTTGTTTACACATTGGTGAGAGAAACAAAATTCAACAGAAGTTCTCACATTGATATGGTATACATATAATTACGTGCCTGCTTTTTGGGGTGCTTTTTCGCAAAAATTGGTATAGCGATGGGGTGGTTTTCATCAAAGTGCCCAATTGGCATAAATTGGGTGTATTTTGAGGCATTTTTGGGAAAAGCGCCCAATTTGTGCAAAATTGGGTGCTTTTCTTACACAATTGGTATATTGATGGGTGGGAAATTAGCCAAAAAATAGGTATAGGGAAAGTCTCATTTTCGAGATTCGGCAGGCACATCCACGTACGATTTTGGCGAAAGTAACCCCCCCCCCGGGACTTATTACATCAATGTACCTCAAGCCTCTTTTATCAATTAGAACGTTTGTCATGCTGTAGAGGTTTTACACACAATTCCCAAGTTTATTAAGGAATAGGAATTCAACTATCATTCAAAAGCCCCAAATGTGGACAGATCTTAATTTTAAAAACTTCAATCATTACAATGTGTTGAAACACACTTGGCTGCGTCTATCTATCTATATATCTGTTGTGACATAAAATGACAAATTAAACGCACACATTTGGACAAATGACTAAATATAACCATAAAATCTGTTACAATGTGTTAAAACACACTTGAATAAGTCTTGCTATGTATCACATCTCTGTGTGACATTCTACACTCTCAGAAAAAAAAGGTTCTAAATCTGTCCTCTATTTAGAACCCTCAATGGTTCTTGAATGGAACCAAAAATGGCTCTTCAGACACCTTGCAGAACCAATTTTAGTCGTTATAGAACCATAAAAGGTTCTCAAAAGGGTTTTTAATTTTGAAAGAACCTTTTTTGAAGGTTCTATGAGGAACCTATCTCTTGAACCTTCGAAAAAGGTGCTTGACAATTTGAGAACCATTTGGAGAACCAATAAAGGTTCTAAAGAGACCAAAAATGGTTCTATAAGGTGTCTGAAGACCCAATTTTGGTTCTACTCAAGAACCATTTAGGGTTCTAAATAGAGGACAAAAAAGGGTTCTTTAATTTCTTAGAGTGTATGTTATGTTAATATGTGTCCTTGTCCCCTTCTGTTACACCACTCATCCGTAAGAGAACATGCTCTTTGCGAAGCCAAAGAAGATTTTAAAGACACCACCACAATGCATTGCGTTTTTGCAAAATGCCCTAATTCTGGTCTCCAATTTGTCTCGGTTCCCATAGACATAATATGCACACAATCATGGCTTCATAGTGGTTCATCGTTGGAGCTCTAAGGTTCTAGTTTACATCAATGAATAAATTAGTTATCAGTGTACCCTTTTCTTTTTTCTAAAACTTAAGAGCTCAACAGATGCATCATGTGAAAAAAGCTTTAGTTGGCTGGGGTTCGCGCAATGCATTGTGGGAAGACCTTAAAATCTTCTTTGTTGTGAAGCAGTCTCAATGAGTATGCTCTTTAAGTGGACATCTTATTTGTCATGTATTTAGTCTCGAATTAAGTCTCGAAAAGGTCGATCAAAATGCTGTCTTCAGTAGATAGTAGACTTTGGAAGATTGTTATGTTTTAAAATGTGGGATTTACTGAAAGTGAATATTTCATTCTGTGTGTGTTTAGTCTTGCATTGAATCATGGTTTCAGTAGAGTGAATATGTAACACTAACAAACTTGCTATGCTATCTTCAGTAGATAACTTTCTTTGAACAAATTTCAATTTTGTATGCTACACATCTCTTCCTATTAGTATTCTTGCCTCAGATTATGCTTAAGTATGACTATTTTATCACAATCAGATCTAGGAATGCTATCTTCAGTAGATAGCATTTTGCTTAGAGATAGCTATAATTTTTCAACTTTGCACACATTGTTTTTCTTTTCCCCCTTGTTTTAATTAAAATAATTTTCAACAATTTTCAAAATTTGAACAAAAATTTTCAAAATTTGAACAAACATTTTCAAAATTTGAACAAACATTTTCAAAATTTGAACAAACATTTTCAAAATTTGAACAAACATTTTCAAAATTTGAACAAACATTTTCAAATATTTGCAAACAATTTGTAAATAAAATAATCCTCAAATTAGGGGCAAACCTGGGTTGGCTGAGCCCTGTAGAAGAACAAGGTGGTCGTGGTTTTTTTTACCCAATTAATATTATTTTATGAAAGTGGACATTGCTTATAATCATATGACTAGTCTTCATACTTCAACACTTACACCATGTATAATGCTGTCTACAGTAGACAGCAATTTTCAGAGAATTTTTAACACTTTCCACGTGGCAGGCGTCTGCAGACGACATTCCAAAATTTCACAAAATGTTTCAAAAATGTCAAGATTATTGAATGTCTTTACCATATTTGGAATCACCATGAAAAATGCATTGAAATAAGTACAAACATGCCTCGTATTGGTTCAGTGATCCTTGAGATAGACTTTAAAACTTTGAGAAAGGTTTCTGAAAAATCTGTTTTGTATATGGTAAAGCTATAATAGCCACATGGAAAGTGTTAAATTGACAATATATATCAAGTTTGATCATGTTTTAATCCCAAGATGCTTACTAGTCATTCACACCTACCCCAACAGCTACAAATAATTAATAGGCTATTCCATTTAAAATCCATACACCCCCCTATGGAAGACATTACCTTTATCTCCCACACAGTAGATTTCAAATGGGGTGCATGCATGGGTGACTCAATCTAAAATATGCACTCCCTGTGTGGAACATCAAAGTCATGTTTTCCAGAGGGGTGTATGGCTTTTAAATGGAATAGCCCAATGAACACCTAACTAACACCAGCATCAATGACATCACGGAGCATAAAAGAAAACAACCAAAAATATCGCCAATATCCCCAGACGGTATATCATGAGACGATTTTGTCGCGTCACATCACACCGTTTAAAGATGGATTGACTTAGGGGGGTTGGTCACCATCTGGTCCGTTGATTCTTGCAAAAAAGTAGCACTAAATTGAACACTATTGTCATATTGGATCTCATGTAGGTGTAGGTGCTATAAAGTACTATACGCTATAGCTGCCTGTTAACACTTTCCACGCGGCAGGCAGCTACAAAATGTTTCAAATTTGTCAAAATTATTGAATTTCATTAACATATTTGGAACCACCATGAGAAATGCATTAGAATAAGTACAAACATGACTAGTATTGGTTCAGGAATCCTTCAGATAGACCTTGACATTTGAGAAAGGTTTCTGAAAAATCTGTTTTGTATTTGGTAAAACCAACAGTTACGTGGAAAGTGTTATATGTTCATGTTTTATCATTATGATATTAGAACACACAGCAGCTTTTGTATTTTGGACCGTTCTTACACCATCCTCTTCAATCTGTTAAAATAGCTGCTTCTTACTTATTGTAAGATATCATCAATACACACAGTATAGGTGACACGATCAAGCGGAATGAGTCGTATGTCGGGAATATTGATTTTGAGTTACAGGTAAAAAGAAGTGACAAATTCTTATGTTTTACTTTGTTTTCTCAGTTGGTAAACTGTTTGTAACTTAAAAACTAGAAGATCAATTTGTAGTGGGGTTTGGGCCATACTGTAGCGTTTCCACCTGTTTTTAAATGATAGACAAATATCAAAATTCAAAACTGCTGACATGTGACTCATTTCGCTTGATCACATCACATATGGCAATAGCACATGGCAGCTATAATTACATCAAAGTCCAATCTTGAACTGATACTTTATTTTAACACTTACATGAGTTACTGTGTTTGTCAAAGTGATGCTAAGGGCGTGGCTATGATGCTATCGCAGGAACATGGGGTACCATCTGTTATTGTATTAATAGTTGTGTATGAGTTAGGGCTAAAGTGATTTTGGTGGGATATAACACTTACATCTTTAGTCACATGGACCTCAGAAGTGGGATTTTACAGTCAAATATTGGTTTTGGAAATGGATGAGAGCAGAAATTCAAAATCTGAATCCCTTTGAATTACTGGATTGTCAAGGGAATCACAGACTTTTTAAAATAAATAAAATGCACATGTTCGCATCACCGTACGTTAGAGAAGAGTAAATTCTTTTTACCAGTAAATTTCATATATAAAAAAAAATTGAGAAAAAATGCGTTTATAACATAACAGTCATATGTGACACGATCAAGAGGAACGAGTCGGATGTCGACCCTGGTCGAAAATGAGTTTTTTATCCCGTCTTAAAGAGGACACTCCGAGCTTTCAGAAACTAAAAACCCCATGTCTATACGACTTTTTGTTATAAAGTTATGTCAAATGAAGTTCACAAATTTCCATCAAAACTTATGGATACCCCTCACACTAAATTGGCCATATCTCATTTTGGGATTCCCCAACATCCGACTCATTCCTCTTGATCGCGTCACATATATCTTTTTGTGCGCCCCCACTTTCAAAAACACACATCCCCATGCACACTGCTGCTGGAGCATTACAGCAGTGCATTGTCCTTTGTAGCGAGCGTAACAGCTTGTCCGGAATATGTCGATATTTAATGCTTCATTGCAGTACACCTTGTAGCCTTCAGGGCGCATGTTTTTCTTTCAAAGTTACTTTGCTTGCAGCGTGCATACCGCTGAGTAGAATGATATAGTGCAATGTCCTTCGTTTCGTCCGTCCATCTATCCTGATGGTGTTTTAAAAGGTAAAATGTAGAATATAGAATGGTGTTAAACATCATTATTTATTTTGCCGTAGGTGAGAGAATGTTGTATGGCAAAATGAAAGAAAGAAAATAAAGTTTGTCTCAAACTCATGAGAGAACGCTGTCCTGTATCTCCGAAAAATGAATTAACACTTTCCACGCGGCAGGCGTCTGCAGACAACATTCCAAAATGTCACAAAATGTTTCAAAAATGTCAAGAATATTGAATTTCATTACCATATTTGGAATCACCATAAGAAATGCATTAAAATAAGTACAAAAATGCCTAGTATTAGTTCAGTGTTCCTTGAGATAGACCTAGAAAGTTGGGAGAGGTTTCTAACAAATCTAAAACCATAAAGCCACGTGAAAAGTGTTAAGTTTGTTTCTGATTTTTGAAAAAAAATTCTATGTTTTTTTGGGGGATATTTTTGACTTGTTACTTGATCTTATTGAATAATACTTTATGTTATATCTATTATTTGTCTAACCTTTGTGGATCTGCTGATGCATAGATTGCCGGCTCGAATCCGGTCAGAAGTACATAGTGGGTTTTTTCTGGGGAACGATAAATGATTGATTATTCTATAGTTAACCAGAGAACTACACTGCAAAACTACAGAACACATCAGACGCTTCACAGAACACATTCCGACGTATTCTACACACGTTCAGGATGTGTCGGAAGGGTCCAAATGTAACAGATATAGAACGTTCATGTGTTCAGATGTGTTCTGTAGATGTTCTAATGTGTTCTGTAGGCGTCCAAACATGTTTTTGACATGTTCTTGATATGTTCTCTACGTGTCGATGTGTTCTGTAGTTTTTGCAGTGTAAGTAAAACAAATTTCTCCAATACTGTGTGTTGCCTTGAAATGACTTGAGGTATTATGAGTTTCCCGGGCAAACAACTTGCCTTGACTTGAATTCCAATGACTAGTATCCCAGGCGAACAACTTGCCTTGACTTGAATTCCAATGACTAAGTCACAACATATAGGACAAATAACCACATTGCAGATTCGTTGCTGGCATATTGAATAGCGATTAATATCCAACATTCTTGTCGCCCAATAGTCGCAAACCAAATTTTATAAATTAGTCTGTCCCATGGTTTATACTCCCACCCCTTGTGACATTGCCAATCCCTCTCTTTATTATCACTAACTTGTGTACATGAGATCCACTCCCAAGGGGGAGGGGGGACCACTCAATATTTTTGTAGGGGTGTACCATACAGGGTCTAAACAATGGGGGCTTTGGAACAGACTGGTGAAAAATATTGTCTTTTAACGAATCTGATTTTTTGCCCTAAAATAGTAGGGTCTTAAGAACTGATATTTTTACAAAATGTATGTAGTAAGAAAGCATTTTTTTTCTTCAAATAATATGGGCTTTAGAATGTCTGCAAATGTAGAATAAAATGGGGGTCTTTTAAATAGCTGATGCAGGCTGAAGAGGGGGAGGGGGAGTGGTCTTAAGAGCAAGCAGATGATATTGAAAAATGGGGTCTACAAGGCAGCACATACACTGCAAATAGAAGCGTTTATATTCCTGATAACACTTAATAAACACTTCAACACTGGTTTTTTAACGTTAAAAGGTATAGGAGGCATAATGTGTTTATGCAAACGTTTATTTACATACGATAAACGTTTGCATAAACACTACAACAACAACACGTTTAGAGAGGTAATTGTGTTATATTTATTAACACACCAACATGTTTATATCAGCAATAAGAAACATGTTGGGGTGTTAATAATTATACAACAAATACCTCTATGAATGTGTTGTAGTGTTTATGCATACGTTTATCGTATGCAATGCCTCCTATACCTTTACACGTAAAACACAAAAATATACTGGTTGAAGTGTTTATTAAGTGTTATCAGAAAAATACATGTTTCTTTTTACAGTGTTCCTATACCACTTTCCACTGCGAGTGCCTCCCCCGAACTACAATCCAATCTAAGAATGCATGCAGGTGCAGGGATGTCACTAGTATTTTGTAGTTGGCATTGATTTTGAGGAGATTATGAACGTCATCGTCGTTTAATTTGTGTATAATTACAGCATACACCTGCCTATAGGAAATACTCACTGGGGTTATTTACTAACTTCATAGATAACGTAATAGATTTGTATTTATACGTGGGTTAGGACCGCACTGTTAGGTCACTTCAGGTTAAGGATTGCATTTAGGGTCATTCAAATTAGATAGATTATGGTTGGAGCTATAGCTATCTTCAATAAGCAGCAGTATGCTGTGAAGCTATAGCTATATTAAGTAGACAATATTGCACTGTGAAGCTATAGCGATCTACAGAAGACAGCAATATGCTGTGAAGCTATAGATATCTTCAGTATACAGCAATATGCTGTGAAGCTATAGCTATCTTCAGTAGACAGCAATATGCTATGAAGCTATAGCTATCTTCAGTAGACAGCAATATGCTGTGAAGCTATAGCTATCTTCAGTAGACAGCAATACGCTGTGAAGCTATAGCTATCTTTAGTAAACAGCAATACACTGTGAAGCTATAGCTATCTTCAGTAGACAGCAATATGCTGTGAAGCTATAGCTATCTTCAGTAGACAGCAATACGCTGTGAAACTATAGCTATCTTCAGTAGACAGCAATACACTGTGAAGCTATAGCTATCTTCAGTAGACAGCAATACGCTGTGAAACTATAGCTATCTTCAGAAGACAGCAATACGCTGTGAAGCTATAGCTATCTTCAGTAGACAGCAATATGCTGTGAAGCTATAGCTATCTTCATTAGACAGCAATATGTTGTGAAGCTATAGCTATCTTCAGTAGACAGCAATATGCTGTGAAGCTATAGCTATCTTCAGTAGACAGCAATATGCTGTGAAGTTATAGCTATCTTCAGTAGACAGCAATATGCTGTGAAACTATAGCTATCTTCAGTAGACAGCAATATGTTGTGAAGCTATAGCTATCTTCAGAAGACAGCAATACGTTGTGAAACTATAGCTATCTTCAGTAGACAGCAATACGCTGTGAAGCTATAGCTATCTTCAGTAGACAGCAATATGCTGTGAAGCTAAAGCTATCTTCAGTAGACAGCAATATGCTGTGAAGTTATAGCTATCTTCAGTAGACAGCAATATGCTGTGAAACTATAGCTATCTTCAGTAGACAGCAATATGCTGTGAAGCTATAGCTATCTTCAGTAGACAGCAATATGCTGTGAAGCTATAGCTATCTTCAGTAGACAGCAATACACTGTGAAACTATAGTTATCTTCAGTAGACAGCAATATGTTGTGAAGCTATAGCTATCTTCAGAAGACAGCAATACGTTGTGAAACTATAGCTATCTTCAGTAGACAGCAATAGGCTGTGAAGCTATAGGCCTAGCTATCTTCAGTAGACAGCAACATGCTGTGAAGCTATAGCTATCTTCAGTAGACAGCAATATGCTGTGAAGCTATAGCTATCTTCAGTAGACAGCAATACGCTGTGAAACTATAGCTATCTTCAGAAGACAGCAATACGCTGTGAAGCTATAGCTATCTTCAGTAGACAGCAATACGCTGTGAAGCTATAGCTATCTTCAGTAAACAGCAATACGCTGTGAAACTATAGCTATCTTTAGTAGACAGCAATATGCTGTGAAGCTATAACTATCTTCAGTAGACAGCAATACAGTATTAAACTATGGCTATCTTCAGTAGACAGCAACACAGTGTTAAGCTATAGCTATATTCAGTAAACACCAACACAAAGTTGAGTTATAGCTATCTTCAGTAAACAGCAATAAAAAATTAAGCTATAGCTATCTTCAGTAGATAGCAACATGAATAAAGGGTAATAGCTATCTATACAGAGGTTGGCAACACAATGTCAAGCTTTATAACTATCTTCAGTAGGTAGCAACGTGAATAAAGAGGTAATAGCTCTCTTATACAGAGGTTGGCAACACAATTTCAAGCTTTACTAATATTCAGTATAGATAGCATCATGAATTTGTTAATCTGTTGTTTCTTCCTCCTGTCCCCTGCCTGAATTAATATGAAATATGATAATTCCTTATACAAGCTGCCTTACGGACATTATATATTACACTCTGTTACGTAAAGCCGTAAGATTAAAACAGGCAAACTACTCCTTGAGGGATAAATATGAGATCCAATCAACAGATTGTTGCACCTGTAATCATAGTCATTCCTCATCAATAAGGAAAGTAAAAAAGCAAACGACTCTTACGAAAAATGCTCAAGGACAAGGTTCTCTTCTTCGACTTCTTCCCACAGAATTTTGATGAGGTGGAGAGAGTTCAACAGTTTTAAGAAAAGCCTGAATGCCTACCTATACACTGCCTGAATGTGAGGGGGCATAGTAATTGCGATGTAGGAATGTGTTTATAGGGAAATATTGATTAGAACTGATTTTTAGGCATTTTTACCAACTAAAACTTGATTTGCCTCTTCATACTCTTTATAAAACATTTTTCATGTGATGAAAAAGGAGATTTTATATCCTGGCAGTGTACACTCTAAAAATATCAAGTCAACTTTACTAGATTGTTTCATAGTTAAACAATATCCCAAGTGAATTTTGACACAAAGCAGGTCATACTTTTACCAAAACTTTGATAGAGATTTTGTGATGCAGTATTTTAAGAGTGTAAGGTTCATCAATTCAGTCCTAAAAGCAGAATAGTAAAATGTAAAGAAATATCTTACATTTTTTAATTTAAAATGAATATCAAATTTTCCATTTTTTCCATTAAAAAGAAATATCATATTTCCACAAATTCAGGATGAAGGGATTGAATCTAGCATTTCCTGCCAAAGAGACACACATTTATTGGTGCTAAAAGGTGTGTTTCTTGGAAATAAATCTTATATAGAATCCAAAATTTAGCTTTAAATTATCCAGATTTTGTCAAATTTGTGCTATGTCAAGGGAGGAGCAATGATAAATCAGTTAAACGATGGCTTCCAGTTATATGACAATATTTAATGGTACCACTGTCTGTCTTCCCGAGAAAGTGTATTACTTAGGGGGACGCATACATTAGATTTTCAGTGGAGCATGGAAGTTTGGGTTGGGAAGACATTTTCTCTTTTTAGCTGTTGAAGGCAATTAAGGAAACACATCTGTATTTGGTAATTTCAAACATTTAACAGGTTCTTCATATGTACAGTAAATCCCCTTTTCCTCTGTAAAAAAAGAGTGGAATTTTGACAAACAGAACACTTGTTTCTTCTTTGAACATGTTGAATGCAGGACTACATCTTTTTCAAGTGGGTAAACATGGGGTAACATGTATTGGGCTCTTCCAGGTGATCGCCTTACACCCCCTGGGGTAGACATGGCCGTATTCTCCCACACAGGGAGTGTAGGTTTCAAACGGAGTCACCTATGCAGGTAACCCCATTTGAAATTCACACTCCCTATGAGGAAGAATAAGGTAATATCTTCCACAGGGGGTGTATGGATTTCAACTGGAATAGCCCATTTCATCTGCGCTGAGCAAATACATAGGCGGTGAAAGCTTGTACACACAATGAGAGGGTTTCATAAATTTGATTCGTAGGTTTTTGGAGTACTACCAATGACAATTGAAGATGTTTATATTTTATATTCCCAATGCATTAACACTAATGGAATTCCCTATAAACATGATGGATACGTGTTCTAAGTGAGGCGTGTGTGTGTGTATTGCCGGGAAGGAGGTGGGTGGTGGTGCACGATCTATTGTAAGGGCTTTAAGTGTAAGAAATATAACCGGTTCCTATATCCCACTGGGGTGGGGGTACTCGGTGTAAATTATAAAACAGGGTTACACCAATGAATAGGGTCACACATATCAGGCCAAATAAAAAATATAGTAGTTTCTCGTCCTCGCGCGCATCCATTTTGGCTGCCGCATCAAAAAAAGTTTGTTTTGTTTTTTAATTTTTAATTTTGTTTTTATTTAATTTTTCTAATTTTTTTTAATTTTTAATTTAAAAATAAATAAATCTCAAGATCACACTGATGTTGTAAATGGAAAACATGTCAATATTAAAAAAATGTGTTAAAATCAAAGAACAACACAACAGGTGAAATGTACCCATTTTAATAAGCTAGTCTTAGAAAAGTGGCGGCCATTTTAGTGAAGCAAAAACATTTCACCATGGCATCCGCCTTCTTGGAAATTAGCCATTTTGGAAACCCCCCCCCCCCCCAAAAAAAAACTGCCCTCGTCCACCTTTAAAAAAAAAAGTTAGGACGAGAAACTAGTGTGTTTTTATTTGACCTAAGAGAATCAATCAGGTGAATGCTTCCAAATTTGAAGAGAAAGATTGTTACAAAACAGTCAAATCAGCATTTTAGGACGAAAAAGCATTCTGTGGTTTCATTCTTCCAGCCACACACCAGTGATGTGTCACCCCACCGTCCAATGTCTAAAATAATTTGAGTTCCCCTCCCTGGAGGAGCAAGTCGCCAGTAAGGAATTACAATACAAGTGAGAGAAATGTGTAAGATGCAAGGGACACTATCAAGGTAGATGTTATGATTACTGGCCCGATTTTCAACTTGATGTTTTCTATTTTACATGAAAGGTCATCCTTAAAATTGTGGCATTCCAAAGTTTGAGTTGCATTACTCCAATGGTTCTTATTTTAGAAGCACAAGGTCACAAGAAATTTGCCCATTGAGTAGTACACAAACTGGCGGGTGGTTGATTTAACAGACATAACGAGAAAAATATGGAGATTCTTCTGATATCAAAATAGCTTGATGTGAAGAAAAAAGTGATCAGAACATACACCTTTAAAAGCACAGTTTTTTTGTGGCATCAATGTTTTTGAGTAGATGAAATTATATTTTTTACAGTGAGAAATTTTCATGAATCAATTAAAACATTTACTTCAAAAGGTTCAGCCTAATCAGAAAATTGAAGAAAAAACCCCATAATAATTATGTGAACAGAACATCAATGTTTAAAGAAAATTCCATCAATTATTCTCAATCTAGAAATGCATTTGATAACATTCACCTTCCATGTACTTTGATTCAAATCCCTTTTCAATCAGCTTATAAATTTTAAACATCATAAACACAAGTCGCATGATCTCATCACCAAAATCCAACATAGTACAAATGGATGTCATACCAATTACAAATTGGCGGCAGTTTTTGTTCATTAACGCTTTCCATGCGGCAGGCGGCTGCAGACGACATTCCAAAATTTCACAAAATGTTTCAAAAATGTCAAAATTATTGAATTTCATTATCATATTTGGAATCACTATGAGAAATGCATTGACATAAGTACAAACATGCCTAGTATTGGTTCAGTAATCCTTGAGATAGACCTTGAAAGTTGGGAATGGTTTCTGAAAAATCTATTTTGTATATGGTTAAACCAATGGCCGCGTGGAAAGTGTTAAGCTCATCCTTTTTATAACCCATGTATGGCACGGTGCTCTAATTTTAAATATTTTAACCCGAACATAAAGGCCTATAGCTGATGAGCAATGAATGGTATTACCTATAGTATAAGGTTTCATATGAACATTAAAGACATGTGTAAGCACATCCCTCCCCTTTGCAGCGCTTTATTAAAAACACGGTACCTGTACACATGTTGAGGCGTGATTTGCGGTCTGCTCGCCACATTACCTGGTTATGCAGAATAAAACAAAAATAACATAAACTGATAGCGCAGTGGATGTATGTAGTTAGTGTTTGTAACATTGTTCATATGTTTCTTTTTGTATCATTTGCAAACCAGAAACCCTGTGACAATAATGAAATTCATGAAGACATTTCTAGAAACCTCAGTGAATATCGTATACTGTAACAGTTGAAATGTTCACACTACATTTATTTTGACACTTGCCGCACTCAAACCAGCTACCAAGAAAATAATAACACACAAATATATTTCATTTGCGTATATATCTATGTGATGCGGTGAAGCTACAAATCGCAAATTTAAGAAAAATTAAAACAGTTGAAAATCTGCAAAGCGCGAAAAATTAATTGCACAAAATTTACCACTTTAACAGTATGCAGAGAAATAAGAAATGGTGATGTAGTTTTATTTTATGGATTTTGTTTTAAGTTTGTAGAGCAAAACCATTAGATGAATAGAAAACAAACTTTAACTGGGGTATTTATTGTATATTGCGTTAAAAATGATGGCTTAAAAAGCTTTTATTTTGATGGCTATTTATATTCTATTATTTCTATTCTTAAACCACTGATGACAAACAAAGAGTTGCTTTATTTCCTTTTCAATTTAAAAAAAATGTGTCTTAACACTTCCCTTAAAAAAGAAAAAAGGCTGGAAAAATATTTCAGCTCATTAAATGGAACTTACAGGAAATGTACTCCCTTTCACATCATATTGATATTACCTTTAATGACAATAGGTTGAATTGAGATGAGTTTAGATTTTGTTAAAGTTGTTCATTGAAAAAACATAAAGCTTAATGTTGGGCCTTTTCCAACACTTCTTCCCTAAGTTTAAAAGATTCAAGAAAAAGATTAAGTGTACCCTATGTAAATTATCAGTAAAACGGGCGCTTTTCTGTACTTCCAGTAAAATGGGTTGGGGTGTCAGGGGTACACTCTTAAAAAATCCACTATATGGTCAAAATTTGACTAGTGACCAGAATAAACACCTTTATTGATCATTGATTACTAACCATTATGTTGTTTATTTTGTCTTTTCATGTGATCTGGTCTGATGATTTTTCATCCATCTCTGTACGCACATCCGATGCTACACTGTTGTTGTGGTCTTCTCCATGAAACCTCAGGTAAGAGACATGTGTGCTTTGAAGTTAAATACTTAGATTATTAGTTAGAAGTGTTTAAATGCAGAACTAACTAAACATGAAACTTGTCTCCATTTTGCAACACATTATTTACAGTGCATGTTCGCTCAGTTTGAGGTATAGATCAGTATACAGGACAGTCAGTAAACAAAGGTGAAGTCAACTCTCAATAGGCCCGCGGACCAAATCCGGCCCGCGGACCAAATCCGGCCCGCGGACCAAATCCGGCCCGCGGACCAAATCCGGCCCGCGGACTAAATCTGGCCCTTCAAGTAATGATGATTGGTCGTTAAATAGTTCTAAGAAACAAAGTAAAACATAAGAAGAACAGGGTTACACCCTCAGAAAAAAACAGGTTCAAAATCTCTCAATGATTCTGGAATGGAACTAAAAACGGTTCTTCAGACACCTCGCAGACCCATTTTTGGTCTCTATAGAACCATAAAAGGTTCTCCAAAGGGTATTTAATTTTTGAAGAATTTCTCTTGGGTTCCATGAGGAACCCCTCTCTTGAACCTTCATAAAAAAAGGTTCTTGAACCAATAACAGTTATAACGAGACCAAAATAGGTTTTAACCCTATATGGAAAATCTACCAAAATATCCCCAGGATCCCCCCGGGATTTGACCCAAGGACCTCTCGCACCATTTTTTCATCGAAAAATGTCCCTGCCGGGTGGTACCAACGTGCCCAGTCGTGGTATTTTGGGGTATATGGTAGGGTTAGGGTTATAGATCAGTACAACAACAGGATGGTCAGTGGACAGGTATGAAGTCAACTCAGGTATATATATAAGTGGGAAACATAGTCATTGGAGAGTATTAAATAAAGCCATCATTTTTAATTCTAGCACTAGACCTTCATGTAAAGATATGGTGGGAATGTGAGATGGCATTCCTATAGATACCAACCATAGATATGCAAAACCCAATGACATCAGCCTTCCGGGCATGAGACAACGAAGATCAAATAATTCAGATAAAATTTTAATTTGATCTCGAGGGTTTACCACCTTTATTACTAGTCGCAAAGAATGAGAAGAAAAAAAAGACAATTCTTTTTAGTGTGTTTTATGCCGGATTAGCTCATTCTTGAGACAAACCCCCGCTGGAAAGACCAGTATAGAATTCCGCACTGTTTTAATTCAGACTGGCTTTTCATTCAACATTTACCACTGCCATAATTAAACGCTCCACAGAAATGAAAAAAGAAAAGAGAAGTGTTGGATTCCATGCCCAGGAGAGCACACACAGAGACAAAACCCAGAACGGTAGAAATATTTCAGATTATGCGTACTACTCATATCCGATCAAACGCTATGCGCATATTTAATGAGCGCAGGTGTGCCGTGTCCACTCTGTGAATCATACACGATTTACAGAGTCGGATTTCACATTTTTGTGTGCTTTTTCTCCTAAAAAATGGCTTGCTATGCATCCTTATGGGTCTTCTCCAGGTTTTTTTTTTTTAGTTGGTGTAAAACATCTCGCTTTTTAAGTTGGGGTAATTTACGTTGTCACCAGTATTGAACGGTTGGACGATAACGCACCATGGGAGTATCGTAACCATGGTAAGGGAAAAGGCGGGAAAGAGAATTGTGTCCGTGGAGAAAATGTAAATTTTGATAGTGGAATTGAGCTATTTCTACTCGATTTTGACGTAAACTTACTTTTGATGGTGAGATGCTTCAATCTCTGCATGAGATTTTGAAAATGTAAGGAGACATTTTTTTACATTGCTAGTTGAAAATAACTGCAAATTGATTTTTACAATCCACATGATAATGACATCATTACATGTGGTTGCAGGTACTCTTTACCTATAATCCTTTCAATATCTATTAAAATTATTTTGTTTATAACACCATAATTCGTTATTAAATGTAGCCCAACTTATTTTAACCAAAGTGACACAAACCACAACTTTTGTCTCCCAAAGTAGTCCAATTTGGCCATAAAAGTAGCCCCATTTTAATTCATGGCTACAAAAGTAGCCCAATTTGGCCATTAAAGTAACCATATTTGGCCATTAAAGTAGCATCATTTCAATTATGGCTACAAAAGTAGCCCAATTGGGCTACTTTACAAAAGTAGTCCAATTGGGCTACTAACAGGGATTTCACAACATTATGATATTAATTTTGTTTCTATTCTGAGTGAATACGTGTGAAGTTCTCATCTGGCTAAACCCATAAATATGGATTCTATGGGTCATATTCTCGGATACTAAACGTGGTTTTAGCTTAACACTTTCCATGCGGCAAGCGTCTGCACACGACAATCCAAAATGGCACAAAATGTTTCAAAAATGTCAACATTATTGAATTTCATCACATATTTGGAATCACTATGAGAAATACATTGAAATAAGAACAAACATGCCTAGTATTGGTTCAGTAATCTGTTTTGTATATTATGGTAAAACTAACAGCCGCGTGGAAAGTGTTAACACTGTGAATAAGCACTTGTGTCTAAATTTAACGTTAAACGGCATGTCTAATAAAACCAACTTTTAAACCTTGCAAATCTTGTCTCCAGAGTGGTTGTGCGTTATATACATGTATATGGTATACAGGTGTTCAATTTATTGTGGCCCAAATGGGTTACAATATAGATATCGGGCGAATTCTTCGTCAGCTTGCACCGGGCACTGTCCAGTAATCATAATGGGATACAGCTGGTGTATGAGTTTAGTTAAACGCGTGTTAAACTACCCTATACCCATGTTTAACGTGAAACACTTTACAGTGAGTTAGGCGCCTGTTTAAGTTAAACACATTTTCAAGAATTGCATTTTCAAGAATTGCGTTAGTTAAACGAAAGATGAATGAATGAATAATAACAATGCACAATGCAATGATATACCTTTGTATTAGTTTCATATTATCGTAAAAAGATATAATTACATATTATCTGAAAATGCATTGTTTTTAACATCTGCTTTGAATAAAATTAACTGCAAGGGCCCAGCTATTGAATTAGCCAGCTAATAAATACTAGTTAGGGAGCACATCAAAACTTGACCGCCAGGCAACCGCCGGTTCCGTGGGGTTCCGTGCGGTTGCAGCCGGTTTCTATTGTTCTAAACAATGATATGCGGTCCAACCGGGCGGAACCGGTGGTTGCTGCGCGGTCGAGTTTTGATGTGCTCCCTTAGCCTACAATATTGCCTGATTCTCTTCTCAGGGTACAATAATACTATCATAAATGAGAAATTTTTGTCTTCTTTTTAACAGTGCAATATTAACCCGCCAATCCCCAAACAAGATCTTTCTGGCAAAGGTATTGAAACAGAGGTATATGTTTGTTATTTCTAACTCCCAGGCGTGTTTGTGTTTGGGAATGAAACTATCGGGGGGGGGGGTGGGGGAAACTGGTCAAATTTGGGTGGGGGGAAATAAGTCTCTGGTAATGTGCCGGTTATCTAATCTGAGCCACTTGTGTGCACTGTGCAAGTCGGACATCTTACTGAATGCCCTAACTGGTCAGCCTAAGCCACTTTCCACGCGGCATGCGGCTGCAGATGACATTCCAAAATTTCACAAAATGTCAAAATATCAAAATTATTAAATTTCATTACTATATTCGGAATCACCGTGAGAAATGCATTGAAATAAGTACAAACATGTTTGCCGTCTACTAAAGATAGCAAAATAGGAGGGGCATTCAATAAATACCTGCAACCATTGAAAATCTCTGAACCGTGACATGTGTCAATAAAATAAACCTATGATACTTAAACTGTAAGTCTTACCCCTTTCTCACGGAAAAATTCAAACATGTGGGTCATTTATTTCATGTCATTTCAGTACTATAAACATCATGGTCTCTGGGCACTGAAAATTGACAAGAATCAGCATTATAAATCAAGCGCCAATATTAACACTGTTAATGCATGTATCTTAATGCATACCATAAACTTGTCTTTCAAATTTCCCGCCATTGTAACATTTAATTCCCTAACCAGTGCCCTGAGATCACAGTATTCACAGTGCTGAAATGTAATGATATAAATGACCTACGTGTTCGAGATTTTCTGTGAGAAAAGAGTAAGACTTATAGTTTAAGTATCATAAGTTTATTTTACTGACACGTGTCACGATTCAGAGATTTTCAATGGTTGCAGGTATTTATTGAATGCCCCCTCGTAAGATTACATTACAATTATGTTTGCTATCTACTGAAGATAGCGTTATAATCTTACAATCATGTTTGCTATCTACTGAAGATAGCGTTATGATCTAACAATCATGTTTGCTATCTACTGAAGATAGCGTTATAATCTTACAATCATGTTTGCTATCTACTGAAGATAGCGTTATAATCTTACAATCATGTTTGCTATCTACTGAAGATAGCGTTATGATCTTACAATCATGTTTGCTATCTACTGAAGATAGCGTTATGATCTTACAATCATGTTTGCTATCTACTGAAGATAGCATTATGATCTTACAATCATGTTTGCTATCTACTGAAGATAGCGTTATGATCTTACAATCATGTTTGCTATCTGCTGAAGATAGCGTTATGATCTTATAATCATGTTTGCTATCTACTGAAGATAGGTTTATAACATTACAATCATGTTTGCTATCTACTGAAGATAGCGTTATGATCTTATATTTATAAGTCTATATTAGTTACTATCTACTAAAGATCATATGTGTTTGACAGTGTTGTGTGTTCCTCAACTTCAGTTTTTACATTTACATATTTATACGGGTAAACCAATAGATCTAATATAACCCTTTGATATGCAATATTCACGCGTTGAGATTGGCCCATCAGTTATTGCTAAGAAGTGTATAAGCTGCCTATGTGTTGCTTGTTTAGTACAGTCATTCAATTAGCCTACAAATGTTTTCATCTAACCCTGTCTATCGCTGTCTCGGTTGGCGAAACATTTTGGTTTTAAATTATTCACGCATCGGAGGGCGTCCCATCAATTGTTCTTGTGATTCATACGGAGTAACGTCCACGAGACATGAATATTTTAAACAGGTTGTCGTTGTCATCTTGAAAGATTTATGGAATATTTGCTGAGATAATTAACCATTCTACATGAAATGAATTGCCGATGCACTCTGAATACGCTAGTAGGAATACTAAGTCAGCATGCACCTTTATGGTACTGTGTCAATTATTTTGCGTACAGAAATGTTCAAATTCCATGTTCCTTGACATTTTCATGCAAATTTTCTTTCAGAATCGTCTATTGACATATATATGTAGCTTGATTACAATACCATAATTGGTAGATATTTTGACAAGTTGCTAACTTTGGTTGGTTTAACCCATTATGATTAAAAAGTCCTCAAAATAATTTTCATAAAAAGTGTGTTGATTAATTGTAGTAAGCATCAGTGTCACGAAGGCATCATTTACATATGCATAAATGATGTGTTCAAGCTTGTTTTCTGAGATGTACTGTACATATTAATCAATGTGATAAGGTGATTTCATGATTTTGCAAGTTCAATGAACTGAGATATATAACAATGCTCTGTTTATTTTTGATACACTTAGTTTAATTCATTTCAGTTCACGTCAATTCAGAAATGCTTTAAGCAAAGACAGTGCATACTTTAGGGTATATCTCAACCCACTCGATTCTTTAAAAATCCAATTCAAGTTGTGTTTTGTTTGTCGCTTATTTGCCTGAAGAAGGATGCCATTGAACATGCACTTTTTTTGCAAAATTCCGTTTACAATATTTCTCTTAATTGTTTCCTTTTAAAATTTTGTTTTTGAAATCTGAAATTGGGGAAATCTTTCCCACGTGAGAATAAAAAAACCTACATTTATCATCTCATAACAAAGACATGGTTGCTTTGAGATATTTTAGACTAATATTTTTTTCTTCAGAATTTGGTCATTCATTACGCCTATTTAGCAATCTTAAAATTTTAAATCAAATTTAGATTCAACAAAATTACCAGGATACGATCAAAATTATAAATAATGTGTTCAAAACTGTAGACATTCGCCATCAACTTCCGTAGGCCTCAATTCAAACAAAATAACCTCATCAAAAAAAACCAAAAAACCAAAAATAACAGACCTTAAAACAAACAAGTAAACCAAAAACAACACATATTAAATTTTGGTAATATTTTCATAAACTTTACACTTTGAATTTAGTTGAGCATCCTTTAGAAAAATTCAAATAATATACACTAGACTGTGTAGATACTGTACTTGTGCAAAATCAACACTGTATAAGAACTGACATTGCTTGCGGCATTATTGTTAGACTTCATGTCGAGTTTTCCTGCTTTGCGGCGCTCGCTCCACGTCAGAAATAAAGACCAAAATGCGTCAGCAATCTAGCAAGACTTGACATTTTTTGCGCGACAACATCGCGTGAGATTGTGCCGATATAGCAATCCGACGGATTACCAATCTGATACAGTTGGGGGTTTGAAGATCCGCGATTAACGGCACCCCAGCACAATCGAGTGATGTTGCCGCGAGGGGAGCCTTCGGCGGCATCCTGTTGCCATGGAGATGGTGATAGAACGAGTCAAATAAATCAGGGGATAGAGACGAGATAGTTTGGATGTAAAGCTAGTGGGTTTAAGATCTGTGTAGTGTATTGGAACAGCTTCAAATTGATGAGATGTAAAAAAATATTTGTTTAACATAATTACCTAACTCATCACGAAATGAGTTTCATTTATGTAATTGTCTGGTCTGTTTTAACACACACAAAAACAGACAACAACCAAAAGGAGGCATGACGTTTTGTTTTTATTCGTGTATATAACATACTATACTACTGGCTAAAGTTATTGTTCATTCCTCAATATGACAACTTTTTTGTGAGTAATTACAGTTATGTGCATTGACAACACTTCCATGCGGCCATTATTGTTACCATTGTACAAATCTTTTTTCAGAAACCTTTCCCAACTTTCAAAGTCTATCTCAAGAATACTGAACCAATACTAGGCATGTTTGTACTTATTTTAATGTATTTGTCATGGTGATTCCAAATATGGTGATAAAATTAAGTAATTTTGACATTTTTAAAACATTTTGTGACATTTTGGGATTGTCATCTGCAGACTACCGCGTGGAAAGTGTTAAAGCACACATGCGCTATAAAAGAAGAGGTACATAAATGCTTCGAGGACATAACTATCTTGAGCAAGTTAAGTAGAAACTCAAATTAAGGTCTGATATGGTCTGATATAGCTTGGAATGCTTGGAACGAATTGACAATGAAGACTGATACCACTGATTGCATTTGGATTGTTTGAAAATCAACCATTATATTCTCTGTCTTTTTTTAGATAAAAAGATGAAGGTTCTCCGGTTGATTGCTTTGGATTGAACTTCATGCTACAGTTAGGAGCCACAGTTGATGCTTCTATGTCCCTTTGAGCGATGTTGTTTTTAGATCCTCTGCCCATCATCATTGCATTTGCGACTTAGTTTGTTATCTTCAAATTGCCTGACGGCTTATTTGCTTCGTTTTTCCCCTCTTCGTTTTGTTATTTTGTGCAAAATGTATGAACTTAAAGGCACAATTTGTTTCTTCAATTATGTTTGTTCCATTTGCTAGAAATTGTGCAGCGAGTCTACACTAATAGGGGCAAACATGTGGTGTGCCCTTTTTTAATTTGCTGGACAGACCCCAAAACATTGGACGACGGTAGACCCCAAAACATTGGACGATAAATCATGGCAAACTACGAAATCATCATAGGCTTTGATTTTAGATAAATATAGTGGAATAACAAATGACATTGATTCCAAAATATGAAAAGGGTTGTGTAATATTTCTCGTACATTTTGAAATTATTGAAATAAGGAACATGACAACGCATTTAAATTCCTTCTGTCCAACCCAACTCAGTAGTGTAGACAAACGAAAAATGCGATCGGCTTAATTTTTCACACAAAGTTAGGATTAAATACATAATTCTTGCAACGTTTAAAAAGTTTTAAAATTCATTTTGGTTTTGAAAACAAAATGGCTTCTTTCCACTATTGCAGTCTTTTTGACTCACCCTGTAGGATAGCAACATCAGGATTATCTTTATACATCTTTACCAAGATTTGATTTAAATTAAGATTTATCGTCGGTGTTCTGTCATAACTTAGGTATGTTTTTCAGGCCCTTCAGCATGTATAAAGTAACACTGCCAAACAGTTATGTGATGCATAGGAATTGTTGCTGTATACATGTTCATGCACTGTAAAAAGAAGCGTTTATATTTCTGATAACACTTAATAAACACTTCAACACGTTTATTTTGGTGTTTTATGTGTAAAGGTATAGGAGGCATTGCATTCGATAAATGTTTGCATAAACACTACAACACATTTATAGAGGTAATTTTGTAATATTTATTAACACACCAACATGTTTATATCAGCAATAAGAAACATGTTGGGGGGTTAATAATTATACAACAAATACCTCTATAAACGTGTTGTAGTGTTTATGCAAACGTTTATTGTATGCAATGCCTTCTATACCTTTACACGTAAAACATAAAAATAAACGTGTTGAAGTGTTTATTAAGTGTTATCAGAAATATAAACGCTTCTTTTTACAGTGTGTGCAAGAGTGATTACAAGGTTTTGATAGATGTGTTTTTAGCCCTTGAACATGTTTAGAGAAAACTGCCCAAAGGTTATACATATAAAGTATTACATATACATGCTGAAGAGCCAGATAGAGATACACCATTTTGGGGCGATAACTCCCAGCTCTCCCCTATTAAAGAAGTGTTCAGTTCCATGAGTTCCATAAGTTTTCCCAATAACCTTTATTAATTTGATTGATTTTGAATCTTTTTCATACAATTGTAATTTTTGAGAAATTTATTGCGGTTCTAAGAAAAAGAACATTTGATACAATACTGATTATACTCATTGCAAATTCATGCAGTTACAAAAAACAAACAAAAAAGCAAATTCATGTGGCGTAACAAATGTGATGGGATCTGTGAAAACCCGTCGAATGTCGCAAAATGTGAACTAGGGATTATGAGTAAAATGGAAAATGGAAAAAAAAATAATGTAATTTTTTAATTTTTTTAAAAATATTCTTTTAGTCAATTTATTTCCAATACTTTGTGTCATCATCTTTTATGAAATTTCACCTTCAAAATCTTATTTAAGTCACTTTTCTGATTAACCTTATAATGTTATTCTATTGAACTATGTATCTTTTTGGGCCCGTTTTCATGATTTCTTTTTTGTAGCTTTTTATGACATCAATTCACTTATAACTTTTTTTTGTAGTGATCGTAGCAAAATGGATCGAAACAGTTCTGTAATTACATGTAGCACAGTTTTAGCTTTCTTATGATATAAATATCTCCAATATGAAAAATCCCACCATGTAGCGGATTTTCACAGATCGCATCACAAATGTGCAACAATGATGACTGATCTGTAAAAGTCAGTGAGGCAAAAAGGAGAAGAAGGAGAGGCACATTTAGATTAAGTTTCCAGCAGCGATACGCACGCACAAATCCATCTCGCAAAATAAATAATAATAATACCTTGATTCGCAAGCCGTAGAATGGTATAGAATTGATTTGTTGCAGAGGAAATCTATGGTGGTTCACGCTGCTGGCTATGGGTGATATATTTGTTAGCCCACACATCAATAGAACAGTTTAAGATTGGCTATGTCATAAAGAGAGCTTAATATACCAGGGCCCTGGGGGCGCTTCACTATACACATATTTGACATTGTGCACCGCTGTTTCGCTGTGGATGGTTCCAATGGCACCTCGACTTTCCGACCGAGATTTGTCATGTTTTGAGTGTCTCGAGGGCGATGATTGAAAATGAGGGGGTGTGGTGTATGGGTAAAGCAGATATTAGATTTAAGCATTTCGGAAGAGTTGAATAAGGGGGAGAGAGGGGCTGATTTGGTTGGACATTTTCTGGTTTCATGAACATGTGTCACAGAGGTTTTGATATACGTAAAATTCATATGGAAGAACAGTTCAAATCAAAGTAGGGAGTTTTGCACCCAATTATTTCCATACAATGGTGTTTTTGTCCAAATTATGTATTATTATCTTTAAAAAAAATGAGGTAGGAGGTTTTAAGATGAGATGCATATGGAGAGGTGTTTATCAGAAATGTGAGGAAGGCTAATTGACGATATCGATTTGGAAAATATCTTGGTATGATAACAATCAGTATTTATTTATGTATCAATGGTATGAACAGGTTAACCCCACAACAGGGTTGTCCCACATTTTTCATTGGAGCCTTAAGAACACCGGGCACATGCAGTTTTGACATCAATCCCCTGGTTTCCAGGGCTGTACAAACCCAATGATCAAGATTAATCGTTATCTTTTGACCCCCCCTAGTATAGTTTTTGATGAGTGACCCTATGTCAAACTAGCCTGGGGTTGTAGATTACATGGTTTAGTAACAAGACTGATCATATCACTCTATAGCTCTGTGGTATGAATGAAAGGTTGACGAAAAGGTAGGGTATCAAGTTAGGCTTAAAAAGGTTATTGTAAGTAGACTTAATCACAATGAATATGTTTCAAAATCCGGGCAACTTTTCTTTATTTCAATGACAATAAGGAGCTCCAAGGACGGATTGCTGGGTATTTACTCCAAAGATAAAATCTTTCTGTTTATGAAACACTCAGAAATGTTCCTCGGTTGGAGTATGTATGAAGCGTTTAACTGCACCATATTTGTGATGCAATTTGCAGCTGTGTGTTTTTCGAGATATATATATGAAAACGGACTGGACAAAAATGAAGAAAATAATAAGAATTTAGAAAATAACAAGAATTTAGGAGTTATTTTCACTCATAAAATCTGAATGCCTTGATCAATTTTTGATACATTTGGTGTCATTTTAAAGCACTTATTAAATAACTCAAAATTGACTTCAGCTGCAAAGTCCCCCCCCTTTTGATGTGCTGCATCACATTTGGAGCGAAATGATTGACCATTGCTAATTAGGTGAAGGGTCAGTCAGATATTTTTTGTGACACCAACAAAAATTGCAAACTGACCCTAAAATTAACCAGTTTAAACAAATAAATAAATGATCAAAAATAATTGACCCATATGTTTATTTGAGATTCATAAATTTGCCTTATTTTTTTACTGTTTTTACCTATAGATTTCTGGATAAATCAGCAAATCTCATGATATAAGATCCATTTATTTACCAAAATATGTAATTGGAAGGGGATCATTCAATTACGAGACATGAAAACGGGACCTTGCTGGTACATTCCCATGATCTCATAACCAAACAGTGCCCATGAGTTTGCAGATAATGAAACCATCTTAACACTTTCGATGCGGCAGGCGTCTGCAGACGACATTCCAAGATTTCACAAAATGTTTAAAAAATAAATAAAAAAAAATCAAAATAAAAATTATTTTCATTACCATATTGGGAATCATCATAAGAAATGCATTAAAATAAGTACAAACGTGCCTAGTATTGGTTCAGTAATTCTTGAGCTAGACTTTGAAAGTTGGGAAAGGTTTCTGAAAATTCTGTTTTGTATGGAAAAATAATACTAATAGCCATGTGGAAAGTGTTGACATGGGTTTAATTTTGAATTTGGTAAAAATAAATAAATTAAAAATCTTCTATGAATTTAATATTTTACAAACTAACGATAATTCTCATTGAGTAGATACACCCTGCACATGAGCTCCTGTTTCCATTCATAAGGCAAAAAAAAGAGAAATATTTGTTTCAAATGACCCACGCACATTCCCGAAACCGCCCGCTTAAGCTTTTTTTTATAGTGATTTTTGTTTTCATTTTTGTTTTCCATTTTTTTCCCATTTTTTTTTCTTTTTCAGTTTTCTCAAAAAAATCTTGCAAAATCCAACTTTTGGGCCAAATAAATGACGATCAAGTCTAAATTGAAGAAAAAAAAGAAGAAAAAAACCCACAGACCGCATTAGATTTTCAGTCTCTCATGTCATTTGAGACAAACCTTTTTTGTTTTGCCTAAGTTATCATTGATTAGATCATGTACGAATTACTGCGGTTATCATATTCAAAAACGATGATTCAACATCTCAATTTAAGTTCAATCAAATGGATGTCAGAATTGTGTAGATATTTTATAAAAATCACATCTCAAATTTGTCATTTATCCAATAACTCATTTATTATTAACTAATACCATAGGTTCTTGACCCTCTTTGACTGACAGAAAATTAATATCAACATTCCTGATATTTGCAATCATTTTAAACATCCATTTTAATTTCATTCTCAAAATTAAGTATGGTTATACTTATGGCACACTGGTATCATTTGTCAAAGTGACCCACATCAATAGTTCCAGTCTGTTATTCACCTTCAAGTTGTAAAAAAAAGGGGGACAAATTTGAAATTTGACGAAATTCTGAAGATATCATGAACATTTGCTGAGAATAGTTTATATTCAGGGAAATCAGCCTGAGATTTACTTTGCATAGACCCTATTCACGCAGCAGCCATTTTCTAAAATTTGCCACCCAAGCCTCATTCCCGTATGTTACCTGGCTTGGGTGGCAAATTTTGGAAAATGGCTGCCGGGTGAATAGAGTCTATTGCATGTTCCTGCAAGCCCACATGGTGTACGAATTTGAGAAACTATGTGGAAAAGCGTTACAAACCCTAGGACCCTGATTTGCGGCCAGAATTTTTCATTTGGAGTTTACTATTCTATATGAAGGCATGCATATCATTCATTCAAATTCCACAATTTGAGTTAAAGGGGCATTAAGAGATGTGGTGGAGGCAGCGCCCTCAATTACAAAAATATATGATAAAAACTGGGATTTGTATATTTTTACAATTGTTTTACATGTATGAACTTACACAGAGAAAACGATGTACAAAATATCGCTGTTCAATTTCGGTTGTACACTTTTTCAAACAACAGATGTGTAAAAGTTATACATCGTTGTTTAAAGAAGACAACATTTTTTTAAACAGGTGTTGTTTACAGTATAAAGAACGCCGTTCACATCAATACAAAGTGATCTTGAACAACGTTGTTTACTTGTGACGTCACAAGTCACGTGTCACAATGATTCGTTTGCGATGCTTCAAATTAATGGCCGTCGTATTTCATTCGGTAAACAAATTTCGATTTTAAATCATAATTTTAAAGATTTTGCTGACAAGATGGGGAAATACAATCAAGAAAATAATGAAATATGATGACCAAAGAACCGATATAGTTTGATGATAGACGGCGAAGATGGATATTTTTTGCAAAAATATAATTTTAATTTCGCGATTTTGCTCCACAGACAGAAGGCATCCGAAATCGACAGTTCTGCCGTTCTGTCTGTGTACTTCAACACAAGAAATTCAAGTCTTCAAATCGTGCTGGAATTTTAAACAACTACCAGTAAACAACCCTGTTTTTTTAACAACCATCATTTAAACAACCCTGCAGTTTTAAACAACCACCATTAAACAACCCTGGTTATTTAAACAGGCCAATTTCATCCATGAGGATTGAACAACTTTCTTTGAACAACCCAAGATGATTGAACAACTTTCTTTGAACAACCCAAGATGATTGAACAACTTTCTTTGAACAACCCAAGATGATTGAACAACTTTCTTTGAACAACCCATGAGGATTGAACAAATTTCTTTAAACAACCCTTGAAAATTGAACAACAATTTTTAAACAACACCAATGTGTAAAATCTGATTTTAAACATGTTGTTTAAAAAGTTAAACAACTAGGTGTTTAAAACTTTAAACAACCCCAGATGTTTAATATTTTGAGCAACAAGTTGCTCAGCTCACCCGTCAAACAGCAGTTGTTCAATTTTTTAAACATGTTGTTCACTTTTTTTTTTACTGTGTACACCTAAGGATTAAGAAAAATCAGCCCTCTTTGTACAACAAAACGTTGATTCAAAAATGCTGGTAGAGCCGCAACCAGCATTTTACATGGTTAAGGGTGGTATTCCAACATATTTAAAACATTGTTTTAAACAAGTTTTGCTGGGTTTTTATAGTAGAAATAACTATAATGGCAATTGTTAATATTCGTCTTGAATTCTGAAGTAAATTAATTAAAATTAAAAAAATTCAACATGACATTGTTTTCCTTTAAATTGTTCCAGTGGTTCTTGCAATGGACATGATCATGATGATAGAAGCAAAAGTTTGATTTAAATTTCCGGTAGAACAAGATACCAATTCTTGGGTGGTATTCCTCTTCTGGAGGTAATTCACAACTTTTGCACTCGTAGCATCTTTATGAAACATCTCCAAAGCCTAAAATGTTGTGGGGTGACCATGGTTAGGCCAAGAAAAGAAGTTATGTTGTCCTCCACAGCTCTCAGAAAGGAGGGCGGACGTGCAGATTTTTTTCTTCTTTTTTCTTTTTTTTAAACATTTTCTTATACCAGCGGAAGCTCAAAGTTCAGCCAACAAGAAGTTGAAATCACACTAAGAGTCGCACATTATGTTATAAACACTTAGTTTAATATTCAATGCCATTTAAACTGTTAAAAAATATATGTCTGAAAAAGAAAGAAAAAAATCTGGGGAAAAAGAAATTCTGAAAAAAGAAGGGAAAAAATCTGAAAAAAAGAGAAAAGACAAAAATCGGAGCAGCCCTAAATCTGACAAGTGGGCGATCAAGCACAACATAACACATTTTGTTGGCCTTATTGAGAAACATAGGGGGGTTTCTACTCATACCAAAATCTCAATTTTGATGAGGAAAATTGAATTTGATTGGGTCACTCACCTGTAAGGGTGCTTCCCTACACTAAATGACTTAGTGTGTCTTTAATTTACCAATCAGGACTGCTGCAAATACCAAGAGAATCAAGCAATTGTCTGACCTTGACATTGGTTATAGGGATTGGGCCAGTTGACCTGTTGTTTTAATACAAATTCTCCATGGTCATGAACCTATCAGTCAAATCATGAAAGTTATGATTTATTCAATCTTTGGCTAAAAACCTTATGGTGCAATAGAAGAGCAGGATCTGTAAATCCAATCAGTTGTCCTTATATAAGGATAAACCCGGGGGGGGGGGGGCACTCAACTTTTTTTTGGGTAGGGGTGTGCCGCACAGGGTCTCAAAAAGGGGGGCTACTGAACTGAACTGAGTGGATTTTTTGACGAAAAGTAGGGTCTTAGGAAATGATTTTTTCAAAAAAGTAGGTCTTGAGAACTGGCCTATTGTTCAATTTTGATTAGCAAGAATGCAAATTTTCAATTTCTTTTGGTTTTAGAATGCAAAATTTTCAAAGAATTGGGGCTCTGGAATGCAAAATTTCGCGATTTTTGAATTTTCAATAACATTGGGGTCTTAAGAACTGATGCAGGCTCAAAAGGGGGTCATAAGAGCTAGCAGCAGAGGGTGAAGAAAGGGGTCTTCAGCGCAGCACATACCTATACCCTTTTCCAATGTCAGTGCTCCCCCCCCCATAAACCCTGACCTTATAAGGACAAACCATGACCTTATATAAAGTATCTCTCATCACCTGTTCAGAGCCCTGTCAACACCTGTTTAGAGGATACAATAATAGGGTAAATATATAGGTCAAATGTATGGCTAATTTTCATCTGGACAGGCAACACATTTAGGTATGGGTATTCGGCTGATCAACAGTGATGGTCAATTTGGAAGGGCAAAGAGAAAGTTAATATTTGCATTTTCGTAAACCCATATCCCCACACATACTATACTGAATGCATAAGCCTTGGTTGGAACATGTTGGTCCAACAGAAAAGGGTTGTTTTTCTGCATCACAATTTGGGGGAGGGTGGTGATGGGAGTAACTCCCACATTTTGGTTACACTCTTAACACAATTGGGTTATTTTTACCAAGAACAGCGGCAACTACTGTAAACGTGGACATTTTGCGCTACATTAATTTGCGCGCTTTTCGAGCTCCAAACAGCTACTGAGAAAATAAAAACACGCGAACATATTTATTTGTGTATAATTCTATGTAATGAACTTTCAAATCACGAATTTAAAAACAACCAAAATGGATGAAAATCGGCAAAGCGCGAAAATGTAATCGCACTCAACCTAAAAAATGAGGCGTCTTTAGTCAAAACAACCCCATTGTTTTAAGAGTGTACTATTTTCTATTCAAGTTCATAAAACTTATTTATATTTGGTGTTTAATCCTATTTATTCCTTGCCTTGGGACACACAACATCAAAGCTAAGTTGAGAGTAAACAGTAACTTAATATAGGCCTACCTTTAAAACCCTATCCGCAAGGTATATTCTACACAAATGAGACGTATACAAAATCACCATGAAAGATTACATGTGTTATGGCTATACGCCAAGTCGGCAACCCTTTTAGACCAAAGTTAAGCCTCAATTGTAAAAAATACACAACAAAACCAATATTTAACACATCTTTTATTCCCAAATCTACAGATAAACATGTAGGTTCACAATTATTTGGATGTCAAACTCAATTTTGATTCAAATCCAATACAAGATTTATCAATCAAATAAGTTCTATTCAGGCCTTTTATAGTCACTCACAGATTTGTATAAATAATAATAACAATACATTATTTTGTATTTCATGAAATACGATAGTATAATACTTGCCAATGCACATAAATAAAAGACACTATCAAAAGGGTATAATGCAGTGTAAATTTGTATTAAGAAAGGTGGTGTAGATACTACAATTCGAAATATATATATACAGAAAAGTTAAAAAAGGCAACAAAATCAAAACTAAAAGAAATAAAAACGATGATCAGAAGATTTCTATAAATATATTTTAAATATTCTAGAAGTGGAAATGTTTGTACTAATTGTCATTCTATACTTGGTGCATCAAAATAGTAATGTGAAATTGTAAATGTGCAAAAATATTTCAAAATTGAGACGGGAAAACATTGGAAAACAGGGTTCAAACTGGTGCCCAATTATCTTTTGGTTCCTGCTGTATAACCATACTTGATGTATGGGAACCAACAAGTTTGATGTTTGCTGCTCTTGGAAAAGTTTTAATTGAAAAACGTCAACTGACCAATTTAACGGAAATCAGATTATTTGAATTTCATTTGGAAGAAATGTAAAAAGAATGTGCATGAACCGTCACTGATGAAAGTAACCACTTCTACGGTAAACCTTCCGGGGGGGGGGGGGGGGTGGGGGGGGGGGGGGGTGGGTGGGGGGGGGGGGGGGGAATGGAATCAATGTCTCTTTTATTTGTCATCAAACTTTCCAAGAATACACAAACTATTATGATCTACTGTGTACACTCCCATTGAACTCTCCTCATTCCATGATCAACAATATTTGATGAAAACATCGCTATAACCTGAGATGATTCGTCTCAGCTATAACTTCATGACATATATTGGTAGAACTTAAAAATAAGTGTGCATGAAAGTAACTACTGCTATAGTAAACCATTCCAGGAAGAGCGGATATTCAATGATCTCTTACACTCCCATCAAACTCTTTCATCATTCCGTAAACAAAACTATTTGATGAAATCATCGCTATAACATGAAAGGAGGTGCTAACAGGTCCTCATATCCGCAGTATCTCATGATCAAATAATCATAACATACTCATACCAAGTATAGGGCTATTTATGGGTGTTTGTTGAAGAAGTGAGTAATAAATTGCTGAGTTGCAACCAGTAACGAGTTATGTTAAAGTGTTGGTAGGCTTGGTAAAGCTGCCAGCTACTAATAGGCACATTATAGAAAAGGTGGGACTTGTTCATGATTTGATGACAAATTAAATTGATTTGTGTATTTGATTCAGAATAAACCTATACACCATTATGTTACCTCCCATAATGAATTCAGTGACGAAGCAAGGCACTATAATAGTTTAATCAGTTCCAAATTGGTGAGAATTATTCAGTTTTTATAGTTCCGCGTGCAAAAGTAATCCTATTGTACACCCACGATTATGGCCACACACAGAGAAAACGATGTACAAAATATCGCTGTTCAATTTCGGTTGTACACTTTTTCAAACAACAGATGTGTAAAAGTTATACATCGTTGTTTAAAGAAGACAACATTTTTTTAAACAGGTGTTGTTTACAGTATAAAGAACGCCGTTCACATCAATACAAAGTGATCTTGAACAACGTTGTTTACTTGTGACGTCACAAGTCACGTGTCACAATGATTCGTTTGCGATGCTTCAAATTAATGGCCGCCGTATTTCATTCGGTAAACAAATTTCGATTTTAAATCATAATTTTAAAGATTTTGCTGACAAGATGGGGAAATACAATCAAGAAAATAATGAAATATGATGACCAAAGAACCGATATAGTTTGATGATAGACGGCGAAGATGGATATTTTTTGCAAAAATATAATTTTAATTTCGCGATTTTGCTCCACAGACAGAAGGCATCCGAATTCGACAGTTCTGCCGTTCTGTCTGTGTACTTCAACACAAGAAATTCAAGTCTTCAAATCGTGCTGGAATTTTAAACAACTACCAGTAAACAACCCTGTTTTTTTTAACAACCATCATTTAAACAACCCTGCAGTTTTAAACAACCACCATTAAACAACCCTGGTTATTTAAACAGGCCAATTTCATCCATGAGGATTGAACAACTTTCTTTGAACAACCCAAGATGATTGAACAACTTTCTTTGAACAACCCAAGATGATTGAACAACTTTCTTTGAACAACCCAAGATGATTGAACAACTTTCTTTGAACAACCCATGAGGATTGAACAACTTTCTTTAAACAACCCTTGAAAATTGAACAACAATTTTTAAACAACACCAATGTGTAAAATCTGATTTTAAACATGTTGTTTAAAAAGTTAAACAACTAGGTGTTTAAAACTTTAAACAACCCCAGATGTTTAATATTTTGAGCAACAAGTTGCTCAGCTCACCCGTCAAACAGCAGTTGTTCAATTTTTTAAACATGTTGTTCACTTTTTTTTTTACTGTGCACGCCCTCTGTATTTGTGGCACGCGTGCGTCACGCATACGATGCAAAGTGCGCTTGATGCCTTCATGCGCGCCTGCGTCCTTCTGTATTCATTCGCTGCTGTAAGGTGGCTTCGCTAATTTGGAACTGATTAAACTATAGCGTGTTATTGCTGTGTCTCACACTGGAATATACACCGGATTCACTGCACAGAGGAAGACAAGATGATAGAATCAAGGCATCACACCTCAGATAACAGTTTGTTTTCTTTACGTAATAAAATGTGTAAGATTTACCTTCAAGTGACCAAATTTGGCTGAATTATTACTCATCACACCGGTAACTCGCCCATTTATTATGACTCATCACACCTGTAACTCACCCATTTATTATGACTCATCACACCTGTAACTCGTCCATTTATATCTCACCAACTACACGCCTGTTTATCCCTCCCCATTCTATTCCTTTCATCAGTACCACTGATGATGCCTTTAGGAGCAATAACCTCTTGACCTTAATTTGACCCCATGACCCTTGAATCTACAAGCATTGGAACCAGTATACCATGAAAGCATTCAAACGGTTTGAGGCTCACGTACATAGGCCTACACCAAACATAACAAAATATCAACCTTTCCTATTTCTATACATGCAATGTTGTGGAAGCTGCTCAAGATATGGCTACTTTCAATGAGTAAATATTATCGCATCACGGAACTCTTTGATCTGATCATACAGGGTGGTTCAAAAAGTTAATCCATTTCTGAGAGGCTAAGAGCCATTTTCACAGATTTACTAATGATTGCAGATTTCTTTATCGTCACTATTCTTTCAAAACCTTGTATCTCCATCCAGCCCTTCAACATGTATAAAGTAATACTTCCTATGTATGACCTTTAGGCAGTCTGCTCTAAACATTTTTAAGTGACAAAATCACATCTATCAAAACCTTGTAAGTTCTCTTAACCAAGAACATGTATAAAGCAACTCTTCCTATGCATAACTGTTGGCAGTTTTACATTATACATGCTGAAGGGCCGGAAAAACATACAAGGTTTTGAAAGAATAGCGACGTTATGTCTTGTGAAAGCAGTGTGCATATTGAGCATCATTGAGCACAACAACTTCCAAGACCTGTGTTATCTTGTTCATGTAGTGTATAGGAATCATGTGCCAAATTGACTCGTTCACTCTGTTACCACAATTCCTCCCCAAAGATTCATATCTGCCTAACATAATTGATGATAGGCTACTGTAACCTTCACCAACTCCACTACACAGAGGTTGTGTGTGTGTGTGGGGGGGGGGGGGGTACTCGGATTTGGTTTGGTCGGGGGGAGGGGGGTGCTACTGGAAATTCAAAACCCCTACCCATTTTTAGGGGTGATTTTGGAAAAAAACACTACCCATTTCTAGGGGTTTTGCTTCATTTTAGACCAAATTTTCGCAAATTATCGTGAAAATAGACATAATTTTTGCAAGTTTGCGTGAAAATAAGTAAAAAATGCGCGGAAATAGACAAAAATCTTGCGAAAATAGACCAAAATCTCGCAAAAATAGACAACAATCTTGCGATTCGTAAAAAGTGTCCCCATTATTAGGGATTTCCAGCACAAAATTATACCCCATGTTTAGGGATTTTTTGCCAAAAAAGCTACCCATTAGAGCAGCACCCCCTGTATAATGCTTAGGTGAGTACCCCCCCCCCCCCCCCCCACCCCACGAGCCTAACAGTTGCAACCCTGTCAACATTTTAAACAGACAAAGAATCTTATCCTGTTAGAGAATGATATTGTTTTCATTATACTCTTTTACAACTATCAATAAAATGTTTCTTTCAGAATGTTTTATCCTAACATTGCTATTGATTAAAATTCTGGATTCAATTTTGTTATAAAGTAAACATCTGCCATAAAAGCAATATTGCATGTTGATTTTGTTAATACTAATCTAATACTTGTTAAAGTCTCATAAAAAAATGCCATTGTAAATAAGAACAAGATGGCATTGTAAAATTTGTCATCGATGGCTGTCGAAACCATCAGGGTTTTGGTACAGAAGCGTTCTTTGGATTTACAGGGCTTAGTGAAACCATTGTTGAGACTGAAGCGTTTCTCTGCAGGGAATTTATAAAGCTGTGAAAATACTCACCCTTCTACTAATACCACAAGGGTCATAGTTTGGGTGCAGTAAGGTATGGATGCTGATTTGAATAGTGATAACTCTATTTGGCAGTTCTTGTAAATCGGAGAAACGAGATGCCTTTTGTACTTATTAAGGCAATGTGGGTATAGGTAACACATGCAGTGTTTATGCGCAAAACAGCTGACAGAAATTATTAGATTTGATGAAAATTACCTCAGTGTCTGCATTTTTGCTAAAAACATTTGAGTTATTTGTTTTGCCTTAAACAATATCCGAATATCTCTATAAATCCCTTACCCTGCCAAATCCAACAGAATCCAACGAGCCAATCTCTATGTTCCATCCGGCGTACAATTTTTTTGAGGATAAAATGGACCCAGGCTATATACGTGGCCGAATATACTCAGCCAAGTAGCCTTGGCACCCGTGGTGTAGGGGGAATCGTTCGCCTCTGGTGCTGGAGGTCCGTGTTTAAAATCCCGGTGACTTTTGGGGTCACTTTGCTCCACGCAGAAAAAATATCTGAAACAAGTGCCTGAATGGGTTAGGGTTAATGAAAATTTAAAAAATGAATTTAATGATCTTATCAACATCATATATCATAGCCAGGATAAATTCACTGATATATGGTTCTGAAGTATATGGGTCAATGTTCTTATGTACTTGATGATTGTGATAACAACTATTTCTAAATAATAGGGAGCCATCCCACCCAACACCCGAGTAAGAGCAACTATATAAGTGACATTGCGTAAGTTCAGACAATATGACTGTATAATAATATAAGTCCAAGCATTGGATTTGGTACTTGTTCGCCGGTTTTCGATGACGTATTCAACCGAGCCTATATAGTGAGCGCAGTATACTGCGCGAACGAGTAGCTGAGGGCCGTGGCTTAGTGGGTGGGACATGGGGCTTGAGAACGGAGGGTCCCCGGATCAAATCCCGGCAGGTTCCCTGAGATTTAGTTGGTGTTTTTTCCTCGAAAATTGTGATCCCGGTCAAAAACCGTAAACCAGGTTAGGGTTAAGATACATTTTAACAATTGTGACATTTGCCTTATTGAAAACATGTTGTTGGTATTTGCAGTAACTTCTGTTATTGCAAAACTGTGATCCATGTATCATACAACTATTAACAGCAATCATTTTGAAAATCTGTTTTAATGAATAATTTGGAGAAATTAATGTAAAACTTGCAAACTCTAAAACCAACTCTAAACAAGTCAGTTCAGAAGTCTCTATTATGAAATTTCATGTATGCTAAAATGTCTCTGCTTTTATCCATGCATACCATATAACCTCCCAGAGATACCTAAGTTATGCTTTCAATAGTGGATGTAAGCAGCTATTTCATTTTGTGAAAACGATCAGGTTGATGAAAGCCGTCCATTCCACACTGTCGCTCAATCACCGTATTGTTTACAATTCCAGACTTGGAAATTCCAACGCATCCAGTCAAGCGAGGGCACTAGTACCACTCAAATTGATGATAATTCCCGACATTCCATAAAACTGTCATCATCATTTACCGTAAGGCCAAAAAAAAAAATTGTTATGTTGTCCTCGACAGCTTTCAGAGAGGAGGGGCGGGCGGGCGGATTTTTTTTTTTTTTTTTAATTTTTTTTAAAATTTTCTTTTACCAGCAGAAGCTCAAAGTTCAGCCAACAAGAAGTTAAAATCACTCTAAGAGCCGCACATATATGTTATAAACACTTAATTTAATATTCAATGCCATTTACACTGTTTAAAAAAAAATCTGAAAAAAATCTGGAAAAAAAAAATGGAAAAAAAATCTGGAAAAAAAAAAAAAAAAAATCTGAAAAAAACAAAAAAAAATCTGATTTTTTTTCATTTAAAAAATACGATTTAAAAAAAAATCAAAAAATGAAAAAGAAAAAAAAAATCGGAGCGGCCCTAAAATGACGAGCGGGCGGTCGAGGACAACATAACAATTTTTTTTTGTTGGCCTAAGACAAATGCTTTGATGACAGAGTCTTATACAGGACACTTAGAAGCCAGTTTATGAATTTGTAGAGAGACTAAAATGCTCCCCAGGGTAACAAGTTCAGTCATGAGTAATATCTCTTGAGCATCAGAGGTCAGAAATGATATGCTGGGAGCTTCTGAGGTCAAGAATGGCTTTGAAATTGTGCGGTTTGTTTGGTTAAAAACAGAAGCAGGCTAGGTAAACATGTGTGTGTTTAGAGGGATGACCTGCCGATTTGATGTGTTTTTGTTTATACCGCATGGACATATAATTGCAAAATTGAGTGTATTTGTACAATATTGTTTTTTATAAAAATAAGTGTGCTGACGTGTTTGTTACCCCAGAATTGAGTAATTCTAGGTATAGCTGCTATCTATAGGCATACAAGTTCTCTCTTTGTATTCAGAGGGGTAACACATGATGGTCCAGGATATTGAAATGCCCCCCTATTTTAAAAGTGTTTCGCAGACAATTTGCACCCTAAAGCGCTGACATTTTGTCTGAAAATAACCCCCCTTTAACCATTTCAAGGACACTTTCTAAGAAGTCTCTTTTTGCGCAAAAACGAGGACAAATTTGGTTCAAAATACCCCTTTTTCCTTTCCCGGGGCCAATTTGATATATGACACAACTCTCATTCTAATTTATTTTTATTTTTTGTGGACATGCCTCCAAAAATACCCCTATTTTTTTTGAAATCACGGACATAACTTCTAAAATGACCCTTACTTTTTTGAAATCGGGGACAAAGCTTCCAAAAACACCTCTAATTTTTTGAAATCGCTGACATAGCTTCTAAAATGACCCCTAATTTTTTGCAATCGTGGACAAAGCTTCCAAAAATTTCTCCTAATTTTAGGGAAATTGCGGACATAAGTGTCCATGAAATGTCCGCGGACATGGTATGAACCCCCACCCCTTTTTTCCACCATTTTTGGAATGATCATGCATACCCAAAGTCAATGTTGACTGAAACCACCGGGAAGTTATGACTCTCTTTCATATTAGCTACAATCTTGGAAAAAAGTCCTTGGAACGCAAACGCTGAGCTGAGCACACGTGCTGGGTATTGCGTGCATGTATTGATACTTAGTGTCTTCTGTTATAAATGGAAATTGTTCAAATGAGATTTTTCCTTCCCCCCCCCCCCCCCCCCCCCCCCATCGATCAATGTTGGGACACTCTGGCAAGCTGCAGGAGCCACTGGCCTTGGTCAACATTGTACGGGGGAGTGGGGGTGACACTTTTCCGTTAATCACACGCAGGTGTTCCAAGACTTTTTTCCAGGATTGTAGCTTGGAAAGATGCTTTTAAACACCTTGGGCCGTATTCTCGTACTAAACACGGTTTTAGCTTAAAACCGTGTCTAACTAAATGCGTGTCTAATTAAAACACAAGTTTATCTTTTAAACAAAGTGTTAACTAAACACAGTTTTAAACTCTGAGCATCTCGTCCCCAGGGTGGTTGTGCGTTACTGTATACAGGAATTTATTTTTGTTGTGGCCCTTAATAATAGGTTACGATAGATATCGATTGAATACCTCAAATGCACATGTATTTTTAATACTACACAATCTGCTCGGCAGCTTTCATTCAAGGCATACAGTTCGTGTATTTTTTTAGTTAAACGTGCCTTAAACTACCCCCATAACCATGTTGTAAGTTAGACACTTTTCAGTGAGTTAGACGAGTGTTTAAGTAAAACAAATGTACGAGAATCGCATTTATTTAAACGCTGTGTCTAAAGTCAAAAGGCCTATATTTACCACAGGGACGGGGATGAACACTAAATAGTGCCCTATCCACATTGATGTGTACATCCCAGGCCAAGTCCCTGCTAGTCCTGGGTTCCCGGGGTCCATGGTTGCAATTGATAAATGCATTGCAAACAGCAAAATGGGGTCAGTTAAACAGGCACCTCTGATTTTTGTCTCAGCTCTGTGTGAGACCTAGGGGGCACTTAACCTGAATCTGATACTAGTATTTACAAATGTTTTATCTCTAACATATCTTTCATGTTATGATGTCTCACATATATATCATTATAATAATAGGACTATTAATCAAATAAATGGGATAAAGTGATCCTACTGACAGAGTAAGACAAATGCAGTGATTTAATGGAGATAGAAATTGGGTCAGTTATGTATGGTTATGAGTGGCAAGTCATATATTTATAAATATTGACACATAGCTAGATTGTTAGTCACATATTTATTTAAAATATACTTTCCCATTCTGACACAAAACACTAAACCCTGATTTCAAAGTTTCTTAGTAAAGTTACGCCATATGAATAATTTGTTTTCAAAGTGAGGCCATTTTTATAACATTTAAAAATTGATACTATACTTTTGAAGATATGATAAATCATTCCTTTCTAATCGTATATCACAAATTGATCTATGAGGTCATTTTGATAAACCTTCCTCATCACTTCAAAAAAATTTACACTGCTATTATAACTACTGTTATTTTTTAGAAGAGTTGAGTAGGAAAACATATCATATCGATTTGTCTCTTAAGTGACATTCTACTGCTTTTTCAACACCAATCAAAGCAAATCTATAAGTTGTGATGCCCGCTTCTCTTTGTATGTTTAAGATACAGAAACTGTTGCTGGTAGGTTAAATAATTTGTAACCTACCAATGGTCAGTTATGTTGTCACCTAAGTGTCAATAATGAAAGACCCCTCGTTGATAAATGTGGTCTACGATTTCAGCCTTTAGGAAATTTGATCAGAGTTAATCATTGTGGTTAAATTTACAATGTCAGCCCCGCGGAAAGACACATTGATGTTGTTAAAAGTCATACCATTTAAATGTCCATCTCAAAAGTGATGGTTGAAGACAGATCTACACTACTACACGTTTATTTTTGTGTTTTATGTGAAAAGGTATAGGAGGCATTGCATATGATAAACGTTTGCATAAACACTACAACACGTTTATAGAGGTATTTGTTGTATAATTATTAACACCCCAACATGTTTCTTATTGCTGATATAAACATGTTGGTGTGTTAATAAATATTACACAATTACCTCTGTAAACGTGTTGTAGTATTTATGCAAACGTTTATCGTATGCAATGCCTCCTATACCTTTACACATAAAACACAAAAATAAATGTGTTGAAGTGTTTATTAAGTGTTATCAGAAATATAAACGCTTCTTTTTGCAGTGTAGGTGCTGGTATCTGCACTTCTCCAGTCTATCTCGTGGCACAATCGGGGGGGGGGGGGGGGGGGCTACCATATTATGTTGAAGAAAATCTTACAATTTTCTCCCATCCACCTTTGGCTTCATTTGCCATTTTATTCAATAACACACCTATGAAGCATTTCATATTTTCAGAGGAGATACACCTGTTTCATTATAGGCTTTGGTAACACGGTTCATGCAATGAATTGGATGTCATGCACCATTTCAATTGAATGTAGAATAGGCCGGGTGTGATTCACCTTCATTGCCCATGGTTACATGGATAACCTCTATTTGTTTGTTAACCTGACCACCCCCCCCCCCCCCCCCCCCCCCCATGCTAAAAAATACACTTCGTACACCTATCTCCAAGCGCATGTGTGGACGGTTTTCAACGGTAATCAACCGAGCATATATAGTGAGTGCGGTATACTGCGTGAACGGGTAGCTGAGGGTCGTGGCTTAATGGGTGGGGCGACGGGCCGATGTCCGGAAGGTCCCCGGATCGGATCCCAGCCGGTCCCGGGCAATTATGAAAGAAAGTAATATCAAAGGGGCACAGCTTGATCATCAGAAAACTAGTGTGTAATTGCCTGTTCATTTGTATAGTGCTTGTAGATAGCACACAGTGTCCAATATACTACATGTATATAAGCTACAGGCTGACATTATACTCTCCATGACATGCGTAGGGGTCATGCTCCCCCTCCCAGCACGGCACAGATTTGTTGACTTTATAAACACTGGAATGTTTTCGTATTTTCCCACTCATAGAAACAGATTTGTCTTTGTGACAAAACAGGCCATAGGGGGCACTAGTGGCAGATTTCAATTATGTCCGCTTTGTTCGGAAACAAATTGTTTGTTAGCCTTATCCTTTGTTTAGAACATACCTCGCATTGTACATGTACAATACGATAATTTGTATCGTTTAACATTTCTTTAAGTATTTGGTATACGCTCAATCAGAATTTAAAATAGGTGATGACATAGTTGTATGTTTTAATAACACTTTCCATGCGGCAGGCGTCTGCAGGCGACAGTTCCAAAATTTCACTTAATGTTTCAAAAATGTCAGAATTATTTCATAACATCACCATGTGTGGAATCACCATGAAAAATGCATTAAAATAAGTACAAACATGCCTAGTATTGGTTCAGTAATTCTTGAGATAGACTCTGACATTTTGGAAAGTTTTCTTTATCAAAAATATGTTTTGTATACGGTAAAGGTAAATCTAATAGCCGTGTGGAAAGTGTTTTAGTATTTACAAACGAGGAATTAATACAAAATACACAGAAAACAAATTGGTGAGTTGTAAGCTGCACAAATATTTGGGAATGTACACTGAGCCAAAAAAGAAACTTATAAAAAAAAAGAAACTTATAAAATTTTAACAGATCACCAAATAAAATTCTGTGCATGAAAATGTACCAAATTTGGATACAATATTAGCAGTAATATCGTATCCAAATTTGGTACATTTTCATGCACAGGATTTTATTTGGTGATCTATTAAAATTTTATAAGTTTCTTTTTTTTTATAAGTTTCTTTTTTGGCTCAGTGTATGTGGTGGTGAAATGTGGCACACTTTTGCTCGAATACAACTGCACCTAGTTTACTGCAAACCATATAACCAGACATTCTCAATTATTTTGTTTTTTTGAGGGCCTTTAGAGAGCCACAAATATTGCCAAAAGGCAATATCTGGTGCAGGTCCATCTTCTTTGTCTTTAGAGTTATTCAATGGCCAGTCATCAATACTTGAACGATCCAATATGGCTCCAGGACTAAACCCCTGCCATATAGGCTCAATGATGTTGTAAAGAGCAGTTTTAATCCATATTAACCAATGAATACTTGCTACAATATATGTCAATTCATTTATTTTCCTTCTCATTGCACAGTATTTTGACCCAAAATCACACGTTCCATCATTTCTTGGTGTCCAATCATCTACCTTTCTCAGTAGAAGCAGGTAGAAGTAAGATGGGTACTACGTTAATACATCACTGAGTCAAATGTAGAAGAATATAAGCAAAGATGAGTTCATAAGATGTATCAAAGATTTTTATTATCCGACGTTTCGCCTATCCGGGCTTTGTCAAGGTAAAATTAAAGTGACATAAGGCTATTATTGTTCGATGGGAAAAGAAATAGAGAACGCTGTAGGAAGGTGGCGCATAAGAAGACGAGGAGGCTGGCGGTAGTGGTGCCGCAGAGTGTAAACGCTGCGTAACGGTGAGAGAGGCGTAACGGGGGAGGGCGCAAATCCAAACAATGATAATCAAAATAAATGAAGCAAATAAAAAGCCAGAAATGAAACCAGAACAAGTGGTTAATGATGCGATTTGATCGAATAGTGACATCAAACGATGAGGATGTGACACCCTGGATCAAAGGATTATAGATTTGACTCAGTTGGATGGCCCCTCATCCTTATTCATCAGCTGAATGGCTGTTATTTTTTAGAATAGTTGAGTAGGAACACATATCATATCGATTTGTCTCTCAAGTGACATTCTACTGCTTTTTCAACACCAATCAAAGCAAATCTAAGTCGTGATGCCCGCTTCTCTTTGTATGTTTTAGATACAGAAACTGTTGCTGGTATCTGCTAGGGTAAATAATTTGTAACCTGCCAATGGCCAGTTATGTTGTCACCTCATGTCAATAATGAAAGACCCCTTTCTGATAAATGTGGTCTATGATTTCAGCCTTCAGGAAATTTGATCAGAGTTAATCATTGTGGTTAAATTTACAATGTCAGCCCCGCGGAAAGACACATTGATGTTGTTAAAAGTCATACCATTTAAATGTCCATCTCAAAAGTGATGGTTGAAGACAGATCTAGCATACCAGCATGCCCATTCAACATATCTGATAATGGCAATGCCAATGTGGGGAGGGGGCAATTAAAGGTATATTATGTGATCTTTTCCAGGGAACGCCCTCAATCCTGGACAAAAAATTGAAAGCAGATTTTCTCGCAGATTTACATTTCTGATCATAAATCGTACATACTTTCCAAGTTATAGGGCGATACGATTCTTAATTATTTCAAAATCATTATTTTAGAATGAAAATAAACTGTCGGAGTCTGCGCCGACAACTTATTTTTACTCTAAATTCACTCTAAAACCATGATTTTGAGGTAATTAGGAATCGTATCGCTCTGTAACTTGGAATATATTCATGATTTATGATCTGAAATGTAAATCTGCAATAAAATCTGATTCCAATTTTTCTTCTTCTCGAGGATTGAGGGCATCCCCTGGAAAAGATCACATAATATGTCTTTAAGGCAGGCGTGTGCAACCTGCGGCCCGCCGGCTTCTAATCAGCGGCCCTCAAATCCCATTGACTGCGACCCGTTTTAACCGGAACTCCCTAGGTTACATTAATGGCGGATTGATTTAGTGGTGTGCTCCCTTATAATTAGTAGGGTGACGCGCGCTGCATTTAGTAAATATAACTCGAGGTGTGATTGCGTGTTAAAATCCCTGGTTAAAATGGCGATTGCAACAGCGAGTAAAAGAGGAACTTACACAAAGAGAAGCGGGTTTCAATGAGCAATTGGCTGAGGATTATTTCTTTATTGAACAAAACAAACAGTGCGTCTCTATGCCTCATTTGTATGGTGTCTATTTCCTGCTTCAAAGAGTACAATGCGGCATTACGATTCCTAAGCTTCCCCTCCCACTATTACCCCTCCTCCGGACGTGTTTTGGAATGTTTGACATCACTGCGGCCCGTGAATGGATCTCAAAATCACAATGAGGCCCGGGTGGTAGAAAAGGTTGGACATGCTTGCTTGCTTTGAGGGGTAAAATCCTTACTTACCCCACCCCTAAACTTGAATTGACCCATGATTTACCACTCCTCCACTTGGTAAATAGAGGCGGCCTGGTGGGGAGGTGAAAGAGGACAACTTAATCTTGCAGTCCAGTGCTACTAACGCCAAAGGGGTATAGATTGCGAGCGATCTGAAAAAGGGTACCTTGCTGCTGAAAATTAGTAACTCCCATAATACAGCACGGTCGATATCTCAAAAATATAAATAGATATGACACCTTGGAAATCATATTTATATATAATGGTATGCCAAAACACTCAGGGGGTTGGTGGTCGGGATGGCACAAGCTAAAACTATAAATTGGATATCCTACAATCTTAAACTAGTAGTTATTGCGATTTATTCCGTTGAGCGCCCTCAAACGGAATAAATCGCAATAACTACTAGTTTAAGATTGTAGGATATCCAATTTAGGATGCGTGGTTTTTTTCAGCAAGCTAGATGGTTCGCCGCCAAAAATATGCGATTTCTACCACCATCGCGCTACTAACCCATGAACCAGTATGTATGTATATATTGCACTGATGAGTTACAATGCTTTTGCAGCAGGATGAGGAGTCAAGTCTTAGGGTATGTAGAGTTCATGTTAGCCTTTCATCAAAGTGTTGTGGTGTGAGCCCCTTAAACAAAGTGTGAGCGCCCTCTGTAAAAATAGTCTAATACAACGCCTTTCCGCAAGAATCTTTGTGTTATGTTTTGTATTGCTTTACGGAAGATTTATCCTGGAAAAATCATGCTTGCTGATTGGTTGATAATGATTTCATGATAAATATCGGGATATGTCATCGATATCAAGTGTTATCTTTAAACGTTTTCGTTAATAGAATTAGGTGGAGCTAATCGTGTGTAACGATATTGTTTGATCGACACATAATACTTACATAGGCAATTTTGCAAGGTGTTTTTGACAAAGACTAAGTTCATGTTTACAAACATTTATATTGTTACCAGTTCACCTGAAAAAGCCAGACAGCTTCAGTAAAAAGTCTGTCCTGATCATGACCTTACACTATACCCTTAAAGGGACATTAAGTGGTGTTGAAAATTTTAAATGTTTAAAAATTCACTTCAGAATTCAAGATGAACATTAAAAATTGCCATTATTGTTGTTTCTACGAACAAAAACACAGGAAAACTTGATTAAAACAATATCATCGCTATTTATTGAAAAACGCCCTCTATGCAAATATGGTTCGCGTTATGTATCACACGTACTGCAGGGGATACTGTCGGACGTAAAATGCTCGTCCCGCGGGACGAGCATTTTTGAATCGGCGTTTTCTTGTACAAAGAGGGCTGATTTTTCTTAATCCTTATAGGTGTAAGTTCATACATGTAATACAATTATAAAAATAAACTATCTCAGTTTTTATCATAATTGAGGGCGCTGCCTCCAACACATCTCTTAGTGCCCCTTTAAACATTCATATGATTATCATCCAGATCAAAGATCTTTGCCTATCATACCATACACACTAAACAGCCTCTGGGGTCTCTATATCAATGGATCTCCACCATATGTCTGCACATCTTTAAAAGAGTTACTCTATCATCAGCAAAGTAGCTAACCTTTCATATGCTGAAACGAGAAGAACAAGAAAAGTGTTTACTTATTGATTGCAAAAGCAGTAGGTGTAGGATGGGGAGGGGAAGGCGAGGGGAGGGGAGGGGAGGGGAGGGGAGGGGAGGGGAGGGGAGGGGAGGGGAGGGGGAGGCAGGCATGTGATGGTGGAGGAGGCATGACCAACTTATTTTGGGTTAATATACATGATTTGCCATTGAAGACACCCTAATTGTCTGCACCAAGATTGTACTTCAAATTTGCCATCAGAGATTTCTCCATGGTACAATCATACTATCATGGTACAATATGGTCGGATCATACTGGTGTTATATATAGACGCAGGCACAGAGCTCCATGCACACTCAGTCCCTGTTAACAGGCAGACGTCCCAGCCCGTAGGTAATGCTTAGCATTAATCAGACCATGTCAACATGTCTATTGCAAATTCAAATTACACAATTATTTCTCAGTTAATATCTTCTTGGTAAAACAACATCATGTTACAAATCCATGAGAGCCTATATACAGGGTGTCCCAGAATTATTTCTATTGTGAAATATAAAAACAACACGGCAGTCCAAATCTAATACCTGCAATATAATGGGACGTACATGTTACCTACTTACACTGTCAGTTTCATAAAGATGTCTTCATTCAAACTGATATGACATGACACTATTGAAAATGGGCAAAAACATATTTAGTTGTTTGTGTATTTTTAACTAATTGTTTAAGATTAATCACACACCAAGCTTCAAAATTCCTTCACAACATTTAAATATTGCTGCATAAAACATCACAAACAGTTGATATCTAATAACTTTGTAGTGGAAATTAAAATAGGACACAGCAAATTATCTGCATCATTTAACTTGAGTCGTGTGCCGTACATGGTAAATGATTTTATGAATTTCAAAAAAAGATAATTTTGGTCAAACTTGGATAATTTTAGTCAAACATTTCAAAGAAAGCCGATAAGACTCATGCATTCTGACCAAGAACAATGGTATTCATTTCTAAATAATTTCCGGTATAAATCATTTTGGGACACCCTGTATCTTTCCCGGTATAAATCATTTTGGGACACCCTGTATATTCAAACTATCTTATGAGTACCTTGTATCATCACTATCTGCTGATGGGCAATTAATTGTGTAACTATATCTAGACTATCTATGGTGTTAAGTTACCCACAGTGTGTCAAGTGATCTGTCATTTATCTCTGTTGGATAACTGTCAAATATTGCCCTTAAATGACCTGTGTATTAATGCAGGAGTCAATGTGCATCTTGAACCTACCCTCTGCCCTTAAATGACCTGTGTATTAATGCAGGAGTCAATGTGCATCTTGAACCTACCCTCTGCCCTTAAATGACCTGTGTATTAATGCAGGGGTCAATGTGCATCTTGAACCTACCCTTCTCAAGGTTAGACACATATTTGATGCCTAATCTTTGCCTAGTTTGGGTAGGTTCAAGATTCAAATTGGCACCTGCATAAGGCAATGTGGCATGGAAGTAATCCATGTATTTGCCATATTTGGTGGGGTGGTGAACTGAAGTCTGTCAGAATTTAAAAAGACTAACATTACAGATAGGGGCCCTATCTAAATCTGTGACCACCAGCTTAGGGTCGTGACTTGGTGGGTATCACAAACGGAGCTGCCCTAAAATGACGAGCGGGCGGTCGAGGACAACATAACAATTTTTTTTTCTTTTCTTTTTTTGCCTTATGGAAATGCGAAACAAAGTTAATAATCATAAAACTCCCGTGTTGGAATAGGTGATCAATGAAAACTCAGTGGAAAGAAACGGGCGAAATCAGGTGGGAAACCGGTCCGGCCAGCATAGTTTTTCAAATACGATTTTGTGGGGTTCAGCAAGTTAGGGTTAAGGTATATAGACCTAAAGAGTGATCAAGCCATCACATGGGTGCAAATCTGTATTGAAACCGGTAACTGGGGGAGGTGAATTTTGAAAAGGGGACTGAAAAGAACCCAAAAAAGCAATTTTACTCAAAAGAGGGGTCTGTGTCTGCCTGCACCATGGATTGTTACAGTATGAGCTAACATTATTTTCCCACTACTTGATGTGGTAACTTATCCTTAGGCCAAACGAAGAGAAAGTCTGTCGCAGAAACATTGTGCAAAAAAGCTAAGTGCTGTGCGATATTTATTTATTTTTAGAAAATAGGCTATGAGGTATGCAATTTGTTTTCTTTTCTTTTTTCGCTTATCCAAGCTTTAATACGGAGAACTTTTTTTAAAACTTTAAAAAGAAAAAAGAAAAAGAAAAAAAAGAAGAAGTTTTTTAGCCCCCCCCCCCCCCCCCCCCCCCCACCGTACTCCCCCAGCGTATAGACCTACGCGCCGTAGCTCATTTCACATACCAATGCGGGCGGGCTTCTGAGACAGACCTTCCTCTTTGTTTGGCCTTATCTATTCACAAAATTCCTTACAGGCTGTCATGGTATAAGACCCAGTCTAGTCGTAATCTTATGTCACCTCACCATGAGAAATTGATTAAAATCTTTTTGAGGTTTGGTGAGAGTGCAGTGATTCTTTGCTGAAGCCTAAACCTGAAACAATTTTTAACCAGGAGTTTGATTTCAATACCTGATCACCTCAGTCAATCATCGGTTTATTGAAAAACAGCATTCGTGAGCACATATCACTCGTTTTACTATTCCGTAGATGAAACACAATCAGGTTTTTAAAATATCTATTGTATCTGCACAATGGTCTGGATAAAAAATGGCCAAATCACATCGGTGCAAAATTACTATTTCTATCGTTTTAATTTGCGAAATACAATTGTGCAAATCCTGCCCATGTTTGACCCATTCAATGATTTTTATTTTCTCTTCGTCTCATGAGGAAGTTATCGATAAGTAGTCTTACAGGCTGTGTGAAGGTGTTCATGATGTTGCCATAAATATAAGCTAAATGTAGCCCACTGTTTGGGCTGAAAAATAACTTAGTGTGGTTCCAAACATAGATAATCGAGTCCCACTTGTTTTTGTGAGATTTCGGACCGACATCATGTTCCAGGACTATAAACGGACATATATCTCGCTTTGTTCTGTAAATAGCATAAAGCTATAGTATGACATCCAGATCGAAGTATACCTTGTTTGAATTATTCTTTTTTGCAAATATCATTTCTACGGTGTCAAAATTCTTAACTGTAATGGTCCAGGACCATATAATCGGGCCGGAATCTCATACTAGCGTACCACTTGTGGTCAAAAGTAGTATGTGTGACAAATTATTTGCCCAATTGGGTGGTAAAATTTTAGCTTTCTGTGATCAAAATATCCTACTTTTGATTTTAACACATCAGATTAAATTAACCAAATTTGTATAAAAATACTACTTTTATCATACCCAAATATCGCTCTTAAATCAAAAGATTGAAAGTCAATCTTAAAGATTATGCTGAGAGAAGGATCTTAAAAGATTGATTTTCAATCTTATAGAGTGAATTTTCAGTCCAATATATTGAAATTTCACTCTATTCATTAGATTGAATATTTTCAATCTTTTAAGATCCTTCCCTCAGCACAATCTTTAAGATTGACTTTCCAATCTTTTGAATTGAAGAAGTAGCCCGATCAAGCAATACAGTATAGACCTGTCTGAGAAGGGCAGAGTATTAGGCCAACAAAAAAAAAGTTGTGTTGCCCTCACAAGCCTAAAATCGGGAAGGACGGCCGGCCGGATTTTTTTTTTATTTTAAATTTTGAAAATCAACGATTTTATACCTATGATTTCAGTAAACATGTGTGAAGATACTAAGGAAAATGCTTACTGGATGTATTTTCAACCCAATGGTGAATATTTTGTTTGCTTGCCCATCTCTTTTCACAGATTGGAAGATCTTGAGAAAAAATATCTTGAAAAAAAATCTTGAAAAAAATCTTGAAAAAAAAAAATCTTGAAAAGATCTTGAAAAAGAGAAAAAAATCTTGAAAAAAACCAAAAACCAAAAAAACCCGGCCCACATTCTCAGAATTTTGACCCGGCCGGATGAGGGCAACACAACTATTTTTTTGTTTTTGCCTTATATCCTCCCATGAATTTGCTCGTTTACGCCTGTCGTCGTTGTCGCATCGGGACACGGTCGTGCTCGCAATCGCTACTTGTTATTGAACATTGAGGTATCGGTTTTCGCCTTGATGAAGTCTAATAGGTCGTTCATTAGATATAATAGAGGGCACGCGTCGCATATCGTGGCGAGATACGACGGCGTGGCAACCGTGGTAACGCATCCTATCCGTCTTACTCAGTCTCTGGCGATATAGTGTCCATTACCAACACACAGTTCATTGACACACATACAGTTGTGTATTTAGTCAAATTAACTCTTTCACATTTCTGGGTATGAGGATAAAGTACCCAGAATACGCATGGGATAACTTCGGCGATAGGAGCCGCTGTTTATAGGATGTAGGTCTGTGAACTTTGCATTGAAATATGAGGTTATATAATAGAGGCAAACACAGATTTGCAGCTGCATTTGTAAATAATGCAAAATTGATTCTTGGAAAATGGCACTGTGTTGTCATCTTCTCTTAAATAGATGCAGATGGATACAGGATTGTTTCAATACAATTATGCGGACACAGTTTTCTCTTTTTATTGGGCAATACAGGGTGAGTCAAATAAACTGCAATAGTGGAAAGAAGCCATTTTGTTTTCAAAACCAAAATGAATTTTTAAAACTTTTTAAATGTTGCAAGAATGACATATGTAATCCTAACTTTGTGTGAAAAAATTAAGTCGATCGCATTTTCCATATGGCTTTGGTGACCCTCTTTGCTGCACAACCAAATTGACATGTTTGTCCACGAGCACAGTGATTTTCAATTGAAATTGCACACATAGCATTTTCATATTTAAAAATCAGAAAATTTCAGTTTTTTATTAAAATTTAGAACATTATAAGCATTTCATAGCATGGGTAGGGTAAATTAATTATGTTAACTCACATGTAAACAAAGGATGCATCAAATTCCAATAACATCACAAATGTACTCAAGTTTCCAAATTTGAATGAGAGACACATTTTGCGATCTGATGCATATTTTGGGTATCTCGTGGACAAACATGTGAAATGGGTGCACAGGTAAAAAGGTTCACCAAAGGCAAACAGAAAATGATATTGGCTTCATTTTTTCACACAAATTTAGTAACAAATAAGGTATTCTTATAACGTTTAAAAAAATTCAAACTTCAACTCAGTTTTTGAAACAAGATGGCTTCTTTCCACTATTGCAGTTTTTTCGACTCACCCTGTATAAGGCAAAAAACTAAACAAAAAACATGTTTAGCGTAACCACCGCTTCCTTTTCTTGGACCGCTTCAATTTTCTTTCTCTTTCCCTATTTCAGTCATAACTTTTTTGTTCAGGTGTTTCAGATTGTGAGATGCTTATAATAGCCTTGCTTCTTTCTTATAAATATTTTAAACAAGTTTTGTGGTGACCATCAAAACCATGAAATAAAAGGCCTTCTCCTCTGTAAAGTGCGCACAATTTATCACACTAACATTAACAAGGATTTTGCACAAAAAGGTTTTTTAAAAGAGAGTCTTTTTTGTCCGGATGCCAAACATGTTTTTTTTTAACTTAGCCTAATGATACTTGAATAGCTTTTTTTTTGAAATCCTTGGATTTTATCATATTCAAAAGTTTCGAACCAATATATGGGAAATGATGTTGTTCATGTTTTTTAATTTGGAATAGTAAGACACAGTATGTGTGTTTGTTTCTATATTATTATTCATTTCAAAAAGTCAAGATTATATCAGTGGTTACGATAAGACGAAATAAAACCAAATCTTTCATCTTATTCATAGCTGAACCTGAAACCTGAGAAATGTTACAATATCAGATTGCAAGTGATATACCTACCAGGGAGTTTGTGATCTAACATAATGACCTTAATTAATAAAGGCATGATTCAATATCTCTCTTTGACATCAAGTATTTACCATCAAATTTGTCATGACACATCTAGGCTAAATATCTAGGCTACTGGGTCAACAGTCAACAATTATACCAATCCCTTTAAAACTCATTTTATAGTGGTTATAAATTGGGCTAGGCATATGTTATTCATGGAATCAATCTGTGGGAGCCAATCAGAGATGATGTTAGTAACAAGATGAATAGTTTATAACACCTTGTTTGATTGGTTAGAAAGATGGCCTATCACATGTAGCCAATCACACAGCATTTTAGTTATTCGGAGTATTACACGGCCTCTAAACCTAGGTTTGATTGGTTACAAATAAGACAATATTATTATTTATTAGTTTCTATGAAAACATAATCTTAATTGGTGGAGATATTCATCAGGACTGTTAGATTAAAAGTGTGAAGTAAAATCATTATATCTGGTCTGGGTTTAAATATAGCGGACATTACTAGAACAAGCTGTTCTCTTTATCAGCACAGATGTAGCTCTGCTGCAGAGCCTTTTTTGCATTTTTAAGCTTATGAATCCAAATTCTAGAAAGACCTATATATAGGTTGGTTGAGGATTTGAACCCAGGATTCAAATGTGTGAGCCCTAGAGCATGGCCACTATGCTTTACTAGATTAGATTTCTTAGACATTGCTGATCCCCCATACTGTTTTCAAAATTAAAATAATGGAGCGATTAGCATTTTGAACCATGGGAATGGTTCATTAGGACACCAGCTTCGTGTGGGTGCTGTTTAATCACTAATCGCTTCAGTGCGCTAGGGCTGTGAGAATTGAGTGCAAAATGTTCGCAAGTTGTACAGTGATTCTATGTTTGAAAATGGTTACGAGCAAAAATACTCTGCAATGCGGGAAGATGATGGGGCCGCTGTGGCTCAATAGTCACCATTTGGCGGATAGTACCAGTCAATAGTTAGGTCACCTAAGCCCTATATGAAAGCTATGAAGATTGTTAAACGGGGTCAGTCGTCACAAACATGCACAAACACAATAGCCAAAGGACCTTGCTTTTGTCAACACTCCCTACACAGAGGACTGCAGTGCAAATCTCTATGATTTTCGCTATGTAATCTCTATGGCGGATTTCATTCCGTTGTATGAAGCTATGATGTTTGCGTGGTCTTCGCTATCTCCAAGCAGATAGAGCAATACGTACATGGACTTTTTTGTAGACGAGGGTTCATTTCATGATTTGGTGAGGTTTAGAATGAGTTAGGATTCCTGTAATTTCGAAGACCACAGATTTTCAAAACGTGAATTTTCCAACAGTTTACCACATAAATTTGGTCACAAAACGTGTTTAATACTATACATTTTACCGTTCTGCAGATGTTAATGACCCTCCTCTATAATTCTACATGATTTTTAACACGTTTCTCAGTTTCTGAGATGCCCAAATAGACCATTTTCCGAAGCTATTTCTAGCAAATATTGCAGTCACTGATACTCCATTGTTTTCTTGCGTATAACAAAATCTGACACGCAGCGTGACCTCCCTGCTGGGTGACATGAAGTTCAAGTCACAGTCATTACACTTTTTCAATGCTCTTGAAAGTCTAAATCAAAAAGTGCAGTTTTTTCTCTTCTTTTCCGGCCAAAGATCTAGTTTCCTTAGAAATGCCCGTGTTAGATGTCAGTCTCCCGTACTTAACCATTCAGCCATGCCTCTTAGAGTTACATTTGCATCGATAGGTAGATGCAACTTCCTCTTAAGTAAATGGTTGAAATGGTTAAAACAATATCCCGTCCAATTGAGTACATCCCACGGTATATTGATCAGCTACATTGGATACAAAAGTTGCCTAGAATGGATTTATGTTTTGGCCATAGTTTGTCAGTAACTTGGAGTGGATAAATTCTGTTTTGTTGAAAAGTTTAGAATTTGTTTACAGAATTTAAGAATAGTAGGATGGATGTTCTTGGGGTTATAAATGATAGAATTAAATTGTTTAATTTGTGAAAATCCAGTGTAACAGTCAGGATTAAATAAAATGATAGGTTATGAGAACCAGTATCAAATATGTGGCCTTATTCCCATACCAAAGGTGTTTTTTTGTGCATTTGCATGGCAACCAGTTACAGCCCCATTTCCACAGAAAAAAGTGTTCTGATAATGTTTTGAAAGTAATCACACGTCACGTATATGATGCGCAGTGTACTTGTTAATTTCATGTGTGTCCTCACCCTTAATCATGTATTAATTCGCCAATTTGAGAGCTGATTAAACTTTAACAACATATGCAGACATTGCTAAAACTAAGAACAACAAGGAGCAGCTATTTATGATATGGTGTCTCTTACAAGATGTACCAATTATTCACTATGAATGGTATCATCTGGTTTGTAGACGATTGCATTATACAATACAGTTCTAATTACTTAAGGTCAAAAGACTAAGCACAAAGACAGAGAAACAATAATGAAATTAGGTATTCAGGAGAAGATGATAGCAGGAGAGATCATGATTTGCGCTTTTAAGCGCAAAGCAAAAAGAGGCAAGAAGAGGGTGACGGAAGGTGTTTTGTTTTGTACTGGTTTCTAACAGAGATTGTTTGAAATGTCATCTTTCCTACCTATAATTTAAAACTCCCAAGGTGATTGGTTGTAGATGAAACAGCAAAGTAAGGTGGCGGTACAGATGGAGACCAAATATCATGGCCTGCCACCCCTGGGTATCAAACCCTGGTTTCCTAGGAGCATGGCAGGTGCGTCTTTGCGTGCCATGTCTTTGCGTCTTTGCGCAAATAACTATTCTACCGTGTACAAGCAGTATGTGTCGATCAAACACCGTCGTCATCGTAACACACAATTAGCTTCGCCTAATTCTATTGACGACAACGTATAAAGATAGCACTTGATATCGATGACGTCACCCGATATATCATGGCATCATTATCAACCAATCCTAAGCAAGTGCAATTTTTCCAGGAAAAATCTTCTGTAAACAATACAAAACCACACAAAGAATAAATGCGGAAAGGCTTTGTATTATACTATTTCCACAGAGGGCGCTCACACTGTTTTACCACCTCAAAGCCTTAACCCTTACAGCCCCAGATCCCATGAAATCCCATTTCCCAGCATCCTGGTTCCACCTGGCGCTGAGGTTTTTGTGTGAAATAATGGCCCCGGGCTATATAGCTGGGCGAATACACTCGCCCAGCACAGCTTCCCCCGTGGCGCAGTTGGTAGAGTGTCCGCCCGCCAACCGAGAGGTCGTGGGTTCAAACCCCGGGGCGTGGCACCTCTTGTTGTGTGTGCTTTTTTCGCTTGAAAAATCCACCGGGTGGGTTAGGGTTAATGAAAGGCTATCTGATCTGAATATCTGACTAAATTAAGGTTTCAGCCTAATTACAAGTTACAGTAAAACCACTTAATTTTGTGAGGGATTTAATTTCCCGAGAGATGTGGATGTGCGAAATTAAATACCTGCGAAACTGACAATTTTGCATTGAAAGTAACAGTAACATTTCCAGATTCACAAAATTAAATGCCCGCTAAAAAGCAATAATTTTTAATTCGCGAAATAAAGTATCCGCAAAATTATAGTATTTTTAGTTATGGTATATGTTCCTGCCTATACCAGCATGTAGTATATCACACACCCTGAGGTTTCATTTGTGTGTTGATAGTTGAGCAATGTGACTTTGACAATAACTTGGATTGCTAGCCAAAATCACTGCACTTATCTCTGTGTATTTCACTGCATGGAATGCTTACAATGAAGGTTTCTCTTTATTTATCTATCTACCCATCCTTGCATATCGATTCAATGTAAGAAATGGTTAAGGAAATCATTCATCATCGTCTTGTGTTGCATAAGAGGTCAGCAAGTGGCTTGCCAAACATCGAGCCACTAGTTGAGCTTCTTGATAGGAAAGTAAATATGGACAAACAAGTCCTCCGCGCATAAAAATAAAAGAGTGATGACATTTGTTTCAGTGTATCTCTCGTGTGCTCAGGTTTAACAAACACGTTTGGCGGATGCTTTTCTGTCCTCTTGCTCTGTCCTCTGCTGTGTAAAGGAAGGATTGGCTATTCCGTTTAAACTCCATACACCCCTATGGAAGATGTGAGCGTAATCTTCCCCACAGGGAGTGTGAATTTCAAATAGGGCTACCTGCATGGGTGACTCCATGTGAAATCTAAACTCCCTGTGGAAGATTAAAGGGGCATTGAGAGATTGCCGAGAAAAATGAAATTTCGAAGAAAGGAATTGTTTCAATATAATTATAAGGTACTATGCTAGGAACCCCAAAGTGTAATGATTTATAGAAAATGGTTGAATAATAGCACTAGATTGAAATCTGGTTGAAGCAAGTTATGTATGGAGGGATGCTGATAATATTCGATGTGATCCACATCGAAATGACCAAATTGTGACATTTTACATGATAGATGGCGAATCAAGATATAAGCAGTTTCAGATGGTAGTTAGTATATTCCTAAGTATTATGTAGGTGCAAAAGATATGTTTCCAGACAAATTGAGGGTGCACTCCAATACGCATCTCTCAATGCCCCTGTAAGGTGATGTCTTCCATTGGGGGTGTATGGAGTGTAAATGGAACAACCCTGTATAGATTGTGGGTTTGTAGACTAACAGATGGGTTGACTTAGATGGTGCCATGTTAACGTGACATTTGTTCAGTTTGTTAACAAATTGTTGAGCCTTGTATTTTAATAATATTAAAGAGAAAAGCGTTCGTTACATTATGTGCAATAACGAAAGCAAACATTCGTAGTAAAACAGTATGCTAGTCAAATATTTCATCGCGATTGATAAACAAAATTACTAGGTTTCTTTAACCCTGACTCTACCCCCCATTTTTTTCAGAATTTTTTCTTCAACATGGAAATTCTACCAAAATTTGAAAATGTGTCTTAAATTGAGTTCCTGACAGGACAAAATGAATTATATAGATTAATAATTCTGCTGAATGGTTAAATTCTTAATGAAAAAAGAAGGAAAGTGTTGCTTCAGTAGCGTAACTCCCAGGGGGTCAGGAGGGGGGGGCTTAGTGCCCCCTAACGGGTTTGACCGGGATAAACAGTTCAAACTACCGGGCTAAAAGGTGAAACTGATTTTTCTGTAAAATACGGTGTGTGGTGTTTGTGCGAAGGTACCAATTTGTGTACATAGCACTGTTGAATAGTTATCGAGCTTGGTTATTCGCGCCGGCGGTAGCAGCAATCATCAGCCTGGTGGGGTAAAATTCCACAGGGAAAAAGTTAAAGTCGACCACGAAAAATATAATTGCCCCCCCCCCCCCCCCCCCTCCTGAAAAATATCCCAGATACGCTACTGTCATGCTTATGTAGAAATGGAGGATAACTGACTGAACCTATAACAGGGACTTTGGCAATACAAGCAAACAATAAGGCATAGTTGCTGCTGCATATATAAGCCACCCCCGCAATTTAGTAAGCAGAATCTGAAAGTTCAAATTTCATAACAAATATATACATCTCTATACAGGGTGTATCAAAAAAATTAGGACACTTTTTGATGATGGTTTAAATCCTTGTTAAATCATTGAAGCATGACCAATTTTTATTTCAATGTAAAGTACAACCGATAAAGATAAAATCCTGAAAAGATGAGAAAAATCCATCATTAATTAAGGAAATTGTGACCTATTAGGCAAGGCAATCTATTTTGTAGTATGTACAATGGTCATTCACACAGTAAGAGTTACATGAACGCGCACACTATGTATGCCAATTCTACCTCTTATCATGCAAATGAACCATCTACAGTGGGTTCGAGAACTTTTTTAATTTGCACAGAATATGCATGCATCTGATTTGTGGATTATTTAGCCAGTATTGATTTGTGCCAGAATTATATGGATTACCAATCTAGTCTTTGCTATTGACTGATAGATTATTTTCTATTTAATTATTGTAACGTATTGAAACGTAAACCATGTTATTTACTGGTCTTTACATGTAAATCCCATTGTACAAACCAGTAAATGACATGGTTTACACAAAGTATGCTAGTTTTCTTATTTTTCATCGGATTGATCTCATATTATCAGAATATCATAATAATTAATTGGGCTTTACATTTAGACTTAATTGGTCATGGTCAAATGGTTATAACAAGTATTACACCGTCATGAAAAAGTGTCCTAATTTTTTTGATACACCCTGTAGATACTCCAACACACATTTTGATATAGTTTCTTGTATCACTACATCACCGTTTTGAATAAAACATTTATCAAGAGCATGACACTTTGACAGACTTTCTTCATCTATTTGTTGATATGAGCTTGTGTACTAAGGCCAAGATTTTGTGTTCTAGAAATGCGATAGGAGGTATGGCACGTTGCATATGTTAGCCAACTTAAGACTTGTTGTCACCATCTAAATGCATGCAAGAAATCAAATGACATAGTTATGCATGTATCTTTTCATCCCGCCCAGGCTACAAAACCTTGTTTTATAAGTTTTGCAGAAAATTATTTTGTTAACACTTGTATCATGTGTATGTAGGCCTATAGCTTATTTATTGAAGATACGCATAGACTTGGCAAAATCTTGTAGGTTTGAAATCTCTAAAAAACGATCCTTGTAAGGCTAATAAAAGTCAAAACCAGGTTTCTGTTTCATACTAAGGTTTTGCAATGAGGCAACTATTCCAATATTCATTATTCATTATTTCGGCTGATTTCATTATTTTACATTTATCAACCTTTTTGATGCAAAAATGACACCAAATAACATACTCTCTAAATGTAAAAGAGTGAGAAAAAAAGAGTGATTTTTTCGCTCCCCCCCTCAAAAAAGAGCCGGACTATTCACTCTTTTGAAAGAGTGACTTTCCCTCTAAAAGAGCTGTCCCTCATAGAGCTCCCAGAGGAGTGAAGATTTTACTCTTTTTGAGTGGTTTTCCACTCTTTTACAGAGAGTAGAAGACCCGATCTCAGGTCTGATTGGACCCAATATAAATCAGGTACCTATGGGAATTTCGTGAATACTCAAACAGGGGAAACTGTTTTTGGGTAGGTGTGTGTTAAATTTTACTTGAGATTTTTGTTTATTTTAAAAGATGTATGATTGTTATTTTGCTTGTTTTTTGGGTTAAAATTGGGCAAAAAATAAAATATAATGTAAATATACCAACTTGTGGCACCTTATATAATTATGTATGTTTGAAGATCGATCAAATTTACAAGGATTTGTCTTTGATGTAGGAAAAAAGTATTTATTATATCAAACAGCAAAATTGCGTACTCTCTAAATGTAAAACGAGTGGAAAGAGTGGAAATTCCCTCGAAAAGGAGTGAAGGGATTGAAACGCAGGACAACTCGTTTTAGAGTGGAAAATGTCCACTCTAAAATAAGTGTGAAAGTTAATTTTTCTTTTCAATAGAGTGGAACATCTTCATATAAAATCCCCTTTCACTCCTTTTAGAAAATCCTCTTTCACTCCTTTTAGAGTGTTTTTCAACTCAAAAACGTGTTGTCCTGCGTTTAACTCCTTGAAAGAGTGGAAATCCACTCTTTTACATTTAGAGAGTAATTTGATCCTGATTGACACATTTTGGTAAGATTCTATGTATGTACAGATGATTATATCTCAACTCACTGGTTAAAGTTTAAATAGAAAATATTGCGACGCAAAATAGTAGACATATGCAACTTAATACCCCGAGTAAATCTTGAATTGAGAGATTGGGACTCGGAGTACAGTTTCAACAAAATCAATTCACATTATTTTTTCATGTCTGTGTCTGCATGTGGCTGGCACAGTCGGGTGTCTTGATGTCCCATGATGCATTGGGAGTTGTGAATCATGACACTGTATGACCATTCTTTCCTATATTAGGCTAAATTAAAAAAATATTTGTCTCAAAGCTCCCGCGCGCGTTAGTTTATTGATGCGCATTAGAAGAAAAAAATCTAAAAAATAAAATCTTTTTTAAATTTTAATTTTTTTCAAAAAACCCCCCCCAAAAAAACCCCAAAATCCCAAAATTTCACAGATTTTTCAGATTTTCATTGATCACATCATTTTAAATACAAAAAGTCACTTTTAGAAGGATTTCATTATTTTATATTTAAAAATAAATAAAAAATAAAAAACTTTAAAAAACCCGCATTCCCTATGGGCTTTGAAAAACTGAAGAGCTTTGAGACAAAAGATTTTTTTAATTTAGCCTTATATGTTGCAATACTCATTCATGATGTTGTCAGACAAATAACGTAGCTAAATGAGTTCCAAAACATCTCTTTTTGAGAGCAATGGTCTTTAACACTTTCCATGCGGCAAGCGTCTGCAGACGACATTCCAAAACATATTTGGAATCACCATGAGAAATGATTTGAAATAAGTACAAACATGCCTAGTATTGGTTCTGTAATTCTTGAGACCTTGAAAGTTGGGAAAGGTTGAAAACTCTGTTTTGTATGGTAAAACAAATACCGTGTGAAAAGAATTAGGCCAAAAAAAAAGAAGAGTTGACTTGCCCCTTTCCGACCGACCCGAATTTTAGGAAATCTAGGGTCGCTTTTTTTTCTTCTTTCCCCCCCCCCCCCCAAAAAAAAAAAATCAAAAAAAAATCTTTAAAACCTGTTTTTGTGCAGTAAATTTTCAAACCAACCGTCCGACCCTAACTTTGACCCTGAAAGGGCAAGTCAACTTTTTGTTGTTGACCTTAATTAGTCATCGATTGGGCTACAAAGTTTTTAGATTTGGTAATAAAACAATGGTCAAACCTAAATTCCAAGCGTTGTTGTAAATCATAGAATCATAAGGATTTTTCAAAAATTGATTCCTGTCAAAAATAGATGCCCATGCACATTTCTCTGTAGTGTAACCAAATCTTCATACATGTAGGCTACCAACCCTAGATTTGATGAAAATCATTTTGCAGTGTAAACTCTATGACTTCCCCAGTTTGTCCCCCTCACATTATACTCCCTCTCTCCTGACTCTGTCTTGATTAATACGCAGACAATATTGTCATTGCTTCAATTTTCTCCTCATCGGATGAGCTTTATTTTTCATCTTCAAATAATGTAATCACATTGTGATGATTTAAACTAGATAATCCTGATGCCATGATGAGGGTAACGCCCCAAGCCGGGGCAGAGACGTTTCATTTAGGGATACATACAAGTAATGGTCTATATTAATAAATGAATAGGTAATCTGAATGTAATGAGGGGGACTTAACCAAGTCGATGCAGAGATGTTTTATTAGGGTACAGTTGGTCTGCCATTCATTATGTGTTGATAGTGTCATTCAACAGAAAACAATTTTGTCTCATAAAATAAAATCAGAAACTGAATTGGTTGTTGTTTTCTGGCTTGTCGCCGCATAACTATCTGTGGTTCAGTTTATTAAGGAGAAAGAAAAGTTTCATTCTGTAACTTCCATGGTGTATAAATCATGGTTCCCTAAAAGAAATCTTGGTTGCAGAAAAAAAATCTCAAAACAGAAAAATCTTTAAAAAATGATAGAATATAAATGACAAAATTACCTAATTAGTCAGCTTTAAAATGGATCCTTTTCTCCAAGATTGTTCTCTGTGCCTTGATGATGGTGCCCTCATTGGCTAAATATTGCAAACTTACTCCTGGGCTTCACTCCCTGGACCCCTATCAAAGAGTTTACCTATAGATTCCATGAAATCTAAGCAAAGACTAAGACATTTCTTGTAAGATCAGCCCTACAAATGAGCATATGGCAAGCTGCCATAGGAAAATCGCCCAGAAAATAAATCGCCTAGCCAAAACGTTCCCAGAGAGGAAATGTTTTTTTCTCTGCCCTGGACTGCAAATTATAGATTAAAGTTGGTCATGCCAGAGATAATAAGAGAACCATATTATAAAATGGCTTACAGTGTTCATATCAAGTCGAGGTAGAGGCATCCCATATTATAAAATGGCTTACAGTGTTCATATCAAGTCGAGGTAGAGGCGTTCCATATTATAAAATGGCTTACAGTGTTCATATCAAGTCGAGGTAGAGGCGTTCCATATTATAAAATGGCTTACAGTGTTCATATCAAGTCGAGTCAGAGGCGTCCCATATTATAAAATGGCTTACAGTGTTCATATCAAGTCGAGGTAGAGGCGTCCCATATTATAAAATGGCTTACAGTGTTCATATCAAGTCGAGGTAGAGGCGTCCCATATTATAAAATGGCTTACAGTGTTCATATCAAGTCGAGGTAGAGTTGTCCCATATTATAAAATGGCTTACAGTGTTCATATCAAGTCGAGGTAGAGGCGTTCCAATTTCTATTTCCGTCAATATCCCCATTATGTCTACTATCGAGAGTTATGTAAATGAAGACCGGAATCCTGCTATACTTGACTTGTCTGAGCACTTGCTATCAAATAATATCATCATGGTTTGTGTTCTTTCAAAATGTCACAATATTATATATTGCAGGTGGGCGGGAGAAATATTATAGGACTTCTGTGATATATTCTGACTTCTTTTGTAAAGTTCTCTTTATATATGATTTGATTTCAGTGTAACAAGGTTTACGATAGCAATTAGCCTATATAGATATATTAAGGGATCCTTACCCGCTCTCAACGAAATACCTAGTTTTCAAAGAAACATATGTAATGTTAGGCACAAGCAGTAAAAGAAACCCTAAATATATGACCCAGAACAAATCTATCATGTTCTTTAATTTTAATCGAAACGAAAACACAAACATTTCAACCAGTTATGTTTTTGATTTATTAGAACGTGAAAAATGGCGTTTTTTGAAAAGAACTCTTTTTAGAGTATGGTATTGCAAGATCGAGAGAATAACGCCATAATATTTGAGCATAGAGTATAGATAATTAAGATGAAGCACTTGTCAGCATGATACAATATACCAATATAGGAAATTATCCACTTAGCGTAATGGCTTTACCATTTTAAGATTGATTATGTTTTTAGAAAGAAACCGTAAAAGACAAGCGAATGGAAAAGCAGTCTGTTTTTTGTGAAGAAGCGTGTCTTAATTAGGGGCCGGTATGTATCCCAAAAGATGGGCACTTTGCTACTGTGCCGTGTGCTGACATTTTGGGACGTATAGGACTACCGAAGTAAAATCCATTAGCCGATTATGAAAGATGTTTGATTTATCAATGTACATAACTGTCTTACAGTGACAATAATTGGTCACTTGCAGAATGTATCTGTCAAAGTAACCAATCCAAAAAGAGCTTATATGATATCTTAATACTTTTATCTTTTATCGCTACTTTTACTTTTTTTTTGATTGGTTTAAATAAATATATCGTTTTTTACAATACTTATGTTATATTGTACATAAATGCGGGCAATAGTAGTTGTTCCACTTAACAACCAAAAAACCGATCAGTTCCAAATTGGTGAAGCCTCCTTACAGCAGCGAATGAATACAGAACGATGCGGGCATGAAGACAACAAGCGCACTGTGCATAATATGTGTGACGTGTACGCTTGGATTGCGCGCGGAGAAATAAAAAAATGAATATTCTCGCCAATTTGGAACTGATCAAACTATAGTTCATTCGGTTCCAAATTGGCATACAGTAGACTGTGGACACGTGTAATGGCCCCATTTACGCAACACATGCATCACATGCATGATTCCTGCACATGCCAACATTATATGCATGTACACTTGTGTTACTTTTGCGCCCAGAGAGCTAAAAAAGCATATTTTTTGGCTAATTTGGAACTATAAAAGTATAACACCAAACACATTTATGTCAGACAACACAACGCTAACAGAACTAAATACTACAAATTACTAGGCAAAAGCCTCTCCCTTTGCGCATGCTTTCACATTGTCTTGTATGATGTCAGTCGTCGACCGAACTCATATGTGGGCACCAAATTGCTGCCCGGGCAAGCTTTCACGGGTTAGCTCAATCGATGGGAGCGCGTTTGGGGCGGGTGGAAGGTCCGCGGATTGAATCCGGGTCGGACCGCAGTTGTTTGTTTCTTCGCCAGGGTTAGAACATGGTCTAAACCAGTACCTTGGTCCTCTAAATATTGAAGCCCCTTGAACTGTTATGAAAAATATGAGTACCCAGATACCTCTGGACTAGAGCAATACAAAATATAACAAAAATATGCCCTTAAAAATAGTGAAATATATAAAATCATATTCCATTCTTAAGGACTTGAAACACTGTTTTGTATTAATGAGATGGATCTTTTCCTGTTATAATGCACTATTTTATATTCTGCTACCTGTTTCAAAATGTCAATAGAAGGTTCCAATTACTAACTGAGACTCTTTGCACGTTTTATTTTGCATAATATCAACCTGGCTGTTGGCCTTATATTTCATCAACTGTGTGATACGTGTGATTGCTGCCTTGTATCTTGGGATGGGATATTATTATGGCTGCCTTATGGATACTGACAACATACAGGTAAGAACATATGTATAGATATGATAACTTGGTATACTTTTATTTTATACACTTTCCACGCGGCAGGCAGCTGCAGACGACATTCCAAAATTTCACAAAATATTTCAAAAATGTTAAAATTACTGTATTTCATTACCATATTTGGAATCACCATGAGAAATGCATTGAAATAAGTACAAACATGCCTAGTGTTTGGTCAGTAATCTTTGAGATATACTTTGAAAATTATGAAAGGTTTCTGAATTGAATCTGTTTTGTGTATGGTAAAAATAATAGCCGCGTGGAAAGTGTTAAGACGACGGGGACAGATGATGCACATAACCTCAAAATGGATCCCATTTTTTGGTTGTGCGTAATTGACTCTGTCCGTACTCAATTTTAAGAGTGTACCATTAACTTTAGAACATAACAGTTTCCCAACTAACCGTGAAAGGATACATATGTAATTAGCCTGCAAATCTTTACCAATTTTCAAAACAAGGAGGATCTTAGAGATTCTTGCGAAAATGAAATCTATATACTGATTGTTTTTGAAAATGTGTAAAAAATGTGTGCAAAATGTTACAGATTTTGGGGATTTTATAGTCATTTTGAGGGAGAAACCAGAAAGGTCTGTGCCCTTAGAACAGGATGTTCTTTTTTTTGTCGCCTAAGGGATCTATCTCTGTACACACTTAAAATGGCAGGGTCAAATTAGCCCTATTTAGTGGGTGCATATAGCTGACAGGAGTTAAACGCAGGACAACACGAATGGGGATTTTATATGACAATGTTCCACTCTTATTGAGAGTGAAAAATTAACTTTCACACTCATTTTAGAGTGGACATTTTCCACTCTAAAACGGGTTGTCCTGCATTTCACTCCCTTCACTCCTTTCGAGTGAATTTCCACTATTTCCTCTCGTTTTACATTTAGAGAGTAAACCGCATCAAATACTATCTCTTTTTTAGCCAAATTTGACTAGCCATCCACTAATCAAAAATATCAGTTTTTGATTCTATATTTATAAGTGTGTATTTTTCTCCCTTGCCGAGTCAATATCCTACTGTATAATCAGTTAATAACCATAAGTATAATTATATTAGATATATTTTTGTACAAATTATTGCTAATTCTTATGTAGCCATATTCATTACTACCTATTTAAGACAATTATAGATGGAAAATGATTGAAATATGTTAGTCTGGCAAGGCCAGATAAAAATTGATATAGTTTAGTGTAAAGATGGTAGCTTAACATTTATAAAACAATAGAGATCTTCCTTGTTAGGGATTAGCAGCCATCTTGGAGGTAACACTAAACCGTGTTGCTAACACAATTTATTGTGGCCCAATGGGTTACAATAACTATCGTCAGCTTGCACCGGTCATGGTTGAGTAATCATTCAAGGCATACAATTGGTGCACGAGTTTAGTTAAAGGTGCGTTAAAATACCCATACCCATGTTTAAGGTTAGAACCTTTCAGTGAGTCAGACTTGTTTAAGTTAAACAAATTTTCAAGAATTGTGTTTAGTAAAATGATGTGTTGAGTTACATGCATGTTTAGCAAATACGTGCGAGAATAAGACCCATAGTGTGCTAGTGGAGGGTTTCAGGCGCTTATCCTTTTATATATATTTCGTCATATACACATCCTATTTGTGACTAGATATGTTTCTGAAGGTCAGGTTTGATGAGATTGCTCTTTAAATAAAATGTAGAATTATTTTATATTTTCACTGGAACAAATTAAAACACAACATAGTTGAATGTGGTATCTTTGTATTGAAAGTTTGAAGATTTTTTTTTTAAAGAACACAGGTGTTATAATAGAATGTTGAAATGGCGATTAACATGTTATTTTACTTTTATGGCCCGAGGATAATTTTCCATTCAATAATTCATTGCCAATTTGTCTAGCTTTGTTATCGCAGATAGCGTATTAATCGCCAGACATCTAGTCTTGTATTTACCATGTTCATATATTTTATATCTGATTTCGCTACCAAACTGAATTAGTTAGTTTTATAACCCATTTTAAAGGTAAACGACCGCATAGCGTGAGTTATTGCCATGGTAATGTGTAAGATACCTAAATATTTTACTTTGTAAAGTTCATACAAAATAGCCAGGAGACATTTTGTTTGATACTTCAATACTTAATACAAAATTGTCGTCTTGTTTCAAAAAAAATCTGCAGCACACATAATCAGGTTCAACCAAGACTCAAAGCTTTCATTTATTATAATGTTTAGATTTTAGATGTTTGTATTAGAAAACCAAGGCCAGAAACCCAAGACGGTATACAGGGGTGTGCCGCTCTAATGGGTAGCTTTTTGGGCACAAAATCTCTAAACATGGGTATGATTTTGTGCTAAAAATCCCTAATAATGGGGTCACTTTTTACAAATGGGTCTATTTTCGCGAAATTTGTGTTTATTTTCGCGAAAATTTGCAAAAATTAGGTCTATTTTCCCAATAATTTGCGAAAATTTGGTCTAAAATGAAGCAAAACCCCTAAAAATGGGTACCGATTTTTCCAAAATCACCGCTAAAAATGGGTATGGGTTTTGAATCTCCAGCGGCACACCCCCGACCAAACCAAATCCGAGTACCCCCTCCCCCGGGGGTTTACCCAGTACAGAACTGGTATGGCGCTGTAAAACATAAATAAGACAGTGGAAGAATTTCATTTAAGCGAGTCCAATAAAAATAGCTCCCATATGTATTAGACAGACTTATTTTAACCCCCTGAGAACTACCGCCGATTGGTTAAAAAGATGGATACATCATTTATTGCACCAATCAGAGACATTGTTTAAATAATTGTATCCCTGATGAAAATCCGGGTGAAATGGTTTAAAAGCTGTATCGTAATTGGTTATTCAAATGAGTATATCTTGTAATTAACCAATCAGAAGTGCTGTTAGATAGACAAGTAGACCCCAGGGGGTTAACCAGGGGGCACGATTTGTATCGCGACCAATGTCGCAGGAGGGTCCAGGGGCCTCCTGGATGTTATCTAATTTGGCGGCTTTTGTAGGCTCTTACTTTTGTGTGTGTGCAGCCCGGATGTGCAGGCCTTCTTTCATTAATTTGATAAGATTTCATTAGGCTTAATCACTTTAGAGAGCGAGGCAAGTCTCCTCAGATCAGGGATTTTCAGAGGCTCCTGGATTTAAGATTATTTATTGGAGGCTTTTGCAATTTACAATTAAATTTATTTAAAATGCTGTTATCATTTTGGCAGCCATGTTTGATAGGTTGACTTAGTGATAAAGTGTTCTGAATGAATGTTATTCGAAAAGATATGTTTAAATTTGATTGGTTTATGAAATTGAACTAATCAAATCAAACAAAATTAAACACTGGATAAATATCTATGCGTGGGGCAACATTGAATAATCCATTTCATATTATAAAAGGCAGCCATTTATATTTAGTACATGAAGGTCTTGTGCCGAACAATTTCCTATATTGACTTAACCGTCAGGTGTTATGCTAATAGCATCAGATTTGTCTCTTTGTATTATGGTCCCCGTTGTGTCGACGGTGCACAACAGGGCGCCCTCTTGAGTGAAGTTAGGCGTTAATTTCGCAATCAGTCTTTGTGACTGGTATTTATAGACATGGTTTACCAATGAAATGGAAAGATAACAACATTTTTGAGCATTTGTTTTTCTCCTCATTCTTGAAAATGACTAATGCTGATAGAGTATTTGTTTCGTTTAATAGTTATTGGAATAAGATTTCTAGATATGCAGGATTGAGAAAATATCTTTTCAGAGCAGAGCATTTCATGCAACTATTTGACGTAGTAAAGTAAACAATATTTGATTGTTTGGGAAATGAGGAGAACAAGGAACCTTTTGGTTTACATAATTTTATGTGATTTGATTCAATGTGTTTTAAATATATTTATATCGAAACTGTTGCCAGTTTTCAATTCAAATGTTGCATGGTATTGTGACGATTTGTACTTCTTCATCTTGTCACGGGGGTAAACTAGCCTCAGAGGTAGACCACACTGCAACTCGCTTCGTTTATTATTCTCAAACAATCCTTTATTTACTCCATCTTTACATATGCGACCGTATCGGCCGGACGCTCCAATCTAACTGAATCAAATACAGCAATTACGTTAGCGCCTAGCCGGGATGGACTGATCTTACTGAGAGAGGGCGCTATGTCCTATATTCTATTCGTGACAGTATCATTTTGTCTAGAATGGCGACCAACTTTTATAAGAAATTATGGTTGGTTAGTTGGTTTCTTTCATGACATGAGGTCTGCCTTTCTTTCTCTTCCCTTCAATCATGCGCTTGCATAATAACCTTCTCTCAAATGCTGTTACCCTTGCATCGTGATATGTGACCTAAGTAGCTCACCATTTGGGTGTTGATATAATGAAGAATGAGTCGTTTAGACACCCCAATTTCTTCAATAATACTGGCCTACTTTTCCATCAGTATTTTTGACCTTATTAATGTGTGTGATATATTGTGTTAAAATTCATGCAACTATTGAACTTATGAACTCCTTTGTTTTGAAGAATGTAGGTCTTTCTACGATCTGAAAGTGAAATAAAATCCCTCCCATCTCTTAGTCATATCGTACTATCCTCACCGCTTTGGTCTTCATGATTGTACGCACACCATCTATATACCGGTATCCGTTACAAAACGTGTCAGTTTTCATACTTCATCATCGGTGGTTCTCCCACGTTAAAAACATAAACAAAGTGAACATTTAGACTTAATTAGATCATGCATACTTTGCTGTATGAATCAGACCTCAAATTGGTTACAAACTAACACTTTTTGCCGGAATTTGATCCGTTAGATTTAGCGAAAGTGTGGTCACATGGATTGTCAATTTCATTCTAATCCAGCGTCTGTTAGGAGCTATAGCCCCTCTGTAACTAATCAAAAGTGATATGAAATGGAATTATACATGCTATTGGATATGCTGAAGATAAGCTGCATGGACCCGGGGGGGGGGGGGGGGGGGGGGGGGGTACTCACCCAAGACGGTATACGGGGGTGTGCCGCTCTAATGGGTAGCTTTTTGGGCACAAAATCCTTAAAAATGGGGTATGATTTTGTGCTGGAAATCCCTAATAATGGGGTCACTTTTTACAAATGGGTCTATTTTGGGGAAATTGTTGTCTATTTTGGCGAATTTTTTGTCTATTTTCGCGAAAATTTGCAAAAATTAGGTCTATTTTCGTGAAAATTTGCAAAAATTAGGTATATTTTCGCGAAAATTTGCAAAAATTAGGTATATTTTCCCGATAAATTGCGAAAATTTGGTCTAAAATGAAGCAAAACCCCTAAAAATGGGTACCGATTTTTCCAAAATCACCCCTAAAAATGGGTATGGGTTTTGAATCTCCAGCGGCACACCCCCGACCAAACCAAATCCAGTCCCCCCACCCGGGTATTAGATATGCTAAAGATAAGCTGTGTGGATAAATTGCACGGGTCCCCATCTTGCCTGATAATGATATACGGTGTATGGCTATGATAGTAATCTCACACTACAATATCAATTGTTGATATTAAAAGTTGTATCGTGTTACATCTGAATCATGTATGGTAATTTACTGTGTAAAGACTTAATTGGGGGATAGGATGTCCCAATCATAGCCTGGTGATTGGGAGAGACTTGAAAGTCACTCTTTGTCCCAATTTTAACTCAGATTTGACCTAATTTTACAACAAAAAATGTGGTAACTATTTTCCAAATTTGAACACAGTTAACAGGGCCTTATGATTGGGGTGATTTTTGCCCTAAATATCAGATAACTTTTATAAAGCAAATTATTCACCATTGCAGCAGGATTTGTTTTGTTTTGTGTAAAATTGAATCCAATAAAATAAAAATAAATCCAATTTCAACACAGTACTAGAACCAGTGTGCAAAATTTCCAAGTTCCCAAATCCACCACCATCATTTCTGGCTCTTTTTATTATAATGCCATTAAGGATTGGGCTAGCTTACCATGTGCAATCAAATCTATTCCTTCTAAGGCAATTTTTTAAAAATCTGTAAAAACGCATCATCTTAACCAAATCCATTGTTAATAGTTTTAAATATTTTAATATTTTGTATCAATTTTAAATATGTATACAGTGTCTGTTGATGTACGTGTTGTATTTTTGTTTTCCTTAGGACCCCTTCGGAAATAAGCCTCCGGGCTTAAAGGGTTATCCTGTTTGTAACTCCCCCAATTTTGTGTGGTTTTGTAATTTTAAGTGTATCTTAAGATTCTCTATATTTATTATCATTGTCATTGTTATATATGTGGAGATACCGAAATAAATCAAATCAAATTAAATCAAATTCATCCTGAGAGCCAGATATGATTTTATCAAGAAATTATTTTATCAATAATTTGATGTGGCAGCTATATTGTAGCTGGCAGCTATTGCAGCTTGCTGTTGACTTTCTGCTTCTAGCAACAAAGCAGAGTTTGACGAGTCTTTCAAAATGTACACACACGCTTAGCGCTAGCCTTATTTTGTAGCAATGATGTGATGTTGTTGTGCATCACTGTTGATATGATTCATGATTAAACCGAGTAAGCATGTTTTTCTTCTCGTGTAGCTAGATTTGATGAGGCACTCTGTGCCTCAACACTCGCTAAAAGAAACATTTTGCAATTACTATAGATTAGATAGAGGAAACACCATCTTTCTATGGGAGGGTCATGTTAGGCCATTGAGAGCAATGATCCATTTATGAGTTTATTTTCGCTTCCCTATTTGCAACCTTATCACTCGGTAATAACTAAATTTGTTCATGGCATCAAACTACACGATTCTGCAGATTTTATGGCTCATTTCAGCTCGTAAATGACCACTACTCTTCGATGGTAAATGACCACTTCAATTTGTCCTTCTTTCTGTGTCATTTTGGCGACCATTAAATCAACACGGAACGTGAAGTCGTGGGGACAAACTGACTAAGAGAGTAAGCTAATGGGATATTAGCGGACATTGTCTTTGTAATGTCGTGATTGTCTAGTGGGATAATGTTCAGTGACTTAGAGTTCAGTCACTGATTACGAGTGTAAGAGACTGCTCAGAACTAATGAGGACAAATAAAAAGACAACTGGACATTCAAGCATAAGATTTTATTTTGTTTCATCTGAAGAGCATAAATTGATAATTCTGAGTCAGATAAGTGCTAACGCGCTCTATCATATGCAGCCGAAAATTTTAAGATTTTTAGAGCTGACTCATTGGCTCGTTGAGGTAAGGGGGGACTACCACACAGCCGACTCTGGGTCAATTCCCTGCACTAGCTGAGCCCCACCCCCTGTATTTGACCCGTGTGTCAGCAGATAAGATTTATTCCCCAAAACACGCCCCAGGGGTTATAGGGTTAAAATACAATTTTCAAATTTCAAATTTTCAAATCAAGCACAATGAAGATGTTCTGAAAGTCAGTGGTTGTTGTACATATTATATAAGGCGACAACAAAAAAACATCGTTTTTTTACAGGTGGACAGATCCGTCAAGTAGGGTCGGTCGGGTGGGTTTTTAAAAAAAAAGGTGTCACCAAAATCTGCCAAAATCAGGAAATAAAAAATAAAAAAATATTTCGGCTAAAAAAACGGCTGATTTTACAATATTTGAGAAAAATGTATCTAAGAAAATTTCCCCAAAATCGCAAAAAGTGGGTCGGTCGGGCCTGTAAAACAGGGGGTGTTTTTTCCGTAGCCTAAGGTCATGAAGTTATAAATACCAAAACATACAGTGCAATGACTGTCTCATGAGGGTGTAAGAATATCTTATCACTCGTATTGGTATGACACACAATGTTCCCTCAGTGGCTTTGATTGGTATGCACAAAACCAGTTTGATAGACCGGGGGTAAATTTAGAGCTGGTCTGAAAGGAGCATATTGAACCTTTTGAGGTACATTAAAGGGGCATTGAGAGATGTATCAATATACTAAATGAGCAAATAACGTAAAGAAAATCATCAACATAGCCCAAATCCAAAATGTCATACAATTCTGACATCGCCTTCATGCCAAATAAGCAAATAACGGCACTTCCTGGTTGAGATTTGCCGCGAAAGTATGCACGTAAAACGATAGCATAACTTCCGAATTTAGCACCTAGTTTCGATATGATCGAAACAAAGAAAATCATGAAATTTTATATGACGAACGGCGAATTTATTGATTTTCATCTCCATATTAGGAATCACCAAAAGAAATACATTGAAATAAGTACAAACATGCCTGGTATTGGTTCAGTCATTTTTGAGGTAGACTTTGAAAGTTGGGAAAGGTTTTTGAAAAATCTATTTTGAATATGGTAAAACTAAGAGATGCGTGGAAAGTGTTTAAGTCTTATAGCATATCAGGTATCTATCAACTCAATTCTGTATTTATTTCCAGAGTTTTGACAACATACAGAATGCTGACTTAAAGGTTGCTATAATACAATATTTCGAAGGCTCAGAAACACAAGGCCTCATCTCCATTTTTTCACAAATGAGATTTTGGTATCAACATTTTCAGAAAGAAATGCTCTTTCCAGTAACACACAGCCTTATCGCCATAACAGAACCCCTTTCAAAGTTATAGCCAGTATCACAAGGCCTCGTCTCCATTTTCCCAATGTGTTTAAATATCTTCAATAGTCTTTCTCTCAAAATGGTCAAAATGGAGATAAGGCCTTTTGTGTTTCTAAGCCCTCGATTTGTATTTTCTGTAAAATTAATGTGCATAATTAAAATATAGAGCATGTTGGTCTAGACTGAAATAGGATACTAAAGCCATGTGATTGGTTTGAGAGCTCTGGAGTGTCCCTCATCTATTTATTGTTTTAAATAGAGTAGACCAAGAGAGTGCAATGGTAATTGGTAGAACTCTCTTAGGGAAATATTACGAGATGTTCATTAAAACACTGGAAAAAAAGGAGGACATTTTTAAACTTGTAAAGGTACATTCATTGATCTTTGAGTAAGTTTATCAGGATTGTAGATATGAATTAAAATTGATATTTTGTGTACAAATCTAAGAAATGTACTCACAATTAGACGTTTTCGTCAACCAGTTCGGTTGACTTCTTCAGTAATGGCCTGATCCACTTCTTTTCCCAGCGAGTTTCAGTATTATTTTAACCATAGTGTATAATACATCATACAAGCAAATAATTAGAAAACAAAGGTTGGGAAAACCAAAAGGAGCACAGCTCGAAGTATATTGGTCACCCCGATAATTTCATGATAAATATAATAGTTTCTTAAAAGTACTACAAAGAAGACGACTACAAACAAGAGACAGGACAGGATATGTGCAACTAAACACTAAAGTGTAGGCAGTAATGAATGATGGCATATCAGCTGTAACATAATAATCTCATGTGGTACAATTTCTCATGTGGTAAACGGTAAACTTTAAAAAATGTTTAATTAATTATTGGTAATATGAAAGAAGATAAAACTTAAACTTTCTTTGAAACACATATGGTGATTTTGCATTTTTAAACTCACTATTCACTGAAACCCATAGCAGAGGGCCTTGTCTTCTAATCGTATGTCTGGCTAAATCATAGTTAAAATATAATGAAGAAATGTGTGTTGGGTACCTATGAATTGATCTATATATTTTTAATGAAATAATCGGTTGAATGTGTGATTATACATAAATAGACAAAGAGTCAGCTTGTGAATATCATAAATTGTCAGGGTATAAAACTTTTTAAATAAGGGCGGGGTATGCTCAAGCCAGTGAGAATTCGAGCACAGTCTCATTATTCATTTTTGTTTAAGGTGGATTTGGTGGAGATTGGTGTTATTTGAATCTGCCCAAATCAAATTACAATAAGATAAGTGGGGAAACACAAGATTATTGTATAATGAAAATAATATTTTGGAGGGGAGAATATCAAAAGGAAAAGAATATTAGCAGACCTATAATTTTATGGCTTTCTACTAATTTCAAAGTCTCAATACTGGTGGGAAAAAGGGACCCATTGATATGCTGTTAATCCACCTCTTGATACTATTAACGCTGACCGTCAAAGTTCAAGTTCAACTCAATAAAACTATATAAGGACAGGATTAATGATATGCAAATTTGATGCACCTGTATTTGGTTATCCTGAAGACTTAGACCTCCAACACTGCCGCTAAGTCCCATGTGTCTTCATACAAGACCTGTAAAGTAAATGGGTCACATCCAAGTTCACATTTGGTCACTCAGATGCAGCCATGCATTCACACGTATGTGGAGAACTAGATGGGTCATGAACAAGTGGTTTTATTTTGCACTGCAGTGGATTTGCAGTAAGCATAACCAAGATTTTCAAGTGATGGGGCACGCACAAAGGGGAAAGATAGTATTTTGAGGGAGCAAATGTGTTTAGTCCCTAACACCGTGTGTATAGGAATCAACTTATTTAGAAGGAAAGTCCGGCCAATATGTGACAGCCCCACTCTGCATACCATGCCAATGTTTTACCTAAACTGCTCACAAAAAGTATCGAAACACTTAGAAATGATCCAATATATAACGGCTCGAAATGGTATGCATAATTCGAAGCAAATAACCAAGTACATAATTTTGTTCTGCGTATTTTGACACCTCGATCGTTGAGATACGATGTTGCGGAGCGGAGTTATTGTCATTTCAATGGTCGTGGGTCCAGTTTCAAAAGTGACACTCATCCCTATTGAAAAACACGAATCTGATCATTCTAAACAGTAACGCAAACCCCTTTCTATGGGATGATTGTCACTTTTGAAACTGGACCCACGACCATTGAAATGACAATAACTCCGCTCCGCAACATCGTATCTCATCGATCGAGGTGTCAAAATACGCAGAACAAAATTATGCACTTGGATATTTGCTTCGATTAATGCATACCCTTTCGAGCCGTTACATATTGGATCATTTCTAAGTGTTTCGATACTTTTTGTAAGCAGTTTATTTCCTAAGTTCTAAAAGCCCAAAGACAGTTCTTTTCAGGTTTAGATTAGGAGGACGACGTGATATTATTAAAATTTGGGTTATACATGAGATCATTAATTGATAGGTGATACTTATTTACATGATCACTTACTATAGCAAATGGGTTAGGCCCTGCTTCAATGGCTAACCTCTAACTTATAACTAACAGACATGAGAATATTCAGGGTTTTTGTGTCAAAATTCCTGCGCTTTGTTTTAATTTCAGCCCATTGTTGGCTTCTTTAGCCCAAATTTACACACTTGATCAGCCCCCCCCCCCCCCCCACCCCACGGTTATCTTCAATTATGTTCTTATGCCTGGACTGAACAAAACATCAGACACTGCTGAAACAAATAACAGCATGTTTTCACATTTTTTGCTGGTAGCAATCATCAGTTCAATCTGTCTCCTAAATAGTAATTAAGGCCTTTAAAGTCTGGTATCAAGTTCAAGGATATGCAATGATTGATGTCATTCCAAGGCCAATAGGCTATTCCATTTGTAATTCATCCGCCCCCATGAAAGACAGTACTTCAATCTTCTACATAAGGAGTGTGAATTTCAAATGGGGTTACCTGCTGAATGGGTGACACTATTTGCAATCTACAAAGATTAACACTTTCCACGCAGCAGCAGGCGTCTGCAGACAACATTCCAAAATTTCACAAAATGTTTCAAAATGTCAAAATTATTTAATTTCATTACCATAGTTGGAATCACCATGAGAAATGCATTGACATAAGTACAAACATGCCTAGTATTGGTTCAGTAATCCTTGAGATAGACTTTTTGAAAATTGCAAAAGGTTTCTGAAAAATCTCTGTGGACAGTGTTGAGGTCGTTTCTTCCATATGGGCGATTTCAAATGGACGAGCCTAATGGCATACTCATATTCACAATCACCATCTAACATCTGTTTGGTATTAGTAGTAAATGTATGTGAAATCTCTCTAAATTATCCAAAGAATTGTGCTTTGTGGCACATAAATGTATCATACTTTACTGTAACAGTTGCCCACACCATTTGTTGGTTCTGTCAATAGAGGGCTCTATTCATGTTTTCAACTGTGAAGATGGTGGTAGCCAGGTGGTTTTTATTGGTGATTGGAAAACACAGGCTGAAAATGTGTATGAGTCAAGCTATAAAAAAAAGGTAAAGTGATGTGCCGAGCGAAGCTCGGGCGCGGAGTGCATATCTTTCTTCCTCTTTTTGTAAGTTTTGCTGTGGGGGGTTCGTCAACTCCTCCCGCACAACGAGTCTGTGTTACCTTCCCAACATGAATTAATGCCGGTACCCATTTATACACTTGGGTAGAAAGGAGTAATTGCGGCAAAGTGCCTTACTCAAGGACACAACAGGCTGGCAACGGGACTTGAACTCACAACCTTTGTATTGTGGAGCGAGAATGTATCTGTTAGACCAAGCTATTGTATACACATATTGCAGGTTAGATCTAATGGTAGATCCTCTGACTACCCCAATCTCTGACTACCCCGATCTCTGACTTCCCCAATCCAGTGCTCATCTGAGGCAGCACGCCAGTGACCAGCAAACTCTAGACCCAATCAATGCCCATGATGCAATATTAACAAGTAGTGTACTATAGCACAGTATGATATGTAAACCATTTCTTAGGCAGGTCAGGAGGTATATTGCAGGTTAACCCTAACCCTGCAAAATCCAACAGAATCCAATGAGCAAATCTCTATTTTCGATCCTGGCGTGCAAGTTTTTCGAGGATAAAATGGAGTATAGGCCTACTTGACACCCATGGTGTAAGTTGGGAATCCTAAGCCGCTGGTGCTGGAGGTCCGTGGTTCATCAATTTTGAAGATGAAATAGCATAAGATATTTGGGGTCGGTGATACGATAAATAAGCTGGTTATAAGAATCCATGCTTTCGTTGATTCATCCTTAACCCCCTGAGAACTACCGACCGATTGGTCAGAAAGATGGATACATCATTTATTGCACCAATGAGAGACATTGTTAGAATATTTGTTTCCTTGATAAAGATGGTGGTGAAACATTTTACAAGCTGCATTTGAATTGGCTATTCAAATGAGTACATCGTGTAATAAACCAATCAGAACCACTGTAAGATAGACAGGTAGACCCCAGGGGGTTAATTCTTTATTTTTCGGGTGCATAGATCTTCTTTTCTTCAACAAGTTTTCATTATCTCATCTGTTTCAATACATATCCATCTTGAAACATATTTAATGAGGAAGAACCCCCATTCATCTTAGAATGCTTGACCGGAGATATGTCTCAAATACTTTAAGGACGAAAAGGCTTATACTTCTGTTTTTGTCATCAAACATTTGTAAAGTGAATTTAGTCTGATTACTTATTAAAATTATTTTACATTAAATAAAAAGAACAATATATTGACCGTATCTTCTTCTTTTTTTCAACTGCAAAGGCAAACTTGAACCTGCCAGCGATGGAATTACTCCCAGGAGAGCGCCCTCATATTGTTAAAACTATCCGGGCAGGTGTGATTGGTAAAATAGAGGAAATTGCGTTTTGGTTGTTTTTGCCAAAATAGGAGGAAATATTTGATAAGATGAACTCAGTTGATAGTAAAGCCGACTTCCTGTAATATGGTTATTGGATAACAGTTAATTGCGCATCATTTGTTTTTGATGCGTTAAATATCGGAATGACCGTGATGCCATTGATAGCTTTGCTCTGGCATTGGGCTGAATCTTGAGGGGCAACAAGTTATTGCCGTGATATTTTAGACGTCCCTGTAATCTAAGCAAACATGTTTGATTGATTGAAATTATAGAGCAGGGCTTTTGAGTGGCGCTTGAAGCGCCAAATGTGGCACTTGGAGCAATGGTGGTTGGTGCTTGGACTCCTCCAAAATATAAAGAAATACATAAGAAAATGGATGCATTTGGCGCTTCATCATACATTGTATCTCATAATTGTGGCACTTCATTAAATAATGTGGAGAACCCCTGTTACAGAGTATAAATGTAAATTACACTGTTTTGGGGTGAAATCGTAACCAACACTTTGTGGTTGTAGAGGTGTGGTTTCCTGGCCATCCAGTAGGGTTTAGGAACTAATATTGAAAGAGAAGGGGAATGAGGGTAGATAGTTAGTGTGGAATTATTCTTTGTTTGAAAAATTAGGGGATCTTGATCTTTTTCTGGTAATATGTAAAACAATGCAAATCCACTTAATCTATACTGAGGAAATGAAATGCAACAATTTATTTTTCATTGGATAACAATCATAATTATTATATGATGTTCTAACTCTGTTGGGATATAAGAGCGTTGTGATGTGAGAATATACGATATGATCTGTTAAGAGAACCTATAGGATCAATAAGCCTTTAGGGAAGCTATACCTTATATTATATGAGACTGTTTAATACTGTAGGGGAAATTAAAATATCCCTATCAGACCATTTAATCTCATAGAGGAAATAGATGCATTATACAAAAAGAGAAATGGTATTCTTGAGATTGCCAGCCAAGGTTTAGTAGGAAATTGGCATATTGTATACAGAGCTATTTGTATTATACTTAGCCTGGGTAATATGTCAAGTAAATTATCATAAAGATGATGAAGATTATAATTCAGTCACCCCTCCCTCTGTAGAGGTTTCCCCATAACAGCTATGGGTATAATACTCTGTTTCAATGTTTCAAATTTCCCAGGACGTGAACTTCCATCTGAAGGAATTATGCCTGAAATATGGTTGCCACCTTTTACTCACTTCTATAACAACATCTATGATTGGTTAATCCCCGAATATAATCACTTAGGTCACCAATCAAAGTAGAGCTTATAGATTATATGCCAAATCCATTTCCCCTTTAACTCCAATCTAACAGTGTATCCGATTGGCCCAATAAATCATGTAGTCTTGTAGTAACTAATCAAATAGTTTTAAACAGTGGTGAAGTCAATATTTGGAAATAAGGTGGTACTAAATTAAAAAAACACCTAAATAAGGTGGTTTGCCAACAGAAATTTCATTAAAAATGCATGTGAAGCAAGCAAATCCATGTAATGTTTGTACCTATGAAATGCATACCATATCTCCCATCTGCTATTTTGGGAATATTTGTACAAAAGATGAGAAAAGATGACATTTTCAATTCCACAAATATCTGGAAACCAAGCTTTTTACCTCTATTTTTCAACTCAAAATACAGGTTTGTAGACCAAGCATGGCGCCTGTCCCTTCCAACTTTCATACCTTAGCTTGCAGACTGTAATGTCTGATACAAACATAGCATCTGTGGAACTAATAGTAACCTTTCCAAAAACACTCTGTTACAAGTATGGTGTTGATATGCAAAGGCTTATTTATTTTTAAAGCATAACATCAGTTGCCCCCCCCCCCCCCTCCCCACCCCACCTACTGAAAAGGTATAGCTTAAAAACTTAGAGAGGAGAGATTAATCATTTTATAGATACATCCTGATTTGCACACTAAAACAGTGGTGGGGATAAAAGTGAAGAGCAGATTGCGTAGTTGTATTGATCGAGCATGTGTGCGTAGTAGTGCCTCCTGAGAGGAAATCAACTCATGGATAGTTGGAATCGTGCGGATGTATTGTGACACCAATGATATGCAGATACATGAATGTTATGACATCAAGGATTTGAACTCTGCTATTGATGGTATATGGAGATGTCTGGGAATAATGTAGATGATGAAGTAGACACATTAGTGCAAGGGGGAGGGGGTACTTGTAATAAGTTAGAGTATACCCACTGCTATCTACTGAAGATAGCGCATACTTTTCAATGGTGGTAGTCACATTTATTTGGTGCTATCTATTAAAGATAGCACATAGTTTTATGCAATATCTCACAATTATTAGTCCATTTATTTGATGCTATCTACTGAAGATAGCACATAGTTTCATGGAAGAACTCCCAATTATTAGTCCATTTATTTGGTGCTATCTACTGAAGATAGCACATAGTTTCATGGAAGAACTCCCAATTATTAGTCAATTCCACACCACGGTTCTACCTCCATGTAAGCCATCACGAATTATATAGGGAGTAAATAGGGAGCCATAGTAATATGCAGAATGAATATTGGATCAGGTGAATGTATGATAATAATAAACTGACTTGTTTTCATGTTTTATACAGGTGGACTTTCGGAATACGACTATACTGCCGCTCCAAAACATTTCTATACCGGCGACGCAATACATTTTGTGCGAACAGACAACTTGTGACAAAAGGGGGCATATTAATTTATATTTAGCTATGCCGGCCACGCAAAATATTTTGCCTGCTATGCCGGCAACACAATACATTTTGTGCGAACTAGGCATGTGACAGAAAGGGGGATATTATTAGTAGTGGCAGAAGGGGCATATTAATTCATTTTTGGCTATGCCGGACAAGCAAAATATTGTGATAGGAAGGGGGGATTTAACTTCAATATTGCTATACCGGCGATGCAATACATTTTGTACGAACTAGGCTTGTGACAGAAAGGGGGCATGTTAGTAGTAGTGGTAGAAGGGGGGGGCATATTAATTCATTTTTGGCTATGCTGGACAAGCAAAATATTGTGATAGGAAGGGGGGATTTAACTTCAATATTGCTATACCGGCGACGCGATACATTTTGTACGAACTAGGCTTGTGACAGAAAGGGGGCATATTAGTAGTAGTGGCAGAAGGGGGGCATATTAATTCATTTTTGGCTATGCCGGACAAGCAAAATATTGTGATAGGAAGGGGGGATTTAACTTCAATATTGCTATACCGGCGACGCGATACATTTTGTACGAACTAGGCTTGTGACAGAAATGGGGCATATTAGTAGTAGTGGCAGAAGGGGGGTATATTAATTCATTTTTGGCTATGCCGGACAAGCAAAATATTGTGATAGGAAAGGGGATTTAACTTCAATATTGCTATGCCGGCGACGCAATACATTTTGTACGAACTAGGCTTGTGACAGAAAGGGGGCATATTAGTAGTAGTGGCAGAAGGGGGGGCATATTAATTCATTTTTGGCTATGCCGGACAAGCAAAATATTGTGATAGGAAGGGGGATTTAACTTCAATATTGCTATGCCGGCGACGCAATACATTTTGTGCGGACCGATAACTTGTGACAGGAAGGTGGCATATATTAGTTCATTTTGGATATGCTGGCCACGCATTCACTTTTTATTTTAACCTGGGCACGCATTCACTTTTTATTTTAAACTGTGCTTACAAATTGTGACAAGAAGGGGCAAGCGCACTATAATTATTCCATGCCATGCCATTTTAATTTTGTTTCTGTGCCGGGTCCCTCAGACTCTTATTTTTTTCTCTATGCCAGCTGTGACAAGTACGCTATAGTCTTACACATTTTCATGCCACAGACTCTGTACGGTACTCACCATTTCTTTTCATGCAAGCCATCACGAAATACTTACATGATACTTTTTACTTTTAATATGTTTAAGGGTACTGTTTCATCCCAACTAATGTGTGACACTGTGTCAGGTAGTGTGCCAAATGCAGCCTTTTTACATGATATTTTGCCTATTGTTATCTTAATTGTTCATCCTGATTTATGTGTGACACTGTGCCAGGGTTGCCTAAATACTTTATGTACGATATGTCATTGTGCCAGATACAAAATACTTACGTGATATTTGGACTTTTTAATATGTTATCTTAATTGTTCATCCCGACTTATGTGTGACACTGTGCCAGGGCTGCCTAAATACTTTATGTACGCTATGTCAGTGTGCCAGATACAAAATACTTACATGATATGTTTACTTCTAATATGTTATCTAAAATGTTTCATCCCGACTTATGTATGACACTGTGCCAGGGCTGCCTAAATACTTCATGTAGTTATGTCAGTGTGCCAGATACAAAATACATGATATTTGGACTTTTAATATGTTATCTTAATTGTTCATCCCGACTTATGTGTGACACTGTGCCAGGGCTGCCTAAATACTTCATGTAGTTATGTCAGTGTGCCAGATACAAAATACTTACATGATATGTTTACTTCTAATATGTTATTTAAACTGTTTCATCCCGACTTATGTGTGACACTGTGCCAGGGCTGCCTAAATACTTTATGACCGCTATGTTAGTGTGCCAGATACAAAATATGATATGTTTACTTCTAATATGTTTTCTAAACTGTTTCATCCCCACTTATGTGTGACACTGTGCCAGGGCTACCTAAATACTTTATGACCGCTATGTTAGTGTGCCAGATACAAAATACTTACATGATATGTTTCCTTATCATATATGAGTTAGCTTTGCCTGGCACAGTGTCATATAAGTAAAACTAAAGACGGCCTGCCTGGCACAGTGTCACAGTGACAAAATGAATAAGGACTTTAAAAATAAATGTTAACACTAAGTAATGTAAAGATCTACCTTATCATATATGAGTTAGGTTTGCCTGGCACAGTGTCATATAAGTAAAACTAAAGACGGCCTGCCTGGCACAGTGTCACAGTGCCAGAATGAATAAGGACTTTAAAAGTAAATGTTAACACTAAGTAATGTAAAGATCTACCGTATCATATATGAGTTAGGTATGCCTGGCGCAGTGTCATAATGAAAAAGGACTTTAAAAGTAAATGTTAACACTAAGTAATGTAAAGATCTACCGTATCATATATGAGTTAGATTTGCCTGGCACAGTGTCATATAAGTAAAACTAAAGACAGCCTGCCTGGCACAGTGTCACAGTGCCAGAATGAATAAAGACTTTAAAAGTAAATGTTAACACTAAGTAATGTAAAGATCTACCTTATCATATATGAGTTAGGTTTGCCGGGCACAGTGTCATATAAGTAAAACTAAAGACGGCCTACCTGGCACAGTGTCACAGTGACAGAATGAATCAGGACTTTAAAAGTAAATGATAACACTAAGTAATGTAAATATCTAACTTATCATATATGAGTTAGGTTTGCCTGGCACAGTGTCATATAAGTAAAACTAAAGACGGCCTGCCTGGCACAGTGTCACAATGACAAAATGAATAAGGACTTTAAAAATAAATGTTAACACTAAGTAATGTAAAGATTTACCTTATCATATATGAGTTAGGTTTGCCTGGCACAGTGTCATATAAGTAAAACTAAAGACAGCCTGCCTGGCACAGTGTCACAGTGCCAGAATGAATAAGGACTTTAAAAGTAAATGTTAACACTAAGTAATGTAAAGATTTACCGTATCATATATGAGTTAGGTTTGCCTGGCACAGTGTCATATAAGTAAAACTAAAGACGGCCTGCCTGGCACAGTGTCACAGTGACAGAATGAATGAGGACTTTAAAAATAAATGTTAACACTAAGTAATGTAAAGATCTAGCGTATCATATATGAGTTAGGTTTGCCTGGCACAGTGTCATATAAGTAAAACTAAAGACGGCCTGCCTGGCACAGTGTCACAGTGACAAAATGAATAAGGACTTTAAAAGTAAATGTTAACACTTAATAATGTAAAGAACCTTATCATATATGAGTTAGGTTTGCCTGGCACAGTGTCATATAAGTAAAACTAAAGACAGCCTGCCTGGCAGAGTGTCACAGTGCCAGAATGAATAAGGATGTATATACTTTAAAAGTAAATGTTAACACTAAGTAATGTAAAGATCTACCGTATCATATATGAGTTAGGTTTGCCTGGCACAGTGTCATATAAGTAAAACTAAAGACGGCCTGCCTGGCACAGTGTGCCAGAATGAATAAGGACTTTAAAAGTAAATGTTAACACTAAGTAATGTAAAGATCTACCGTATCATATATGAGTTAGGTTTGCCTGGCACAGTGTCATATAAGTAAAACTAAAGACGGCCTGCCTGGCACAGTGTCACGGTGACAAAATGAATAAGGACTTTAAAAGTAAATGTTAACACTAAGTAATGTAAAGATCTACCGTATCATATATGAGTTAGGTTTGCCGGGCACAGTGTCATATAAGTAAAACTAAAGACGGCCTGCCTGGCACAGTGCCAGAATGAATAAGGACTTTAAAAGTAAATGTTAACACCAAGGAATGTAAAGATCTACCTTATCATATATGAGTTAGGTTTGCCTGGCACAGTGTCATATAAGTAAAACTAAGACGGCCTGCCTGGCACAGTGTCACAGTGACAAAATGAATAGGGACTTTAAAATAAATGTTAATACTAAGTAATGTAAAGATCTACCTTATCATATATGAGTTAGGTTTGCCTGGCACAGTGTCATATAAGTAAAACTAAAGACGGCCTGCCTGGCACAGTGTCACAGTGACAAAATGAATAAGGACTTTAAAAGTAAATGTTAACACTAAGTAATGTAAAGATCTACCGTATCATATATGAGTTAGGTTTGCCTGGCACAGTGTCATATAAGTAAAGTCCTCAAAACATTGCTTTGATATGCATGGGTACGTCAAATCCGAATTTGAGTATAAGAATGAACTTACCTATTGATGAATCTTATTGTGAGTGCTTTAGAATGAGAAAGGCATACCAGAAACACAAAAGCTAAGATAACACATTAAAAGTCAAAATATCATGTATTTTGTATCTGGCACACTGACATAACTACATGAAGTATTTAGGCAGCCCTGGCACAGTGTCACACATAATTCGGGATGAAACAGTTTATATAACATATTAGAAGTAAACATATCATGTAAGTATTTTGTATCTGGCACACTAACATAGCGGTCATAAAGTATTTAGGCAGCCCTGGCGCAGTGTCACACATAAGTCAAGATAAACCAGTAAAGATAACATATTAAAAGTCAAAATATCATGTATTTTGTATATGGCACATTGACATTATAACTTCATGAAGTATTTAGGCAGCCCTGGCACAGTGTCACACATAAGTCGGGATTAAACAGTTTATATAACATATTAGAAGTAAACATATCGTGTAGGGGCCTAAGTATTTTGTATCTGGCACATAGCGGTCATAAAGTATCTAGGCAGCCCTGGCACAGTGTCACACATAAGTCGGGATGAACAATTAAAATAACATATTAAAAGTCCAAATATCATATATTTTGTATCTGGCACACTGACATAATTACATGAAGTATGTAGGCAGCCCTGGCACAGTGTCACACATAAGTCGGGATTAAACAGTTTATATAACATATTAGAAGTAAACATATCGTGTAGGGGCCTAAGTATTTTGTATCTGGCACATAGCGGTCATATAGTATCTAGGCAGCCCTGGCACAGTGTCACACATAAGTCGGGATGAACAATTAAAATAACATATTAAAAGTCCAAATATCATATATTTTGTATCTGGCACACTGACATAATTACATGAAGTATTTAGGCAGCCCTGGCACAGTGTCACACATAAGTCGGGATGAAACAGTTTATATAACATATTAGAAGTAAACATATCATGTAAGTATTTTGTATCTGGCACACTAACATAGCGATCATAAAGTATTTAGGCAGCCCTGGCACAGTGTCACACATAAGTCGGGATGAAACAGTTTAGAAAACATATTAGAAGTCAAAATTTCATGTATTTTGTATATGGCACACTGACATAGTTACATGAAGTTAGAGTCAGCCCTGGCACAGTGTCACACATATTTCGGGATGAAACAGTTTATATAAAATATATTAGAAGTAAACATATCATGTAAGTATTTTGTATCTGGCACACTAACATAGCAGTCATAAAGTATTTAGGCAGCCATGGCACAGTGTCACACATAAGTCGGGATGAAACAGTTTAGAAAACATATTAGAAGTCAAAATATGATGTATTTTGTATCTGGCACACTGACATAACTACGTGGGGTATTTAGGAAGCCCTGGCACAGTGTCACGTCGGGATGAAACAGTTTAGATAACATATTAGAAGTACACATATAAGTCGGGATGAAACAGTTTAGATAACATATTAGTAATTAGTAAGTAATCATTTCATGTACGTATTTTGTATCTGGCACATTGACATAGCGGTCATAAAGTATTTAGGCATTAACTTACAATATCACGAAATTTCGTGATGGCTTACATAATGTCATGAAATGAACCAAGTAGACCATCACGAAACTTCGTGATGGCGTACATAGAGGTAACACCCACACCACTGTTTCCTATTTATACACAAACAGTGGTGTGGATACCTTGTGCACAGGTGAGTTAAACATGATCCTGCAAGTTTAGACTAGTGACATCGGTTTGGTGGATACTATTGAATGTTCATTGGGACTATCTTAACAAAAAGGATAAGACAAAAGTGAAGAGCAGATTGCGTAGTTGTATTGATCGAGCATGTAGTGCCTCCTGAGAGGAAATCAACTCATGGATAATTGGAATCGTACGGATGTATTGTGACACCAATGATATGCAGGGACATGAATGTTATGACATCAAGGATTTGAACTCTGCTATTGATGGTATATGGAGATGTCTGGGAATAATGTAAATGATGAAGTAGACACATTAGTGCAAGGGGGAGGGGGTACTTGCAATAAGTGATAATATACCCGCTGCTATCTACTGAAGATAGGGCCTACTTTTCAAGGGTGGTAGTCACATTTATTTGGTGAAGATAGCACATAGTTTCATGGAAGAACTCGCAATTATCAGTCCATTTATTTGGTGCTATCTACTGAAGATAGCACATAGTTTCATGGAAGAATTCGCAATTTACTACATTTATTTTGTGCTATCTACTGAAGATAGCGCATAGTTTCATGGGAGAACTCACAATTAAGTCCATATATTTGGTGCTATCTACTGAAGACAGCACATAGTTTCATGGAAGAACTCGCTATTATTTGTCCATTTATTTGGTGCTATCTACTAAATATAGCACACAGTTTCATGGGGGAACTCACAATTTATCTATTTATTTTGTGCTATTTACTGATGATAGCACATAGTCTCATGCGAGAACTCACAATTATTAGTTCATTTATTTTGTGCTATCTACTGAAGATAGCACATGCTTTTTAGTGGTGTTCATGCCATGACGTGAAAGGTAAACCTGGTATCTACTGAAGATAGTATTTTGCCTATTTTGTATTCTCTGTATTTTGTTTATCGTTATTTATTTATATTGTATTTTATGTTTGTGCCTTGAGCGCTCTTATTTAGAGTGTATGTGCCTTGTCCCTTTTATTAGCTTACTACAGTAAGCTAAAGCGACCTGACGCGAAAGGTCACGGTATAGGTCAAGGGGAAAGTGCGACTGTGAAATATGGTTTTATCTTGGTCACACAAGTGGTTATTTGTCGGGAAATGTACTTGAGATAGTGAAACAATATGATCGCATAAATATGTTATAAAATGGGCCTGATTGCCATTCGACAAAATAGGCAATTTCGCGTTATTTTCTTTATTGTCATAACTGTATTGAAAATGCATGTAAACGCTATGATAGAAAAGTTGATTAACACATGGCACGCATGTATCATGACGTACAAGCATGATTGTCTTATTGTGATTGGTTTAACTACTAGAGATCATTATTATTCATGATACGAAATCAGCGGAAAGTAAAAATACAGCCGTCAAAGTGAAAAATAGGTGGGGAGGTCGTTTTTCGTTAATTGATGTTAATCGCTTCTGTATATATTCTTCAAACTATATCTCCGATTTCAGCGGCCAAAATTATTGGAAAATAATGTTTTCAAAGGTTTTTTATCATGAGGTGCTGTTAGAAATTCGCGAAAAAGAGTAAAACTTACGAATATTACCTTGCCAAAATGTTGAATTTGCGTGATTTATCGTGCCGTAATATCTTTTATTACCCCCACCAGTTTGGTATCGTCTGCCATTGATGTGTACATCAAATGTCAAATCTACATATTATAGTCCGATGTAAATGAGGCAATTACATTTACCGAGTTACCCCGTCTGTTTCGATGTGTCGTGAGCTTTCCTCGAGCAGTAGCACGTGCGAATATGTGAGGGTGCAGTGTTTAATTACGAAACAATCAGAGTCTCTACGGGTTCACTCATTTTTTGAAAGTCGTGTTAACGGGGGAGGGTTGGGTTTAACGGCACATTTATGTATTATATTTAGATATTGTGTAACTTCCGCCATGTCGAAATTCCACATTTAATACAAATTTACTCAATAAATATTCATAATGACATGCCGCATGTTTATATTATAGCTCAAGTAATTTATTGAAAATAAAAACATTGTTTAAATAAAACATGACACCCCTTTCAAAAGTGAAAGCGTCCAACCCCCCAAAAAGTTTTCAGTCCGAGCGTGTGTTCTGAGAAAATAATGGCGTCTTCTCACCTATTTCATGTTCTGTTTCTTGTTGTTCTGTAATACTTCGAGTTGTTTTCATCTGCATCTACTTTGACGTTAATTTTTAGCAGATAAAAATGACTACGAGTGAGTCGAAAGGCTGATATAGCCTAGACGTGAGTACAAAATAAACCAAATATAAAATGAAAAGGGGTACTTTAAAATAAATAATACATCATCGTCCAACCCGCCTGTTCCTCATACGGTTGTTCTCCTACTAAAAAAGGAACCCAAGAGTATGGCGCCGCTCACATCGCCAGCGGTGTGTGTTTACGTACGCACGATGTTGCTCTAAAATTCGCTTCATTGTGCACATTTGGTTGCACTTATGAAAGTTTTATGCATTTTGGTAGTACACAACATTATTCTGATGGTAAATCTTGAACGAATCGCGATTTTAATATGTAATGTTAATGTCCGGAAGCTGATTAAAACCGGTGCAGATTTGACAATAATAAAAGGCAAATGAAGACAACACAGAGAACAGAGGTACATCTACTGTACAGTACAGTACACTTTGGTGGACATTTAGTATATTTTATTGCGTTTTCACTTCCTCAAAAATCTGGACTACCAATTTTCGTAAATCCCGAGTCCCGACCGAAAAACAAAATCGAGTCCCGGGAGCACTATAATTCCCGAACATCCCAGCCTAGCCCTATGCCTATTATAGGCTATAGCCTAGGCTATGTATGGTTAAACCAGGGAGGTGTAATATCTCTCTGGTTAAAGGTATATTATGTGATCTTTCCAGGGAACGCCCTCAACATTAAAAAAAAATTGAAAGAAGATTTTCTTGCAGATTTACATTTCTGATCATAAATCTTACATACATTCCAAGTTACAGGGCGATACGATTCTTAATTACTTCAAAATCATGATTTTAGAGTGAAAATAAACTGTCGGATTATCCGACAGTTTATATTTTCACTCTAAAATTCACTCTAAAACCATGATTTTGAGGTAATTAGGAATCGTATCGCTCTGTAACTCGGAATGTATGTATGATTTATGATCAGAAATGTAAATCTGCAAGAAAATCTACTTTCTAAAAAAAAAAATAATAATGAATAGAGGGCGCTCTCTGGAAAAGATCACATACAAATAAAAAAGAATATTTTGATATCAGAAGAAAAGCCTATCTTATTTTCAATATTCCCCTAAACCAATCACCTCGGTAGATGTTATTGTTACTTATTGAACCATCCAGAAGAGAATGCCAATTCGCCAACTGGTTTTTGTGGCATTACCAAAGTCAAAGTGGCGCACCATCGCCTTCCCGGGGTCGGGCGGCATTCAAACTCAGTGGGTGGGTGCAGCTCGGTCCCCGCAAGAGCAAGTTCGCATTCGCTAGAGCGTATGAGGTCAAAGGTTATATAGGGGTCAACTTTTTGAAGTTGGTCGGATCATGCTTAAACTCGGTGATCGCGATGCTCGATGCGAGGCGAGCGTGGCAAAAATAAAACGGGTTGGCGTTTGTCGGGTCTTCCGGGGTCAAAGGTCGTCTAGGGGTCGAATTTTCAAAGTTTGTCCGATCGGGCTTAAACTCGGTGACGGGAAGCCTGAATACGAGTCGAGCGTGGAAAAAATAAAACGTCTTTGCTTTTCTTGGGTCGTCCGGGGTCAAAGGTCGTCTAAGGGTCGAATTTTCAAAGTTTGTCCGATCGGGCTTAAACTCGGTGACGGGAAGCCTGAATACGAGTCGAGCGTGGAAAAAATAAAACGTCTTTGCTTTTCTTGGGTCGTCCGGGGTCAAAGGTCGTCTAAGGGTCGAATTTTCAAAGTTTGTCCGATCGGGCTTAAACTCGGTGACGGGAAGCCCGAATACGAGTCGAGCGTGGAAAAAATAAAATGGCTTTGCTTTTCTTGGGTCGTCCGGGTCAAAGGTCGTCTAAGGGTCGAATTTTCAAAGTTTGTCCGATCGGGCTTTATGCATGCATTCTACAAACCACCAAACCCGAGAACCGACAAACCCCGGGTGACCGCCCAAACCCGAGAACCGACAAACCCCGGGTGACCGCCTAGTATTAAAATAAACATGTAAAATATCGCGAGCAGTTTCCAGTATGTACCCATTTTGAGGTTATAAAACTAGTCTTAGAAAAGTGGCGACCATTTTGAAGCAAAAACATTTCCACCATGTTGGAAAAAGCGAAACCAGTTTTGGAAAAAGGGGCATTCGCCATTTTGGGAAGGAAAAAAAATAACCTCATCTTCCTTTTTTCAAAAAGTTAGCATGAGAAACTAGTTTTATTTTTACTTGGCCTAAGATCCAGGGGCCATGGGAGTTTGGTGACCTGTAAATATTATTATTTTCATTAAATGATGCATATTTTCATAAAATAGGTGTTTGTATTTTGCCATTGTTACGTACCGAAGTTATTCATCTCTGTACATATTATTTATTGAACCTTCACACATTACAAAAGAGAACAATCATCTACCATTAGGTCGCACCATTTAATATCCAAGGTGTTTGGCAATATTTTGTTTTAATACCAGAAAGAGACTATTTCTTGATCTTATGAAATCTCAACCGAAGCATATAGAAGGGCAAATGTGCTTACACGGTGAACGGTGAATGCATAATAATATATATATAATTCTTGTTTCATGTAAGATATAATATGGATTCGAGCTTTGCATCATTTGTTATATGCTGGACAGATTATAGTGGTTTACAATATGAAGAGGTTTTTTGCAAAAGGGCCTGCATCCACTTTGGCTCTTATTGAGAAAAAGTCAAAAAACTGTTTCTAAATATTCAAGTTGAGCAATTGAAAAACTGAATGGATTATGAAAGAGGTACACTACATACTAATTTAAATTGAAATACATTCCAAATGCGCTAGTTTTCAACAACAACAAAAAATCATGTTTACATTTTTTGAAAATTTGGATGTAGGCCCTTTTGCAACAAAACTCCATCTGTTTGTACTTAGAGAAAAAATACCAAAAAAAAAAATCATTTATTTTAATCATTTAAAAAAAAAAAGTTTGATACAGAAATGTATAGCTCACAATCATATGTTTCAAGGAAATAAAGTCATTTTTTTCTCAAAAAGACCTACATCTCATTGTAAACTATTGAAGTTGTTGTTTTGTTTTAAAAGGGCCTGTATCCCGATTTAATTCTGGACACAGGCCCTTTTGCAACAAAACAACAATTTCAATGACTGTTTACAATGAGAAAAAAAATGACTTTGTTTCCTTGAAACATAAGATTTTTCCCTATACATTTCTATATCAAACTCATTTTTGAAAAAAATGCACCACAGCCCTTTTGCAACAAAGCTCTTCATATATAGACATGAGTTATGAATTTTCCCAAATTCTCAGCTGTAGTCAGCTTCTGCATCATTGATGCTCTCGTTATTATTAATATCATTCTGCACCACAATCTATGATTGGTACGGATTCCCATTCAACTCACTTGTCTCAGTTTGTATATATAACACTTCAATCTTTCATAAATGCAACTGGTATTGACAAACATCCGCAAGTAGCGAGCGAATCTGATATTTTAATTACATGTCCTGAAGTTTATTTTACATATGTCTAGTATTTTGACATTTGTTGACCAGGAAATTTCACATCAAGTTTAAGACGTTCCAAGTAGCGAGATGTTTTTATTTTAAACAGAGCTATTCACGTAATGGACACAGTTTTTGGATTTACAAGTGGCACAGTAAGTGCTTTTAGAATCTCCCAATAAGGGCTGGTTATATAGGTCAAGTGGATAGAGTGATTCTGTTAATATGAAGCCATGTTATAATGAAAATATGGACAAAGTCGGTAGATAAATCTTACAGATATTGGGCCTTAAGTGTATCAAAAAAATTAGATAGATCACGGAAAATGTTAGTAGCAGGATACAACAATTACATTCAATTTGATCCAATATTTAATTCCAAAGCCTGATGTTTTTTCATTTCAGATATGGAACGAAACTTAAGACAACAATGTGTTAAATGTGGGTTATCATGATATTTGTGCAAAGGAATTGTTTCGACTTTGTACTAGTTTGGTTTGAATGCGACAAATAAAGCTGTCTTAATCTGGGTATTAAATCTGATATATTCCTATACCCAATGACAAAGTCCAATGACCTTAGTAAAATACTGACCTCACATATCCTTGGCTGTATACTCATACCCAGATTCAAACAAAGGTCATATTGTATACATATGTGTATTGTGGATGAGGGAACTTTGCACATAGGTAGGATGAGGATGAGTTTCTCTCCTGTGTTCTACAGTAAAAGTGTATGTAATGGCGCGCATACATTTTCGCGCTTTGCCGATTTTCATCTATTTCGCTTGTTCTAAATTCGCGATTTGAACATTTATTACATAGACTTATTCACAAAAGAAATATGTTTGCATGTTTTTATTTACACGGTAGCTGCTGAGAACGCGAAAATTAATGTGGTGCGAATATGTCCACGCTTACAGAACTTTATTTTTCACTTGTGTTCTGAAATTAATGCCATCCATATACGTCTGGAAAATTCAGGATCAATATCAACTGTAATAATAATTATGCAGATTTGGTTGCTGTTTAAAGAACTTTAACCTTTTATAGTTTACACGCTATCTGTTCCATTTTGTTCATGCATTTAAGACAACAACGTGGTAAATGTGGATTATCATGATAATTGTGCAAAATGGTAACGCAAAATGCATTCAAATGGTGTAAAACATGCCAAGTCTTTCTATATGAATTTTTGTTTGAACATTCCAAGTAAGAAACTCCAGAGCTAGTGTTTCTAGACTGTTACTTGATGACGTCATCAGATGTTGATGATGACGCCCTCTGGGTCACTGAGTCGTAAAAATAACTGAGTTGGTACGCCCCCTCGTTGCCATTCGTTAGGTGCTTTTGTTGGTCTGGGTCGCCTTTCCTCCGAATCCAAAAGGCTTCGTGTATCCATCTGGTGTTTCAAATCTGGGAGGACTCAAAGATTATCGCCACATGAAACAGTGGACACCCTAAGAACTAGCTCTGGATTAATCATAATCCACCGAGGAAGACAAACAGATGTGTTGTCGAAACCTGTATGGAAAAAAGTAAGTTTCCTACTCCAAAGTTTCCTACTCCAAAGTTTCCTACTCCGAAGTTTCAAACGAAAATTCATACAATGTTCTACTGAATTCCCGATGAAATTATTCCATGCCACATCTCTGTCTAGCTATTTCTGACAGCCCTGTCACATGATCATTACATGTGAATCACCTGTACATCACATGACACATGTATGGCATCCTATAGTCACATGGACATCCACATCTCTGTCTAGCCATTTCTGACAGCCCTGTCACATGCTCATTACATGTGAATCACCTGTACATCACATGACACATGTATGGCATCCTATAGTCAAATGGACATCCACATCTCTGTCTAGCCATTTATGACAGCCCTGTCACATGATCATTACATGTGAATCACCTGTACATCACATGACACATGTATGACATCCTATATAGTCACATGGACATCCACATCTCTGTCTAGCCATTTCTGACTGCCCTGTCACATGCTCATTACATGTGAATCACCTGTACATCACATGACACATGTATGACATCCTATAGTCACATGGACATCCACATCTCTGTCTAGCCATTTCTGACAGCCCTGTCACATGATCATTACATGTGAATCACCTGTACATCACATGACACATGTATGGCATCCTATAGTCACATGGACATCCACATCTCTGTCTAGCCATTTCTGACAGCCTTGTCACATGATCATTACATGTGAATCACCTGTACATCACATGACACATGTATGGCATCCTATAGTCACATGGACATCCACATCTCTGTCTAGCCATTTCTGACTGCCCTGTCACATGATCATTACATGTGAATCACCTGTACATCACATGACACATGTATGGCATCCTATAGTCACATGGACATCCACATCTCTGTCTAGCCATTTCTGACAGCCCTGTCACATGATCATTACATGTGAATCACCTGTACATCACATGACACATGTATGACATCCTATAGTCACATGGACATCCACATCTCTGTCTAGCCATTTCTGACAGCCCTGTCACATGCTCATTACATGTGAATCACCTGTACATCACATGACACATGTATGGCATCCTATAGTCACATGGACATCCACATCTCTGTCTAGCCATTTCTGACAGCCCTGTCACATGATCATTACATGTGAATCACCTGTACATCACATGACACATGTATGACATCCTATATAGTCACATGGACATCCACATCTCTGTCTAGCCATTTCTGACAGCCCTGTCACATGATCATTACATGTGAATCACCTGTACATCACATGACACATGTATGGCATCCTATAGTCACATGGACATCCACATCTCTGTCTAGCCATTTCTGACAGCCCTGTCACATGATCATTACATGTGAATCACCTGTACATCACATGACACATGTATGGCATCCTATATAGTCACATGGACATCCACATCTCTGTCTAGCCATTTATGACAGCCCTGTCACATGCTCATTACATGTGAATCACCTGTACATCACATGACACATGTATGGCATCCTATAGTCACATGGACATCCACATCTCTGTCTAGCCATTTCTGACAGCCCTGTCACATGATCATTACATGTGAATCACCTGTACATCACATGACACATGTATGACATCCTATATAGTCACATGGACATCCACATCTCTGTCTAGCCATTTCTGACAGCCCTGTCACATGATCATTACATGTGAATCACCTGTACATCACATGACACATGTATGGCATCCTATAGTCACATGGACATCCACATCTCTGTCTAGCCATTTCTGACAGCCCTGTCACATGATCATTACATGTGAATCACCTGTACATCACATGACACATGTATGGCATCCTATAGTCACATGGACATCCACATCTCTGTCTAGCCATTTCTGACAGCCCTGTCACATGATCATTACATGTGAATCACCTGTACATCACATGACACATGTATGGCATCCTATAGTCACATGGACATCCACATCTCTGTCTAGCCATTTCTGACAGCCCTGCCACATGCTCATTACATGTGAATCACCTGTACATCACATGACACATGTATGGCATCCTATAGTCACATGGACATCCACATCTCTGTCTAGCCATTTCTGACAGCCCAGTCACATGCTCATTACATGTGAATCACCTGTACATCACATGACACATGTATGGCATCCTATATAGTCACATGGACATCCAAAGGGTACAAAGTGCCTTAACCCCCTGAGAACTACCGGCCGATTGGATAAAAAGATGGATACATCATTTATTGCACCAATGAGAGACATTGTTAGAATAATTGTATCCCTAATAAAGATGGGAGTGAAACATTTTACAAGCTGCATTTGAATTGGCTATTCATATGAGTACATCTTGTAATAAACCAATCAGAACCACTGTAAGATACACATGTAGACCCCAGGGGTTTAAGTGGCTCTTGATTATTTATACTCATAACTTATCTAACTTATTGAATTTGCCAGAAGGTTATAATAATATCAAGTATACCTGCTATCTACAGAAGATAGCACATGCTTTTTTATCATTTCTGGGGTACTCACAATATTACTCCCACACAATAACTATTTTTATATTACCACAAGAACAGTCTGTCTACAAAATTCTATTGCACAGTCAACTATCTAACTAAGAATCAACCTATTCACAAACTATAAAGTTTAACTCCCTGAGAACTACCGGCCGATTGGTTAAAAAGATGGATACATCATTTATTGCACCAATGAGAGACATTGTTAGAATAATTGTATCCCTGATAAAGATGGGAGTGAAACATTTTACAAGCTGCATTTGAATTGGCTATTCATATGAGTACATCTTGTAATAAACCAATTAGAACCACTGTAAGATAGACAGGTAGACCCCAGGGGGGTTAACACAGTCCTTTATAATTTCATCCACTACAAAAGTACTAGGTTTGTCAATTTAGGAAAAAGAAACATTGACATTACACTTTAATAATTAAATTATAGGTGTGAGATTAAATTTGAGATATATTTAAGCCCAACTACTTTTACTAGTATATTGATGAAATCAAACAACAACATCGTCCTACTAATTATTGAAGGTTATGGTGTCCTTAGCAAATATGACAACATGACTTTAAAGGTATATTATGTGATCTTTTTCAGGGGACGCCCTCAATCCTCGAGAGAAAAAAATGTAAGCAGATTTTATTGCAGAGTTACATTTCTGATCATAAATCATGAATAAATTCCAAGTTACAGAGCGATATGATTCCTAATTACCTCAAAATCATGGTTATAGAGTGTATTTAGAGTAAAATTTAAAAATTAGATTGTCCCGGTATCGGTACAATCTATTTTTCAACCTCTTAAAACCATGATTTTGAAGTAATTAGGAATCGTATCGATCTGTAACTTAAAAGATCTTTATGATTTATGATCAAAAATGTATATCTGCAAGAAATTCGACTTTCATAGTAAAAATCAATGATAGAGGGCGCTACTTGGAAAAGATCACATAATATGCCTTTAACACTTTCCACGCGACTGGCATCTGCAGACGACATTCAAAAATTTCACAAAATGTTTCAAATAATATGCCAACATTATTGAATTTCATTACCATATTTTGGAATCACCATGTGAAATGCATTGAAATAAGTACAAACATGCCTAGTATTGATTCAGTAATCCTTTGGATAGACTTTGAAAGTAGAGACAGGTTTCTGACAAATCAGTTTTGCATGGAAACACTTTCCACGCGGCTATTAGTTTTACCATATACAAAACAGATTTTCAGAAAACTTTCCCAATTTTCAAAGTCTATCTCATGGATTACTGAGCCAATACTGGGCATGTTTGTACTTATGTCAATGCATTTCTCATGGTGATTCCAAATATGGTAATGAAATGCAATAATTTTGACATTTTTGAAACATTTGGTGAAATTTTGGAATGTCGTCTGCAGCCGCCTGCCGCATGGAAAGTGTTAAGTCATATGTGTAATATGCTCCCCACTGCATCCCAAGCACAGCTAAACAAACTCATGCATTCATTGCATACTTGACTGATGTACAGACAACCTGGTGAATGACGATGCCACATCTGGAGATGATCTGATTACATGGGGAAAGACCAATCTTGAACATTACGCATCATGTCATGTTGGCACGGTGATTTAGCAAACTGTTAACTGGCTAATTAGGACCTAAACAATGATTATATTAAGTTCATCGTAACAAATTTGTTACATAAACAGGCATTTGTATTAGATTTATGTTTTTAAAATGTTATTTCTTCTTTTTAAAATATCTTTAACATTCAAAACGAAGGACAGAAATGATGAGTAATTGGCAATAATGTTGAACCTTTAATATTTCATTATCTGAACGTTTTGGACCTTGTGGGCAGACTCCATGTCTATATTTCATATCTTTATGAAAATCTGAACGGTATAAAGTTACTTGAACAAATGATATTAGATCAAAACATGTTTTGTTTGGCAGGCAGCTGAGTATCAAATCAAAAGAAAGATTATAGATCTAGTATCATTTCAGTTTTATGACGATGTCACTGATTGGCTCACTTATACTGAGTTAGACTAAAAACCTATTTTTAACCAATCAAAATGAAGTTAATTTAGAGAATGTCTTATCGTTTAATCTTAAATCTACATCTGCCAAAATCAGTTCTTTCAATATATCTGATTCAATTAAATCAAAAGAAAGATTATAGATCTAGTATCATTTCAGTTTTATGACGATGTCACTGATTGGCTCACTAAAACTGAGTTAGACTAAAAACCTGTTTTTAACCAATCAAAATGAAGTTAATTTAGAGAATGTCTTATCGTTTAATCTTAAATCTACATCTGCCAAAATCAGTTCTTTCAATATATCTGATTCACTCATGCCATAGAAAGTATTTAGGAGCTCGTGAAATCAATTAGATTGTCAACCAATAGAGATTATAGGAATCACTCATGAAATATATGAAGCTTAATGAATTTAATTATATACGTAACAATTAATACTGTGTTTGTATTGTAATTGGTTGAATTGATGAAACAGACATTTTATGACCAATCAACATAATTGTTAGAGACTAATCAATTGACAGGTAGAGCTTATGAAGTTACAGCTTACTTTGAACCTTGTGTATGTCGATACTATGGATAACAAGAGTTTGTTGAATTTAACAAAGAAAAAGAGACAGAAAAAAGTAAATTGCCCATCGTCTTTAACAAACGGTTAGATCTGTCCTCCAAGAAGAAACGAGAGACGACAGAAGTGCGAGACAAGGCCGTGTAGCGCATCCACCATGCCCGCGACATCACAAGATACGTGCCTGGGGCATTGTCCGGGATTCGGTTACGCTCATCAATAACAGTGAAAGATGAAGCGGTCATTTGTATCATCGCCAGCTGGCTCCCTAGTCGCCAATGCCGCTCGCTTGGGAAAATTGTGTTTTTTTCTCCAGAGAAGCGTTTCTGTGCATCTTGTTAGCAAACCGCAGTTAAAGGTTACTAAGTCTGAAAGTCATAGCTTTCTATAGTGGTGAAAATGATAAATAAATATATGATTTATATTAAATGTATATGAATGGGAATGAGATTAACTAGATAACAGGGATGTCAAGTTGTGTTTATTATTAATAGTGCACATAGATGGATGGGGTGAGGGTGAGGGGGTGGGGGAGGGGAGCAGCGAGGCACTTATAACATACTATCATTCTCAATTCCTAGATGTGAACTTTTAAAATGGACTCTTAAAAGTATTGTTCTTGTCTTGTTATGAGGCCAACACACCCTAAACAAGTATTTCAACAAATAATTCCATGCAAAACATATTCTTCTCCAAACATTTGGTATTTTTTGACACCTGAGCAATGAAGATGTGTAAAGTACAAAAAGATTCAGCTTTTTTTACAACATGAACTATATAGAGCTCGCGTGTTTTCAGTCAAGGTTCAAGGTAGATGTCTGTGTAACTCCCGGAACTTGACTCCAGGGGCAGGGAGTTGTGATAAATACACTGTAAAAAGAAGCGTTTATATTTCTGATAACACTTAATAAACACTTCAACACGTTTATTTTTGTGTTTTACGTGTAAAGGTATAGGAGGCAATGATAAACGTTTGCATAAACACTACAACACGTTTATAGAGGTAATTTTGTAATATTTATTAACACACCAACATGTTTATATCAGCAATAAGAAACATGTTGGGGTGTTAATAATTATACAACAAATACCTCTATAAACATGTTGTAGTGTTTATGCAAACGTTTATTGTATGCAATGCCTCCTATACCTTTACACGTAAAACACAAAAATAAATGTGTTGAAGTGTTTATTAAGTGTTATCAGAAATATAAACGCTTCTTTTTACAGTGTATGACAGGTTGTTTGGTCGTGTTTGTTGGTAACTTGAGTGTGGACAATCAGTTGAGTTCACAAACATATTTCTGGTATTTTATCACGGGAGTGTAAAATATTGAATTAAATTACATTTCAGGTCTGACCACAGCTATACAGGTTTGTGCAGTTTCCATTAAAATAGGATAAACAATATGTATCAAATATGAAAAACATTCTAGATTACTTTCAGAACTGAGAATGAAGAAAACTAAAGTTGTAGAAACACATGCAATCTCGGATGGATATAACAAGTGTTTTCATGAAGATTAACACTTTTCACGTGGCAGTTGTCCACAGACGACATTCCAAAATGTCACAAAATGTTTCAAAAATGTCAAAATTATTTTATTTAATTACCATATTTGGAATCATCATAGAAAATGCATTAAAATATGTACAAACATGCCTAGTATTGGTTCAGTAATCCTTGAGAGAGACCTTGAAAGTTGGGAAAGGTTTCTGAAAAATAGCCGCGTGGAAAGTGTAAAGTTAACATCGAGATATCAGAGTTAACAATAAAATAGATAGGATGCATAAGAATGATGTTAACACTTTCCACGCGGCTATTATTTTTAACATACACAAAACAGATTTTTCAGAAACCTTTCACAATTTTCAAGGATTACTGACCCAATACTAGGCATGTTTGTACTTATGTCGATACATCTCTCACGTTGATTCCAAATATGGTAATGAAATTCCATAATGTTGACATTTTTTAAACATTTTTACAATTTTGGAATGTCGTCTGCAGCTGCCTGCGTGGAAAGTGTTAACTAAAAATGTACAGCAATGACTACACTGTAAAAAGAAACGTGTCTTTTTCTGATAACACTTAATAAACACTTCAACACGTTTATAGAGGTATTTGTTGTATAATCATTAACACCCCAACATGTTTTTTTATTGCTGATATAAACATATTGGTGTGTTAATAAATATTACACAATTACCTCTATAAACGCGTTGTAGTGTTTATGCAAACGTTTTTCGTATGCAATGCCTCCTATACCTTTACACTTAAAACACAAAAATAAATGTGTCGAAGTGTTTATTAAGTGTTATCAGAAATATAAACGCTTTTTTTGCAGTGTATAGGTTTTACCACGAGATATCTCCATGTTAATGCGTAGATGACATGGATATATCTAGACTTCATTTGAGTAGATGATAACTATGATTTACAAGGAGATCAGAATCAGAGTGAACGAGGATGTGATCGGCTCTTGACGAGAGTTGAAATTTATCTAGTGTTTCTCGCCATCTATATTCTGGCTATACAGTACGGTGTGTGCCTGCCGTATAGAATTGACTTGAGCACGTTATTTTTGTAACCTATGGAGATAGAATGATGGATGTCGTAACAGACAAGGCAAAGCAGGAAACGGGATTCAGATTGCAGAGTCACTTATGATAACTGCACCTACATCAATTCAACATGGCATCTTGTAAGAAATACTCAAAGGCTAATTGCTGCTGTATGGTAATTTTAACACTTGCACGTGGCAGGCGTCTGCAGACGACATTCAAAAATGTCACAAAATGTTTTGAAAATGTCAAAATTATTGAATTTCATTACCATATTTGGAATCACCATAAGAAATGCATTAAAATAAGTACAAACATGCCTAGTATTGGTTCAGTGATCCTTGAGATAGGCCTTGAAAGTTGGGGACGGTTTCTGAAAAAAGAATCTGTTTGTATAACCAATAGCTGTGTGAAAAGTGTTATAAGCCAAATGACCATTCCCTGTGTTTGGCAGCCACTCTTTTATCGCAGTCCTGGTAATATAGATATATCCCGATGCTGTCACTCCCAAAACTGTTGCGGGTTCTCATGCTTGTGTAAACTGCGAACAAAAGATGCCTGTCACAATTAATTTCACCTTTTTTAACGATATCACAAAAAATGGGTACTTATTTTTTTTTTTTTTTTTGAAATTTCAAAAATGGGTAGTCTATGCTAGTCGACAAAGGGGGGTGGGGGGGGGGGTTGTGGAGAGACTCTTCATACTTACACAGTTCTATTTTTTGTTCAGTGTTGCATGAATTTTCGCGCAGAAGGGATTAATGAAAGTGGCTTTCATAATATAACCTGATGGAAGGGTAAAAGTCAGCTTAATTTGTCTTGGCACTTATTTGGAAAGGAAGATAAATTAATTAAACTGTTTGTGAGTTTACAAAAAAGGCGGTATATTTAAGCCCATGTATTTGTGATTTTGCAGAAAAAAGGGTTCTTTTTTACACTTCTATACGCTACTTGCACACAATCACCATTTTAGAATGAATGCAATGCTCTACCCGCAGGTTGAGTGCGCGCCCAACCGCGTCACGCGATGCACAAATTTGCGTGAAACCACAACGCAGTGTGGCGTGGTGGTGAGGGGAGATCCTAGCTTTCAATGGTTTCATCTGTACGGTGCAAGCGTATAGTGTGTGTTTTCAGTTCCTACACACACACATGGGTACTCAAAAGTTTGTGAAGATGTATATAATTGTCAATTAGCGATTCTTTTGCAATTGACCAATTGACAGAATATTTTGAGCGAAAAAGTAACAAATATATTTGACAATATTGACATGGGGCAGCTACGCACCTGTATCCATCTCTTACACGATACACTTCAATCCAGTTCTTCCCTCTCCATCATCAGGTACTAGAGACGGGCAAATATATACTAGAGCCGGGCAAATATATACATCACATTATCATTTGTTATTGTTTTTATTAGATAAATCAGAACCATTATGCAGCAACAGTACAGTGCAATATATGAAACGACAAAGAAGAAGAAAAGATGCACGGAGGAATAAGTCTTCCTCGCAGAAAACAGTAGCTTTATCGAGCTGTTTCCACAGGGCATTGGTTCATCTCAGCGTTTATTTTTGTTTTACGGAGTACAAGTAGTAACGAGCCACACGTGTCATACTCGTGGGAGGGCACTGGTGAAATGGAGAAAAGGGCAAGTGTCATGGTTTTGTAGGTTTTACCTGTAGTGTGTGAACACAGTTTGTGAGCGTTGAATCGGGTTAAGGATACGCAGGAAGTTTTATAAGAACTGTAATCAATAATATAGAAAGGCTTTAAATTAATGATTGGCTTGGAGTTTCACAAAATAACTGCTACAAATTTGATGGTGGTGCTCCTTTTTACAAGGAACTTTCCATGCAAAGAGTAAGGGAGTTTATTCATTAGATCGCAATATTGTGCAGGAACAGTACATTGTAAATGTGGCATTTCCTTCACATTTGCATCACAAGCTTATTTTGACCCAATAGAGCTTATCCATGTAGCCATGCCAACAGACTACACATGGGAATCGCACCTGGCCTATTCTACGCATGACATCCATTTTACTGTGTGAACCAAGTTACCATCATCGAACTGGGCCCTATTTCATAAAGGTCAGCTTTAGATTAATCTAAAGTTTGTAAGTTAAGAAGAGTTCCTTTTAGATTCTTCTTAAGTTAAGAATAAAAACTCTTCTTAGGCCAAACAAAGAAGAAGGTCTGTCTCAGAAGCTCGCCCGCATTAGTATGTGAAATGAGCTACGGCGCGTAGGTCTATGCGCTGGGGGCTAAAAAACTTTTTTTTAATTTTTTTTAAATTCTTTTTTTAAATTTAAAAAAAGTTCTCCGTAAGCTTGGATAAGCAAAAAAATCATCAAAAAATCAACAACAAAATTGCATACCTCATAGCCTATTTTCTAAAAAGAAAAAAGAAAAAAAAGCACACAATGTTTCTGAGACAGACCTTCTTCTTTGTTTGGCCTTAAGATAAGGAGAATATTACCTTAGAACTTAAGAAGAATTCCTTAGTAAAGTTATGATAGCATCTGACCTCTTCTAATGATAAGAAGGAACGTAAGGAGGATATTCTTTTTAAGCTGTTTCATGAAATAGAAGATAAGAATCTTCTTAACTTAAGATGATTTCAGGATTTAAGAAGAATTTTCAGGATTTAAGAAGAATTAATTGATCTTAAATCTAAGATCTTAAAGATTTATGAAAACTATAGGGCCCATGTGTGTCTTTATGAAAATCTTGAAAACACAGTTATTATTCCCCGACAAGATGGCGGTTAATCCGTTACATGCATCACTGTAAAAAGAAATATGATAACACTTAATAAACACTTCAACATGTTTATTTTTGTGTTTTGTGTTGTATAGTTATTAACACCCCAACATGTTTCTTATTGCTGATATAAACATTTTGGTATTTTGCAGTGTGGATAAATGGGACCACATGCATTCTCACTAGGATGTTTTGATCTGTTTTTCCTGTCCAGTTATAACTTGTATATTTGTCCATGAAATTATATTTTACAAATGAAAAACACTCTAAAAATATAAGTGGTTGAAGCAGACCCGACAGTTTATTTTAACCTATTGATTTTGAAATAATTATTGTATCGCGCTGTAACTTAGAAGATCTGTATGATTAATGATAACAAATGCAAACCCGCAAAGAAAATCTGCTTTCAAAGTATAAATCAAGGATAAAGGGTCGTCACGTGGACAAGATCACATGATATGACTTAAACAAAATATTTGTCAGAAAACTCTGCACATTTATGTTGATAGCACTATGAAATGTGGGGGAAACAGGAAGAATAATCCACTAGAGACGATATCATAGTCTACAAATTATTCAAATGCAAATTTTCCACACAGATAGGCTACCTTGTTTACTTAGATTTCTATGGCTAAGGTTACAAGGAGCTGTTTTAGTCTTGTGTTTTGCATAAATGAAGGTTTAAAATGGGGGTGGGGTGATTGGTGAATTTAAAGCCCCAACACTGCAAAAACTACAGAACACATCCATGCGCGTAGAGAACACGTCAAGAACATGTCAAGAACGCGTCTGGATGTGTTAACAAAATGTAACAGATTTAGAACATGTTCCTGCCTGTTACAGATGTGTTCTTGATGTGTTCTAGAAATGGCCCTTGAACAAATGGCCCGTCAAGAAATCTAGAACACCATTAGAACATCCACAGAATACATCTGAACCCATGAACATGTTCTATATCTGTTACATTTGGACGCTTCTGACACATCCTGAACATGTGTAGAACACCTCACACAAATGATTCAGCATTTATATTAACCATTCCACTTATCAAAATAGTGGGATCAATTCTTTTTGGGAGATCCTTCAATGACCCTTCCCTTCCCTCCACCCTCCCTCCCTTCCTCCCTCACTAGAAGAATATTGTGACTAGTTTCTTCCGATACTCTCCTTGAAGTGGAATCGCCAGCCTAATACAAACTCAATTGGGGCACATGTTGGTAGGGTCGCAAGGATTATTGCATTCTAAAATGTTGAACTTTAAGTTCTATTTTTTGGGCCTTAACACTTTTCAAGTGGCAGGCGGCTGCAGACGACATTCCAAAATTTCACAAAATGTTTCAAACATTTCAAAATTAGTGAATTTCATTACCATATTTGGAATCACCATGAGAAATGAATTAAAATAAGTACAAACATTCCTAGTATTGGTTAAGTTATTCTTGAGATAAGCTTTGAAAGTCGGTAAAGGTGTCTAAAAATCTGTTTTGTGATGTTTTGTAACTAATAGCCACGTGGAAATTGATAACTATCTGTTATTGTTGTTGATCTAGCTCATTGAGGCCATGTATAGGTATTTTGGGATGTACAATGGAGTGATATGACAGATACATATGGGCAAAATATGCAATAAGGGCCTGGGCTTGAGAGCAAAAGCTATTTCTGATATTATTACAAAATAGAAGTGCTCTTTGAGGTGTGCTCTGATGACATTGGGGAATCTATTTTGGCCACTTGCACCCACCCTAGCATCACCCTTATTTTATACTGTATAAATTACACTGTATCGTTGTCTTAATCTGGGATAAATACGCAATATTCAGCTCTCAGCTATTGCTGTACCATAATTTCAAATCTATGGCTTTTATTTTCCCATACATTGTGACAAATTTACTGTTTTCTCCATAAATTGGGAACTAGTTTCCTCACTTATTGTGAACAAATTACTATTTTCCCCATATTTTGTGAGAAATTTACTATAGTTTCCCCATAAATTGTGAAAAATGTACAATACAGTGTAGGATTTATACACTCTTAACCAGGTTTGAGTGTGTTTTGGTGCGTGATGATGGATCCTCTAGGCCATTTAAAGAGCCACTGTATTGCATCGTCTCACGATATCGTCTCACGATATCGTCTCCGGAAACGCTCAATGTGCTTAAACATCCAAGTGTTTTAAGACAAACTGTTTGTTTAAATTGGGGCAAGGATTGGGCGTTCAAACACATTCCTATATATTGCTGATAGGGAGAGTATAAAGATGCTTCTAGATGAGACTCATAAGGCCACACAAAGAAGAATGTTTGTCTCAGAAGCCCGTCCCGCATTGGTATGTGAAATGAGCTACGTCGCGTAGGTCTATGCGCTGAGGCCTAGCAAAAGTATGGATTTTTTTGATTTTTGATTTTGATTTTTTTGGTTTTTTGTTGTTGATTTTTTACAAACAAAATAAAAAAGGGTCTCTGTAAGCTTGGATTAGCAACAACAACAAAAATCCGCATACCTCATACCCTTTTTTCTAAAAAAAATAAAAAATTGCACAGCACTTAGCTATTCTGCAAAATGTTTCTGAGACAAACCTTCTTCTTTGTTTAGCCTAAGGCCACAGAATAAAGTGTTGAGCCCTAAAATCTCAAAAATGAGGGTCAATTTGTCTTTCTATCTCAAGATTTAACCCAATTGTCAAAATATTACTATTTTCTGCTTGAAATTAATATTTTGGCTTGAATAAATGGTTTTAAAACGATCACACTAGAAACATTAGTATAATTATGGTCTGGCAGTAATATTTTTCAGCAATAAAAACAACCCACTGACCGAGCTGACCACAAAATGTTTGGCGTTTGAGGGCAAAAAGAAAGAAAAATAATTGTGCCTAACTCATTGTTATGTCATATTAAGAAATATGATCCAGGTGTAAAATTTTCAAAAATGTCTTATTTGAAATCCAATGTTACACATTATAAATAGATGATTTATCATTCATGATTTCTTTTCATTTTCTGCAATGTTAAAATATAATTTCTAAAAATGATTTCAAATACACTTCAAAGTACTCTATGAGGGTGTGCATGTGCAATTGACATTACACTCTTAAAGCTAATGAGGAAAATAAAATATTAAGAATGACAATTTATCTTGACAAAAATAGCGTAAGATAAGAAAAAAGTGGCGTTTCTTTCATCAACATCTCCCATAGGAGTAGGTAAATGTTAAAAGTTCTAAAAGGCATTAAAACCTTTATTTTAATTTAAAATTTAATTATTCTCAAAAGAATGGAAACAATCTAAAACAACAGCAAAAATCACCCATCCTTGCCCCCCTAAACACCCCAACAAAAAATACCTGACAAACACAAACAACAATGTCACTTAAAAACGTTGGATCTATATGGAAACTTGGTACAAACTCTTTCATTTTTCTCAACATGTCACCGGGGCAAAAAGCTTATCGCTTACAAATTTAATTAGACTATTTTATTTCAAATCCCCATTTACCATTATTTCAATTATGTGATTAAATTGTACATTTTCAACCCTCAGGAAATATGAGTTTCTCTTCGTTTTCTTTCCAATTCTGTAAAACCAATGTCTATTACCTAACAAAATATCTGTATTATTTTGAATCCTCCTGAAAGCGTCCCTTTCAATCTAGAATATGCCTCTCGGGCACAAATCGGCACAATTGACAAACTTCTCCCAATTTGCCCATTTCGTAATATATGTCTCTGCATTAATACATGTGTTTGATTTTTATTCTGTGAAAAGGGACATATACTGACACCGGAAATCAAATTAGCTATTACGAGGTATAGTAACAAAAGGTCCTATCTACAGAAGCTGCTTTGTGTCTATGCATGATTCTAACAATGTCCTAACGTAGATATTTAGAATCATAACATCCGGCAGCTATTGCAGTTATGACTTTTTGGTATACCGTTCAGTCTTAACATGTACACTGTTACCGGTGATGTTTTTGTTTCAAACAGACGGGTGATATTTTCGAAACCCGGAGGGCAGCGGTGCAAAATATATGCCGACAGTTTTTTTGCGACATAGATACTCTTTCGTATCTTACCTGTCACCTATGAGCACATCAGCCTAGATGTTGAGTCAGGAGGCGAAATATTGTCAATTTGTGTGTGGGTTGGGGTGTTTGCGTAGGAGGTTTTTTGTCTTTCGCTTTATAGCAATTGTAAATATTTTGGATTATCAAATTTGCGGGCTATAGGTAGGGCATGCCATAGGTCGGTTTATTTATCATGTTGCACCGATGTGATATCCATGTGAAACCCATTTGGAACTCATGTGGCACCCATGTGGCAACTGTGTGACATCCTTGTGATAACCATGTGATGTCCATGAGTAAATACCAGTGTTGTAGTTGGGTCCACCCTACCCGAGTATGAGTCCTAAGAAATGGTAACTACTAATCCAGACGTTGGCATAGAGATACTCTGTTACATTTATTATTTGTTCTTTCACTGGATTACGTAAGAGATTAACTGTAAATATTAGTTATGGCAAGGTTGCGCAAGGTTGTCGCAAGGTTGCGCAAGTTTGTCGCAAGGTTGCGCAAGGTTGCGCAAGGTTGTATTTTTCCAAATTTAACCTTGCGTAAGGTAGATCACATCCAAATTAACTGCAGAATTCGGCACATATGGCTTCACTAGAATGTCTATCTAGCGCCATCACTTCAACCCTTTTCCATCAAATATTAAAGATTTCAGGGTTCTATTATACCTTATCTATTGAAACTTTTTATTATTTTTAAATTTCATTTTTATCGCCAATCTCTACGTGCCCCTTTTTAATGTCTATATCGTTTTAGAGGGTGAAAAATGAATGTGCTTCGAGCAGATCCTAGATAAGAGGAATTCATTGTTGAACTATGAATATTGAAACAAAGTCACACTTGATTTTCTAGCAAACAAAATACGCACAATCAACTAACGCTGTTTTGATTCGCATATAAATTAATTTACCAAAGTAAAATCCCCTTTCTCCCCCCGCTTTCTAGATAATCAATGCAACATGCAGACTTCATACTATATGACATTTGACAGGGCCCTGCTATTTCTTTACCTTTAAACACAGCTATTATTTTTGCCGATTCACGTTTCTGCAATCAATATGGGGAAATGGTACATTAATATTTATCTTCAAGAACAATCAGCAGTTAAAACATAAGAAATTGTAACATGGCGCACGGGCCGTGAAGTAAGGCATTACGGAACGTTTCTAGCGATAAATTAGAAAATCGTAACTCGGAGGTGAATTGTGACATTTATATGGTTGTCGTGACGATGCAGGTATAAGGTAACAGAAGAGCAAAAATTAAGAGTGACAAATTTGGCAATAGTATCCCGTTCTGCAAATTGAAAACGCGGAGAGATGTGATCATTTTCTGGCTCGTTCAATAATGGAAACACAGCCAGGAATAATTCATTCAAACAAAAACAAAAGTAGAAGGAACAATATGATGATTTACCAGCGAAGTAAACTGAAGGGGTTGCATTATTGTAAACCTCCTAATGAAAAAATGTGGATTTTGACGTCAGATATTTTATGACACTTCAAAGGCTCATTATAATGACTACAGTAGTTTAATACAGGAAACATTGTAGGTGTCTTTTCGGAGTTTGGCCAATCCTCAGAAGGGGTAGGACATGGTGGGCTAGGGTGGGGTCTGGTCTGAAGTGGTGGTCTAGGGTGGGCAAGCCTCGATTTAAGTGGGAGCTGGGAGTTTTTTGCCCCCCGGTTGCCAAGTTTTTGCTCCCGGTGTTTTCAAATTTTGTATAGCAAAGTATATGAGCGGGAGCTACTTTTGTCAGAAAAGTTACAAAGTAGCTCCCGGTTCACACGTCCTTAAATCGAGGCTTGAGGGTGGGGGTCTGGTCTGGTCCGGGTGTTACATTCCAAGGTTCAAGAGATTACTTGTAGATGTACTGTCTGATTTGGCTACTTCGGTCATCTATGGTCATCAGAGATGAGCGTATGATTGACCGTTGCTCAACCATCAATAAACAAGACCGATTTAATTAAGTTGGAGTCACAAAGATTAGCTAAACAACTTTAGAAATGGTGAACGGATGGCAATTTCCCAAATGCAAACAAGACAAGAATTAATTCAATTTCTGAGAGTCAAAAACGATTAGGTAAACAACTCAAGAATGCGTGAACCATTATTCCTGTGTCATCCGGCCAGGGAAGAGTCTCCGTAATCACATTGATAAGTTCGGTCAGTGGTCAATTCCACGTGATTTTTCAACGTCCTCCAAGGCTTTTACCTTCAATCACTTGTCAAAATAAATCCTACTCTATCATTATAACCACGCTCAATTTTTATTTACCGGAGGCTTACTTTTGTAAAATTGTGGCTTGCTATTTCGCATCACAATGTTATTGTCTTTGCTACATACATTCTTTCAAAAAATGACTAAGGACGATGTCAAATGCATACAACCTAGGTTGAAACTGGGTTGGATTTTGACCACTTGACCTGTTTTTTAGGATATCTGCATAATTTGAGCCAATTGTTTTAAGAGTGTATTTCACATCTCTTTGTTTAACCATTGGTTGTTCCTTCTTTTTGTTGTTGTTGAATACTTGATTTTATTTGCAAAATGCTCTTACACTCTTAAAATAATGGCGTAATTCTGATTAAGGAAAACTATGCATTCAACCTAAAAAACAGGGTCAAATTGTTTATTTTAACCCTATTTTTAAGGTTGGGTGCATAGTTGACGTCTTCCTTAGTCCAAGTGACCCTGGCATTTTAAGAGTGTATTTTGCTGATGGCCATAGAATTGCGAATAGAATGAGACATAAAATGGACATGAGGGCAATGCTGTTTCGATTTTGTGTGTCTTTGGAAAAAAGTCTGCTACACATACCAGATGTGTGGGAAAGTCTATTCAAAATTAAAGGGGCATTGAGAGATGTATCGATATACTAAATGAGCAAATAACGTAAAGATAATTATCAACATAGCCCAAATCCAAAATATCATACAATTCCGACATCACCTTCATGCCTAACTAAGCAAATAACGGCACTTCCGGGTTGAGATTTGCCGCGAAAGTCCGTGAGTAAAACTTAGCATAACTTCCTAATTCAGCACCTTAGTTTCTATAAGATCATATCGAAACTTAAAAAATCATGAAATTTTATATGATAAACGACAAATGTTGGTAAACTGTTTCAGATGGTAGTTAGTATATGCCTAAGTATTACTTTGATGCAAAAAAACTGATTTCCAGGATAATTGAGGGTGCACTCCCATACGTATCTCTCAATGCTCCTTTAAGTATTGGTATTATTTGTTATTGACAGAAAATGCAATTTGTTTTAGGCTTGAAAGTTGTTACAGCGAGATGCTATGATGCTAGACTCAAATGTTGAAATCAAGACTATTTTCTTGACACACCTTCATGAAGGATACAAAATGTATATGAACAAAATTGGGTGATGGACCTCTATTTCCCCCAAATACACTGTAAAAATAAGCGTTTATATTTCTGATAACACTTAATAAACACTTCAACATGTTTATTTTTATGTTTTACGTGTAAAGGTATAGGAGGCATTGCATACGATAAACGTTTGCATAAACACTACAACACGTTTATAGAGGTATTTGTTGTATAATTATTAACACCCCAACATGTTTCTTATTGCTGATATAAACATGTTGGTATGTTAATAAATATTACAAAATTACCTCTATAAACATGTTGTAGTGTTTATGCAAACGTTTATCGTATGCAATGCCTCCTATACCTTTACACGTAAAACATTAAAATAAACGTGTTGAAGTGTTTATTAAGTGTTATCAGAAATATAAACGCTTCTTTTTACAGTGTATGCATACACCTATCACAAAAAGTTTCTGACCAGGTGCTTTGATGTTGGCTAATCAAAAATGAATAATCGGTACAAAAAATTTGAGATACACATTTAATGAGCAAATTTCTTCTCCGTAGTTCTGTACCTCATTCATAAAAATTGAGTGGATAGTTTTGAAGTTATGATTGTTTCAATGACCATAACTACCAACAAAATTGTTGCGCTAAAAGTGAGTTTCTATGGGATATCATTGCTTAAGGCCCTGTCACACCATAGCGTATGGCCTGAACGTGGCTTGAACGTATGCCGACGTATTCAAAAAATAGCTCGAAAATTGTCAGAGTCCGAGAACGTCCAAGAACGTCCAACTTCCCAACGAATTGCGTCAACATCGGTGATGGAATGGACGTATCCATAGCGTATTAAACGCATACATAGCGTATGACTAACGTATTGATAGCGTATCACTAACTTATAACAAACTTATGACAGCGTATCACAGCGTATGCGATCGGCGAGCGTATGACCAACGAATTCGTAGCGTATGTCTGCCGTGCTCGACGTATCCTCAGCGTATCCTCGGCGTACAACGAACACGTGACTTATGCCGTTGCAGAAATTGAGTTTCGTACACGGCGGGACAAGTGTTGCCAGTTCAAGTAAACGCAGCCCAGATGATAACTATTAAAATATCTAGAAGGGTAAATCTATATGTCCAACCTATAACTTAAGACGATTAACGTACCTCTAACGTATGTCAGCGTATGTCTAACGTATGTCAGCGTTTGTAAACGTATGTCTAACGTACCACGAACCTATCGGGAACTTATGCAGAACGTAAGTTAAGCACACGTTGAGTACGTCGAGAAATTTTGAACATGCTCAATAATTTTTCGCGGGCTCGACGTGTTCCAAATTTTCACAACGTATCACAGCGTGCTCTTAACGTATACGGCGTATCCCAAACTTACCCCTAACTTGTATCAGCGTACACCAACGTACACCAACGTACACCAACGTACGCCAACGTATTTTTCGATATTTCGCATACGTTGTTATACGTTCAGGCGATACGCCATGGTGTGACAGGGCTACCGTACAGCTAGCGCGCATTCGGCGTTTTGGGAACTTATGGTTTGAGTATATAAATGGGTCCCTTGAGTATCTCATCTTCACTTCTTCATGGTCTGTCTTGGCCTTGTTGCTTTTTCCTCCTCCTCGGCCTCGGCCCCTGGTTGCTTGCTTCTTCTTGGGAGGCATGTTAACTGCTTGATGACATCGGCGGGAATGATGCAATGTGAGATCGGCGCGGTATTTATACGTGCTACAGCGGCATAATAAGCCACGTGTTCGTTGTACGTTGAGGATACGCTGACGATACGTCGAACACGGCAGACATACGCTACGAATACGTTAAGTATACGTTAAGCATACGATAGTCATACGCTCGCATACGCTGTGATACGCTGTCATAAGTATGTTATAAGTTAGTGATACGCTATCAATACGTTAGTCATACGCTATGTATACGTTCAATACGCTATGGATACGTGACAGGGCCTTACACGATCGCCCGGCATAAGGTGAATACGTGAGAATACGTCGAAACTCGTTGGAAATACGTCAGGTATACGTTAGACATACGGCACATATACGTTATCAACTCGTTATCACTACGTTGGCTGTACGTTTCCCCCAGCCTACGTTCATCAACGTATACCAACTTTCGAGTAACGTACGAGTAACGTACCACTAACGTATGTCAGCGTATATTTAACGTACCACAAACTTACCGGGAACTTATGCAGAACGTATTAAGCACACGTTGAGTACGTCGAGAAATTTTGAGCATGCTCAATATTTTTTCGTGGTCCAAATTGTCACAGCGTATCACAGCGTGCTCTTAACGTAAACGACGTATCCCCAACGTACCCCTAACTTATATCAGCGTACGCCAACGTACACCAACGTACACCAACGTATTTTTCGATATTTCGCATACGTTGGCATACGTTGAGGCGATACGTTATGGTGTGACAGGGCCTTTAGTGTGTGATTACGCAGTGTAGGTGTGTGTGTACAGACACCCTTCGAATACCTGTTACCCATTCATCCAGATACCTGACTGGTTCAGATAGCACACAGTGGACAATACAAATCAATGGTATCCCATAGGAAACCAATTCTAGTGCAACTTTGTTGTCATTAGTCGTGGTCATTGAAACAATCATAACTTCAAAACTATCCAACTCAATTTTTATGAATGAGGTATCAAACTTCGGTGAAGTAATTTGCTCATTAAATGTATATCTCAGACTTTTGGTACCGATTAGTGATTTTGGATTAGCCAACATCAAAGTATCTGGTCAGGGACTTTTTGTGGTAGGTGTATATATATGTTCTCTATTTGGTTTAATATCCAGTCCTTTTGTGATAATTTTTTCTCTCGCCTCCTTTACAATCGGAAGTTCATTCCCCTTATGAAGACGTGATTGTTGCAAAGAATTTCAGATTAAAATCACTATGTTGTCAATCAGTATAGTTGTGGATGCTATCGTGGAATGTGTGGATGATTTAAGGGTCCGTTTGATGGAAGTGCAATGTGGCGTTGACCGTCAACGAACATTGATGCGATTTTTATCGTTGAATATTGATGGAATTTAGTTACTAGTGTGGTTCAAGTTTAAGATAGATCTGGATATATTCCGCAATGGCTACGTCATTGAGGAGAGTTGATGTTTTGCTAGGTTGTTGGCCTTGTATGCTAGCTATCTTATCTTTATATCCAATCTAATTATAATATTTCTCTATTTTCAGTGACTTTCTTATAGTGTCAAATTTGTATTCATATATATCACAAATCTGTTTTTCATTATGCCACTGCATTGACATTAGATTCCAAAACAATTAATACAGGGTGTCCAAAAAGGGTTGATAACTTTTAAAGCTTTATATCTTTGGTAAAATAATTTACAGTTAAGACTAAACAACATATTTGAATAGAGAAGATGTGTATAATTTAGTTTGGTATCAAATTTACAATCTACAGCTATGTGCAGCCAAAGTAGTGAAAACAAGTTTTCTGTACTTTCCTATGTGCAGTATAATGAGCTAGATGAAGAGAAGGGAGGAAGAAAGGTAAATTGAAGAGAAATAAGGGTTTCCACAGCGATTCTTATTAATTTCAGATTGAAATAGGGGCTTACCGAACTGAACGGTCGCCGAAATTGGGGTCTTAGAGAACTGAATTCTTATACAAAATTGTGTCTTATAAACTGAATTTTAGGCAACATTTTGCCTTGTGAACTGAATTTAGGCCAAATTTGAGGCTACATAACTCAAATTCATAACATTTTCACACATTTTATGATTTTTGGTTGAATTTGGGATCTAAGGGAACTGCCAATGGATGAAAAGGGGGTCTTTATATGGAACTGCCAGTGGATGAAAAGGGGGTCTTAAGGAACGGCCGAAAAGGCTTGAAAAGGGGTCCTTGCCAGCCGCACATACCCGTATGGCCACTATACGTGAAGGCTCACACTAGAAGGCCTATACCAGGTAGAACACCTACAAAATGAAACAACACATAACATGCATAAGTGTTGGAAGATTTATCACAAAAGAATACATTAATGAGTTAAAATATAATGCATAGGCCTATTTTCTGACCTGAAATTGAATGTTTCCCGTCATTACCCCAAGCTATATCCCATGGTTGAAACCACACTAGTATTACATTGCACCTCATGGCCCTCCCTACGCAATTTGGTATCATTTAAATCTCGTAATCAGGAATCTGGTGGGAGCTACATACAGTGTTACATCTGACACCATGTTACACGATTTAGATTCACCATACCATGTGTTTATCTTATCAGAAACCACATTATTTCATTACCTCATGGCCCTCAATTATTCCACATTTCATCATTAACCTCCTACCTCCCAAACCACATTACTTCATTACCCCCACCCCCACATCTCAACCCCAAGGCCTAACCTTAACCATCTCCTGCCCGTACGTAGCACAGCGTATTTCTCCATTATTTGCCTGCCCGCGTGTGTGCGCAAGTCTATTTTCATGGCGCACAACGACGAGTTATGTGTTACGCGCACCGATTGAATGGTTGCAGCACGCATAGAGATAAACAAACACGGCCCGTAGCAATAGTTTGATAAAGCCCTGGATTTGGCCTGTTTTTATCTGTGCAATGTTGAAACTGTGTATCTTATACCTAGAGATGCATGATTTACAATAGAAAAGTGAAGCTTTTTAGATATTTAGAGGTCTTATGCATTTATGAAATATTTTGACATTGTAACTCATATTGGTGAGAAGGAAAATGACATTTGCAAAATGTTTGTATGATTAAATGGTTTGATCAAGCACTTAATTTATCTACAAAATTGATGTCTATCGAACATACAATAAATCATGCCTTTACCTATCATAATGTATCCATTTGACATGATGCATGCATGCAAAATACACAAAATAATGCAATGATCAATTTAAAAGTACAAATTAGAATAGATTTTGACATTTGAAAACACTGTGTGATTGATGCTCTAGGAACAACCCCGCAGGGTTTTCACCTAAGCTTACAGCAGTGTTAGGCAGCAAAACAAGCTCTCCCTTAGCAACCAACGAGGATTGCAAAAGAACACTTTTTTTCTGTAATTTGACACACAAGTTTTCATGGCAGAGAGATGATCTACCCTATTGCACCTCGAGGCAAGAGTTGGCAAGGCCGCACAGATTACTGAAATCACATCGCTTGTACACGCCACGCAAGGGAGTTGTGTCCATCAGTACACAAACGTCTTACGTGGAGTGGATGGAATTGGTTGGATACCTGTAACTTTCCAACTCATGCGATAATTGCAAAACGGGTCATGTATCGCCGGGGAATGCTAGAAAAAGCCAAGAATAGACCGAGTAAATTGACTTGTCTATTCCAAGTGAGGCAGAACAAATTGCAACTGAATAGTGTTTCGTTTGATTGTTTTTGTGGACATGGTTGTGTGTTCGACCTGATATATTCGCCCTCTAGTCTTTGTAGAGGGCGCTATAACAAAAAGTAACATTTGTTTGATTTGTTTTTTAGGCGCTATTTTAAAACAAGTAACATTTTTTGATTTTTGTTTTCAAGTGTTTTAGGCGCTATTTTAAAACAAGTAACATTTTTTGATTTTTGTTTGTACTTACGAGGGTCATTCAATAAGTCCTACCTCCTCACTCATAACATTGCTAATATGAATGTCAGCCTTTTATTATTATTATTATTATACAAGGCATTTATATAGCGCTCTTACACAATGAGGTACCACAGCGCTTTACAGAATAAAATACATATAGAATTAAATACATACACGGTAAAAGGTAAAAATACATACTTGGTAAAAGGAAAAGTACATACTTGGTAAAAGGTAAAAATACATATACAATACATATACAATGACATTTGTCATGATTATAGCTCTGAATCATAGCTACACATTTATAGTAAACGCTAATTTATACCTATTTCGCTTTTGTCATGATGCAATCAAAGCCAGAGAGAGATTTTGGACGACGGACACGGACAATTACCCCAAAGATAAATATAGGTTTTTTCATTTTCTCTCCGTATTGTATGATTAGATATAACCGCCCGATTTAAATACTGAAAATAGAAAACAATGTATGATTTCTGAATATAATGCTATACTATCATGTATATATCAGATTGAAGGCAATGTTAACCTTTTTAGCTTGCAAATAGTATAATATCAGCTCGAATGTATTGACACACCTTTAGCATACTGGAATACTGATATTCAGTCAAATGTTCCTTGTTACAAGTCAAGCCACTGTGATGCCTCGAATGTTAAATCTTAACATGATAGTAACTTTATCAGTTTTCCTTATATGCAACATTTAGAATAGTTAATCAGGTAGTCAGTGATAGAAAAATATATATTCATGAGACTTGAAATATATCCATTTAGTCCTGTATAATGAAGATCTCTTAGTTCCTATGAAAAGCAAATAAGACTTTTGCAGCGGTTCTCTAGGGTAGGGTTAAAAAAATTGATGGCTGTCCTGGGTCTGGTTCTGGCTAATTAGAGTGCATTTTCCGCCAAGAAATCAGTCACTTGTATTGTTTAAAGTCTGTTCAAGAGATATTTGTAACTTAGAACGATTGTAATTGACACGATAGGTACATTTTGTCTCTTAGATTTGGCCTAATGTATAGCACTTAGGAGACATTTGGCTGCTTTTTACCCGTTTCCGTCGCACTAAATGGAAGTTTGGTTTTTACTGCATATACAGAAAAGTACAATAAGTATTCAGACCAATCTACTATGATTTTGTAGCTGAGATTCAAAGCTTCAATTGTGTAATATTTCATACGACTGGCTTGTATAATAGCAAAGTTATGATGTAGGAGGTAGCACTTATTCACTTGAATGACCCTCATAGTTGTGTATTTGACCTGATATATTGGCCCTGAAGTCTTTTAGAGGGAGTAGTTTTAAAACATAAAAAATGATGAAAATTAAAACCATGTTGCTTTGGCAACGCTGCAAACATTTCAGACAAACAATGGTACGTGTACAAGGCGACCATTATTTACAAATTACGACAAATTGTTAATGACGGAAATATCGTAGAAGTAGTAATCATTACACTTAAACTCCAACTGTGTATGGGTATAAAATGATTATAAAATGAAATGTCATGTTAGGATTACTTGGTAGAAATCTGCCATCACGTCAAAATCAAAATTGAGGTAAATTGTGTCCATTAGTTGTGCGTGTTAATTTACGTTTTATAGTAGATCCCATTGGAAAAGTGATTGGTTGCAAAAGTATTTCCCTTTTAACCATCCCCAAAGAAATCCTTTGACAATTACTATAAAATATAAATTTGCACGTAAACACATTTCCATTGGCAAGCACAGGGTGTGTTTTTGATCATGGAGGGCAAATTGCATCTCACAAGCACGCATTTTGTTATTAAAAATTGAGTAGAAAGATGCTTTCTATGTATTATCACAGGGTGAAATTGATAAAGACTGGCCATCACCGTAACTTTGAAGATGTGTTCTTTGAAACGGATTAAACCGGAGATGACATCAATCAAATCAAGGGTTTGCAGCCATAAGGTCCTATCTACAATGATTGCCATGTGTACACTGTAAAAAGAAGCGTTTATATTCTGATAACACTTAATAAACACTTCAACACATTTATTTTTGTGTTTACATGTAAAGGTATAGGAGGCATTGCATACGATAAACGTTTGCATAAACACTACAACAAGTTCATAGAGGTAATTGTGTAATATTTATTAACACACCAACATGTTTATATCAGCAATAAGAAACTTGTTGGGGTGTTAATAATTATACAACAAATACCTCTATAAATGTGTTGTAATGTTTATGCAAACGTTTATCATATGCAAAAATAAAAGTGTTTATTAAGTGTTATCAGAAATATAAACGTTTCTTTTTACAGTGTACGATTGCATTTTCACACATGTGCGTGCACCTTATACTAGCACCTGAAGTGTATAATGACACTTGGCAGCTATGACAGATAGTGACTTTTTACATCACAATATGTCTGAACTAAAAGATCATATTTGCAATAGCTGCTCTGAGTTACATTTAGTTGACACCAATTGCTCGGCTTATCACCAACCCCATATATAACAATTGGCAGCTATTACAGATAGGGCCTGTATCACTAGATATCTCAACAAAAAGACTATAACTGCAATAGCTGCTCTGAGTTACATTTAGTTGACACCAATTGCTCGGCTTATCACCAACCCCATATATAACAAATGGCAGCTATTACAGATAGAGCCTTTATCATTAGGTATTTTAACTAAAAGATCATATTTGCAATAGCTGCTCTGAGTTACATTTAGTTTTTATCAATAGCTCTGCATATAAACAACCTCATATATAACAACTGGCAGCTATTACAGATAGTGCCTTTATCACTATAGGTCTCTCAACAAAAAGACTATAACTGCAATAGCTGCTCTGAGTTTCATTTAGTTTACAACCATTGCTCAGTATATAAACAACCCCATATATAACAACTTGCAGCTATTACAGATAAGACCTTGTGGCACTAAGCCCTTAAAATTAATCTCCTCCCAGGTCACCGGGGGTCGTGCCCCTCGCTGCGATATATCTAGGGCGAGTGATAGGATGTTATCGGCAGTTGCCAACGACAATGACGTGACGATCATGATGATGATTAGAGTGGAAGCCAAGCACAAGTGATTAATTAAAGGCTGGTTCACTTGCACTGATTTTGTAGGACAGATTGAGTACAGGTATTGTGTGAGAAGCATGCGTAAAGCGGCAAACTTTGCAAGGACTTGCCCTGATGGGAAGGTGTGACATTTTATGGACTGTCTATCACGTTCATTTTTGTACAGGAGCGTGGCCAGGAACTTTCTTAGGGGATTCGACGACCAGTAAAAAAAGGGGGGGGGGTGAGGGGGCTGATGGGAGCATTGAACTATCCTAGACACTACTCAATTGTCTTTGTTTTCTAAATAGACACTGTACTTACAGTGTGGCTGAAATCAGGCCTATCCTTATTTAACTTTAACCATACTACACCATATGAAACCACACGGCCAGCAGAACTTCTAGGCGCGCACACAAGCTCTACTATCCCATGGTGCACTAAACCCCGGGTATATATGGTCCGTGGTAAGACCAGCCCTTGTGGGTTCAATTCCCCGGGGGCGGCAGACATCATTTAGTTAACCCCCTCCTCCTCCCCCTCCCCCCTCCCCCTCCTCCCCCTCCCTCCCCCAGTTTCGATCCATCCCCACTGCTACACTTCTAGGGTTAAGGTTATACACACTTGTCACATGGTTGAAATCAGGCATCATAATATACAATAGGTCATCATATATGTGACCCGTCACATCAAAATGGACATGTTGGAGGCCTGAGTCAATTCTGAGTTTTTGGTATGATTTGAAAGAGAACATTGTGAAATGATACCTTGTTGAATGTAATCAGACTTTGTAATCAGACTTTTGTCTATTATTTTCTTTATGTTTCACCGAATATATCCCCTCTATCTCAAAACTGTGTTTGCAGACAACATGCCCTTTTCGACGCGACTGGTCACATATTGGGGCTTGTCATTATGGCCAGTTTCGGTCGAAGTTGAGTATAGATCGATGTCTTGATCTTGATGGACACTCAGATTTGTTTGTCTTCCAGAGTTGTTGTTTTATCAGCCTCTCGTTGACCTTCTGTGTAATACTGTAATGGGGTCATCTCTAGGCTCACTTCTTCGAGTAGTTATTTTGTACTGGTTCTATTCTCTGTACATACCACTCTTGGCACAAGCAAACGTGATACTTTTAATGTTAAAAAACATAATTATCTAGCGGGCGGGCGGGCGGATTCATACTTGATCCTACTAGAGATTACATGCTAGGTTGTTGTCAAGTAATATTTTGCAACAACTGACTAGCACTACTTTCAGCTATCCCACAGTTCAATCTGATAAGTGCAGGATATGTAAATGACAAATTATATAGGGATCAACTTATTTCAGATTATTCACAAATAATTGTCCGTTTAAAGGCATATTATGCAATCCTTTTCATGGAGCACCCTCTATCTTTGATATTTTGATACCCTAAACAAGAACTCAAAATATTTTGATACCCTAAGCAAGTAATTTGTATAGTTTAAACCCTTACCGCGTATGACACATTTCTAACCCTTTTTCCTTCCCTAATAAGCTAAAAGTATTGTGAAACGAATGCCGAATAAGGACCCTAAATACGAAAGCCAATGATGTAAAAAGTATACCCTTTTCTTAATTTGGCTTGTTTTGATACCCATTCACGTTACATACGTAACATGCCCCAGCTTCAAAAACTACCCTAATTACGTGATTTCTTGGACACGCATGATACCCCTCTTGTAAAGACCACTGAGCACCCCGCCCCCCCTCTAAATGCAATTATTTTGGTCAAATTATGTTTATAAACATGAAACTAAAATATCTTCTATGTAACAGAGCATAGATATCTGACTACCCCAAATCTCTGACTACCGCAAGCCAGTGTCCGTCCGAGGCAGCTTGCTGACACTCCTCCTTAATTTGCATATAGCAGCATGAGCTAGTGCTAGGCAGTTTGTCGGGTAAAATCACGCCCCTCAAACTTCTAATTGTATACATGTATCTCAGTGGCAGCAAACTCTAGGCCCAATCCATTCTCATGAGGCAATAACAGTGGAACTACACACTTTGTGGACTTTTTCTAACCCTAACTTTTAAAAAAGGAAATAAATCAGTTGAAAATGTGGACCTCTGCATTGTAAGGCACAAAACTCAACCACTAGACCAGTGAGGGTAAAACTGGCCAAGACATGATTTTAATCCCTCTTATTATTACGGAATAAAGCAATACTACTATTATGATCAGTACACACAATATTATTAATATAACTGCGACACACATGATCGTCAACCCCGGGTTGACAGTCATGTGGGTATATCCATTACTGCATATGAATAGATCTATACTTTTACTAATTACTTCAAAATCAATTTTTGAAAATAAGTTGTTGGATGGATAACCCATCGGTTTATTTTCAAAGTGGAAAGAAAAAACTATATTTGTTTCAAGTGTAGCTTTTCGCACATCAGCATAATGAGTAGAAGTGCATATCAGCAGGTAGGTCTAAATGTCTCAATGTCTCCATTATTTAAAACATGATTAGTTACAACCAAACAAAAACAAAAAAACACAATAAAAAACAAAACAATAAACAATCTTTGTCTGGAGGTATTACACCTTCCGTTGCATGTAGCAACACATTTTTGGCAACAACCCTCTAACTCTGTAATGAAGCTCGTCCCAATGCAACCAAGATGGACTAACTCTTATTTGGTATAAAGATGTATACTTTTAAAGCAATATTATGTGATCTTTTCCAAATGTGTACTCTTATTCCCCCCTCTTATAATATAATGATGTTTGACTCTCTTACAATGATGTTTGACTATCAGGAAAGACTTTCCTGGCTCATCAATCTATTTTGGTTTTTTTCTTCTCTAAGATTAAGAAATCACAGAACTTTACTAAATCATAATGAAAATCTGCTTTTAAAGAATTTTTCAACATATTTGTTTCAATTTTCATCATAATGAATTTGGTAGGGGATTGGTCACTTGTGCACAGTTGCGGTTATAACTGGAAACACTGCAAACCGTGTTAACAGGGTGTCAAACCATGGAATTCTATTTACACACAACAACAAAACACTCAGAAAATGAACTGTAACCCAACATTGTATTTCAAAATCTGATTTTGTAGTAATTAGGATACGTATTGCTTTTTAACTTATAAGGTATTTTAGTTTCATGGTTATATGTAATTTAACTATAAAAATTGCATTTTGAGGGGAAAATTATAGAACGAGGGCATTCCATGAAAAGATTGCATAATATGCCGTGAAATGGAACAACCACATTTGGGCACGTCTCTATTCACTGATCTAGGTTATGCAAATAAAAGGGTTCTCTTTCATAGGCTTTTTGACACACTAAATTAGTAATCAAGGATGCTATGGGTCACATTTACATGTCAATAGCCCTTAGTAGGCACAGTTAATGGATGAAAGTAGAACTTTTGTTCTGCTGGTGGGTTTATTTTTGGAGAAAGGTAAAATAAAAAGTAGCGCAATTTGATAACATGTCACAACTGGAGCACAGGTTAGTCTCAATTGCAAATTTGGTCCAAACCGTTTTATTAACCACTGGTTTGTGACGTACAAGATGTTACCAATTTTAGACTAATTTGCTATAATAATCCTTGATGTTATCTATTGGACCCTAATTTTGGTAGCCCAATCAGGCTGCAAAATGATTGGTTCAGTAACACTGTGCCGTATTGGTAGCCCAATCAGGCTGCAAAATGATCATCAGTAACACTGTGCCGTATTGGTAGCCAAATCAGGCTGCAAAATGATTGGTTCAGTAACACTGTGCCGTATTGGTAGCCCAATCAGGCTGCAAAATGATTGGTTCAGTAACACTGTGCCGTATTGGTAGCCCAATCAGGCTGCAAAATGAATGGTTCAGTAACAGTGTGCCGTATTGGTTGCCCAATCAGGCTGCACAATGATTGGTTCAGTAACACTGTGCCGTATTGGTAGCCCAATCAGGCTGCAAAATGAATGGTTCAGTAACAGTGTGCCGTATTGGTTGCCCAATCAGGTTGCAAAATGATCATCAGTAACACTGCCGTATGTACCTGAGGAAATTTTGGGATGTGCTAAATCAGTGGATTCTGGCTTTTTACATTAACTGCTGCGGGGCGGATGAAATTGTAAACAAAACTGCAGGATTAAGAAGCTAACTGGTAAGATGGGAATCAAGAGATGCCTAGGAGATGATGATATGCATCTTATCGAGAGATAAAAAGATGTTACAAAATGAAAAACCGGGTGTTGTACAAAATGCATGGAGAGAGTAACTGTGTGTGTCTTAGTTTTAAAACGATTTGTTTTGAAAAATTATGGATAGAAGGGTAGCCAAATGTATGGATGAGATATGGTGTTTTTTTGGCGTGGCTGGCTTTTGGTCTATAATATACACCCTAAAACACACCAAAACCCCAAACAAACAAAAACCCAATAACAAAAAACTAAAAAATACTAAAATAAAAGGATGGATATATAATAGCATTAAGGACAGACTAATACAAGATTTATTTGAGATTCATTTTAGATGATGTAATATCATTATAATTCTGAAGTGCAAACCTTTGCCAGATTAAATAACCCCAATTTAACTTGTTTTAAATACTCCCCCCCCCCCATCCCCCATTTAACTTTTGCTTGTTTCCTACTTAAAATCTAGTATTGACTATAAGTGTGAAATAATCTTAAGAGATAAACCAGGAATATCCAGCAATAAGGTCTACATAAAAGCCGTTGCAATGATACACTGGTTCAGGGATTGTCAATGGCTTGGCATCTAAAATGTGTCCTTCCTCTGCCCATGATTGACCACCAAAGCCCCCTGATTGACCATCAAAACCACTAATTGACCACTAAAGCAGTTTTGTCTCTTTATCTTATTGTAATCAACCCGTAATATCCACAGATGGGAATGAGTTCCAGTGGCGGATCCAGGATTAAAATTTACGGGGGGCTGACAAAAAAAAAATCGTAAAAGGGCCCCGATTTTTTTTGCCGTCCGGTCGTGAAATTCAGCTAAGTGTGGGGGGGGGGGGGGGGGGGGGGGGAGGGGTAGCGATGTGGTTGTCCCAAAACCGGCAAAAAAAAATCGCAGGGTACAAGTGGCAAATGTACCGACGGAACCTACCTATGTCTCTGAAAAAGGTAAAGTGGTACACAAAAAAGGTATATTGTCAAATTTTACGGGGGCGCGTACACAAAAAAAGGTATATTGTAAAATGTTACGGGGGGGCGCCCGCCCCCAAAGCCCCCCCCCCTGTATCCGCCACTGAGTTCATCTCATTTCAAACAACCACTGATATTCAAAGAACTTAATTTTGATCACTAGTCCCACTCCCTAAAATCACTAGGCCCACTCCCTAATTACATCATCTGTAATGAATCTCAAATAAATCTTGTATTAGTCTGTCCTAAATGCTATCAATCCATCCTTTTATTTGAGTATTTTTTTGTTTTTTTGTTATTGTTTTTTGTTTTTGTTTAGGGTTTTGATGTGTTTTAGGGTGTATATTATAGACCACTGCACCAGAAGTTTGATTTAATTTTTGGTTTGTCTGGATCACCACCAAGTGAAAACATTAAAAGCAAAACGTCCTTTAAAATTATTGAAATATATTCATACACAAACAGATTTTACTTTATTCAAACTCATCGGAAACTATCTTGTCACCTTAATTCAACACAAATATGACAATTCTGATATCCATTTTGAATGATGCAGAAATGACACGACCCAGTTTTTCAAAGATTTACACTTCTGTTGTCTTGTTGTATCCTGGCAAATATTGCTACACACAAAGATATAATATAAGAGTTAAATTATGCTGAATTATACATGAAGTGAATTACTCTGTAGTGTTCTCAATAGGTTTCCCACGATGCCTTGTTCAGGAAGGTTTCCTGTTTGGGAAGTATTACCCATAATGCAATGCGATAATTTGGCTAGTCCAATAAAGGAACGCAAGAGAACTGGATCATATCAATTAGACATGAATTAGACTACACCTATTACCTATTTTGAAATAGGTGTAACATTTTGTATAATACAATGATAGATTTGAGTGTTATTCTCAGCGTTCAGCGGCTCATTTTAAATTCATGATATTGATTTGAGGGTTTATTTAAATAATATAACCTGCATTGAAAGAATTATCTTTTTGCTTGTAAAAGTGGGTCATTTTGTTAATAATTATGATGTTTTGAAAAATGTAAACCATTTCAATATATATTCTATTTCATCAAATGATACTAATAGACCTATACATTTTGTGTTTGCTTTGAAAAAGTAGGTCAATTTGTTAACAAATTATAATGTATTGAAAAATGTAAACCATTTTGATCTTCTTTTCTCTCTCTATTCGATTGAAATAAGAGAAATATGTTGCCAGAATTTAGTTTTTGCTTGGAAAAAGTGGGTTATTTTGTTAAATTAAAAACTGAGAATGTATTGACATTGTAAACCATTTCAATCATGAGTGAAGTGGTCTTTTTGCATTGATACTTATGCTATATAGTAGATTACTACAACATGCACAATAAAAAGGATGTGATCATTGGAATTTTATCTGATGCCACTGCACAGAGCAAGACCAATGAAGTGTAATATCTTGATACGTTTTTAACACTTTTTATGTGGCAGGCGTTTGCAAACGACATACCAAAATTCCACAAAATGTTTTCAAAAATGTTAACATTATTGAATTTCATTGCCATATTTGGAATCACCATGATAAATGCATTGAAATAAGTACAAACATGCCTACTATTGGTTCAGTAATTCTTGAGATATACCTTGACAGTTGGGAAAGGTTTCTGAACAATCTTGTTTTGTATATGGTAAAACTATAGCCGCGTGGAAAGTGTTAACCCCCTGGGGTCTACCTGTTTATCTTACAGTGGTTCTGATTGGTTTATTACAAGATGTACTCATATGAATAGCCAATTCAAATGCAGCTTGTAAAATCCCATCTTTATCAGGGATACAATTATTCTAACAATGGCTCTCATTGGTGCAATAAATGATATATCCATCTTTTTAACCCATCGGCCGGTAGTTCTCAGGGGGGATGCACCATCAAAACATCCTGAGCAACCTTTCTAATATCAACACCCATTTCCCATGTTTGTAGCTTTTATGTATGTAAGATACTTGACCAGGGCTCTTGATTTCTGCCTCGACACACCAATGGAAAATATTGACTTGATACAGCATATTGACACATTGCCTTGCCATGCTTTCATTGTATGTGGATAAAAAAACCCACTTTTGGCAAATTTTAAATGATGAATTGCAGACATGTGTCATTAATGTTTAATTGAATGATAAGTGGCTATAAATTCAGTCTTACCTGGATGCGTTTATAAACAATTCCATCAAACATTTGATTAAAAGGGAGTCTTACTGTCTGCCTGAACCCTGTATGTATAGACACTATAGTGTTGCTGTTCAATCTTAAAATGGCAGCCTAAAGGAATAAAGATTTCTGCACAAATATTGTGTATTTTTTCTGTCTGTTTGCTGGCAAGTTATCCATTTCGATGCTAGAGGTCACACATAGATTTGAGTACTACTCCCAGTCGATTACACCAACCCATTCAGTATTCAAGAAAGACTGTTTAAATACTGCTAGCAATTTGGGTTTAAGACATAGTCAATAAGTTAAGTGCACAGTATTTACTTAAACTAGTTCACTGAGAGTCATTTAAGAGTTCTGTATAATTATATCTTATCATCACCTCTGTATTTTTGTATGAGCTAAATCTGTTTGTCATCTGAAGATAGCTCCTTCCCACCCACCGGGGTGTATTTGAATTTTGTGTAAATGCAAATCCACCTGCAGTAGCTATCTACTGAAGACACCACCATCCCATCAGGGGGGGGGGGGGGGTAGGGGGCGGTTGTGTTTTTTTTATATTGTGATATTGTGTATATGCCATTTATCTCATATGTGTGTTTTTAGCTTCTGCAGAAACTGACATTACACTCATGTGTATGTTTACTGAGTGTAAATCTATCTGATGATCTACTGAAGATAGCTTCATTCTAAACAAATGTACTTGTGTATCGTGTATGTGCCAATCTATATGAGGGGTGTGTGTGTGATATAGCTAATGTGCCATCCCACCCTTAATGTTTATTGAGTTCAAATCTATCGGATTTGTATGTGCTATCTACTAAAGATAGCTTCATCCTATACAAGTGTAGTTGTGTATTGTGTATATGCCAATCTATATGAGGGGTGTGATGTGTGATAGCTACTGTGCCATCCCACCCTAAGTGTTTATTGAGTGTAAATATATCAGATTTGTATGTGCTATCTACTGAAGATAGCGTCATTCTACACTTGTGTATTGTGTATATCCAATCTATATGAGGGGTATGGTGTGTGTGTGTGATAGCTACTGCGCCATCCCACCCGTAGTGTTTATTGAGTGTAAATCTATCAGATTTGTATGTGCTATCTACTGAAGATAGCTTCATTCTACACAAGTGTAGTTGTGTATTGTGTATATGCCAATCTATATGAGGGGTAGGTGTGTGTGATAGCTACTGTGCCATCCCACCCTTAATGTTTATTGAGTGTAAATCTATCAGATTTGTATGTGCTATCTACTGAAGATAGCTTCATTCTACACAAGTGTACTTGTGTATTGTGTATATGTCATTCTATATGAGGAGTGTGTGTGTGATACACTCTTAATTATTTTTACACAACACTGGGTAAAATTGTTAGTGGTAAGGCGAAAATGGTAAAAAGTTTGGTACATTTTTACCGCAATTTGAGCAAACTTAGAAAATCTTAACAGATGACACATTGGTAAAGTTTGCATGTGTGTGACGTGTAAAAAAAGTACCCTGGTGCGATGTAAAAATAGCAGAACCCATAGTAAAACATACCCTTTGTGGAGCTAAAATGCGTGCTACGATATCTGTTGCGCAACGATTCCTATTATGCGGGGTAAAATTTGTCATTCTGCGGGTAAACAATTCCCACAAGTGCATGGTAAAAATCGTCATTCTGACGCATTTTCGGCACTGATCGCACATCGTTCGAGTCGCAAAGATGGAAGTCGAGCAATTTCTCTCTACTTGTGGCTTAAGTCACCTAATTCCAACATTCAAAGGTAGGCTAACGTAAAATAAATGGAATTCGGGTGGGGATATTCACGAAGCACTGTCTATCATGCTAATGGACCTGTTTGCCGGGCCTGTTTGAGGCTGGTGTGGCAATTTTTGACACGACATGAAAAGCATGCATGCAGCTGATGCAGGCTGCAGTCTTGATACACTGATCAATTATGCTGAATTCGTCAGTGCAGTGATAACTTTATTTTAATCACTGGTCATGGGTCACAAATGGCCGTACACTAGGCATTCAGTAAGTTATTTGTCATGTTCAAAATGTGTCATATTCCACTTTCATAATAATTATTCATTGACATTGATTTTGGCACTCATGGACATGGAATATTGTTAGCTCCCATCAAGCGCTGATCCGGGGGGGGGGGCTGGGGGAGGGGAGAGAGGGGAGGGAGAGAGAGAGGCCCGGCAAACAGGTCCATTAGCATGATAGACAGTGCTTCGTGAATATCCCCACCCGAATTCCATTTATTTTACGTTAGCCTACCTTTGAATGTTGGAATTAGGTGACTTAAGCCACAAGTAGAGAGAAATTGCTCGACTGATTGAGTAAAATATTTAACCCTATTTCTGGTAAGAAATATTACCAAACTCTTGAGTAAAACTGTTACCACTCTTGAATTTGGTAAAGTTTACCCAAAGGCGCGGCTCCTAGGGAACATGATCAACAGATTGGTAAAACTTGCTCAACTTATTGTGTAAAATTTACCCAATGAATGGTTAAATAGTACTCATGGGTGGGGTAAAGTAGTGCTCATGGGAGGGGTAAAATAGTACTCATGGGTGGGGTAAATAGTACTCATGGGTGGGGTAATTATTACTCATGGGTGGGGTAAAGATTACACATGGGTGGGGTAGAACGTTTCCTTTTCAAAATTGAGTAAAGTTTACTCACCTGTTAGCATGTTCCCTGGGAGCCACAGTGATTTGTAATATTTTACCCAGTTTTGGGTAAAAATAATTTACAGTGTAGCTACTGCGCCGTCCCCGGTGGTTTCTCTTCATATTCAGAGGGGTAACGCATGATCGTTCCAGGAGTTCAAAATACCCCCCTATTTAACGGTGTTTCAAGGACAATTTTGCTAATTTGACCCCCTTTTTTGCGCGAAAACGAGGACATTTTGTCTTCAAAAAACACCCCTTTTTTACCATATCAAGGACACGTTCTAAAATGACCCCCCTTTTTGCGCAAAAACGAGGACATTTTGTCTTTAAAAAACACCCCTTTTTATCATATCAAGGACACTTTCTAAAATGACCCCTTTTTGCGCAAAAACGAGGACACATTTAGTTTAAAATGCCCCGGTCCTATTTCAATTTGATATGACACAATACTAATTTACTTAAATGTAATGTATTGTATTATTTATACTTTGACTCATAATAAATTATGCTTTCATTCCATAGCTCTCCCACAGAGAGCTCGGGTACATATGGCATAGCTCTCCCACATAGAGTCTTAGAGCTCGGATACATATGGCATAGCTCTCCCACAAAGAGCTAGAACTCAGAGCTAGATATGTTTAATCTGTTCAAAGTTTAGCTTCCAAATCCAAGAAAAAATGACTTATCCAAAATGCCCGGCCAAGGCACAACCCCAACACAAGAATTGTCAAGTCTCGTCGAATGCAAGACTGTGGAATTCTGCATCCTTTACGTCACCTGTGTAAAAGTGATTTCTGAAGTTTGCCCCCAAACTGCAAAATTAAACTCATCTTGCTCTGCTTCTCCTGTGCCTGGATTGTGTGCAAGCGGAGAAAATACAGTTTTGACATTTAAATCCCCAGGTATATTACCATTTCATACAGAAAATAACACCAGTAAAGAATTTCGGTTGCGCTTGCCAATAATTTGTCATCAACATCCTGGATTGGATCCCCCGATGAATTGTGGGAAGAAACATTTTCCGTTATTTCGGAAATTGTCCGAGGAAAAATCGGGAATCTTTTAGTCAATTAATTATGACGTAGCCATGTCACAAGATATCATTGAAGTTTTCTGATTGGCGGCTATATCAGTTATATCAGTTAAGAAACTATTTCCGGTAACATTCGGGTACACTCGGCCCACACTCGGTAACAAGGGGGATTCCCTTATACGCGAGATACATCCAGGGGTTGTGGGATCACATCATTTATACCCGGACATTTATAAATAAACGGAAAATGCCAAATCACATGGAAATTCTATGGCACAATTCACCCGCAAAACATGTGCGCGGACATTCTTCCGCGGACATAGATTCGTAAAAACACCCCTAATTTTGGAAATCGCGGACACAGCTTCAAAAAACACCCCTATTTTTGGAAATCGCGGACATTAAATGTCCGCGGAATGTCCGCGGACATGGTAAAAAAAACACCCCTTTTTTGCGATTTCTGGAACGATCATGCGTACCCAAAGTCAATGTTGACTGAATGTTGGGGCGCCGTCCCACCGTTAATGTTTATTGAGTGTAAATCTATCAGATTTGTATGTGCTATCTACTGAAGATAGCTTCATTCTACACAAGTGTACTTGTGTATTGTGTATATGTCATTCTATATGAGGAGTGTGTGTGTGATAGCTACTGCGCCATCCCACCCTTAGTGTTTATTGAGTTCAAATCTATCAGATTTGTATGTGCTATCTACTGAAGATAGCTTCATCTACACAAGTGTAGTTGTGTATTGTGTATATGCCAATCTATACGAGGGGTGTGTGTGATATAGCTACTGTGCCATCCCACCCTTAGTGTTTATTAAGTGTAAATCTATCAGATTTGTATGTGCTATCTACTGAAGATAGCTTCATCTACACAAGTGTATTTGTGTATTGTGTATATGCCAATCTATTTGAGGGGCATGTGTGTGATAGCTACTGCGCCATCCCACCCTTAGTGTTTATTGAGTGTAAATCTAACAGATTTGTATGTGCTATCTTCTGAAGATAGCTTCATTTTATCTACACAAGTGTACTTGTGTATTGTGTATATGCCAATCTATATGAGGTGTGTGTGTGTGTGATATAGCTACTGCGCCATCCCACCCTTAGTGTTTATTGAGTGTAAATCTAACAGATTTGTATGTGCTATCTTCTGAAGATAGCTTCATTTTATCTACGCAAGTGTACTTGTGTTTTGTGTAATGTGCCAATCTATATGAGGGGGATGTGTGTGATATAGCTACTGCGCCATCCCACCCTTAGTGTTTATTGAGTGTAAATCTAACAGATTTGTATGTGCTATCTTCTGAAGATAGCTTCATTTTATCTACACAAGTGTACTTGTGTATTGTGTATATGCCAATCTATATGAGGTGTGTGTGTGTGTGATATAGCTACTGCGCCATCCCACCCTTAGTGTTTATTGAGTGTAAATCTATCAGAATTGTTGTATGTGCTATCTACTGAAGATAGCTGTAGTTGTGTATTGTGTATATGCCAATCCATATGAGGGGTGTGTGTGTGATAGCTACTGCGCCATCCCACCCTTAGTGTTTATTGAGTGTAAATCTATCAGATTTGTATTTGCTATCTACTGAAGATAGCTTCATTCTACACAAGTGTAGTTGTGTATTGTGTATATGCCAATCTATATGAGGGTGTGTGTGTGATAGCTACTGCGCCATCCCACCCTTAGTGTTTATTGAGTGTAAATCTATCAGATTTGTATGTGCTATCTACTGAAGATAGCTTCATTCTACTCAAGTGTACTTGTGTATTGTGTATACGCCAATCATATGAGGGGTGTGTGTGATAGCTACTGCGCCATCCCACCCTTGGTGTTTATTGAGTTCAAATATATCAGATTTGTATGTGCTATCTACTGAAGATAGCTTCATTCTACTCAAGTGTACTTGTGTATTGTGTATACGCCAATCATATGAGGGGTGTGTGTGATAGCTACTGCGCCATCCCACCCTTGGTGTTTATTGAGTTCAAATATATCAGATTTGTATGTGCTATCTACTAAAGATGGATGTATCCCACGAGTAATCCATGTAACGGATATGCTGCCATCTTGTTCAAGAAGATATACCTGTTTCATGATATGTAGGCCAATTTGGTAACACGGTTCATGCAATGAATTGGACGTCATGCACCAATGAATTGGTTTCATGCACAGAATCATTTGAATGTAGAATAGGTCAGGTGTTTGTATAATTATTGTGTATATGCCAACCTATCTGATGCGTGTGTTAAGGCCATGTGCTTTGAACTGGCCACCCTTCCCATTGCATGTCCAGATTTTTACATTTTACACAATCTGAGATTCGAATTAGCATATCCCAATTACTACTTGTTCTACCCCACAAAAGTATATATTTTCTGAACAGTAATCTCACATAAAATCTAAACATGCTATTGGAATTTAGATAGGACCTAATGATAACATGTTGTGATTAAGAATGTTCAAACAATATTGATTTCCTCCCCCCCCCCCCCTATATTTTGATTAAAGCTCAAAAATATTTAATACCTATTCCAATCATAATTTTTCTGTGCATATATAGTTCTTCATGCAATTACAAATCAGAACATAATGGTTGCAATTACAAATCAGAACATAATGGTTGTCAAGGGTTAACTTGTTGAAATATACTATATGTTATTACATGCATATCTATCAGATTTGTATGTGCTATCTACTGAAGATAGCTCCATCCAGCCGGGGTGCTGTTGTTGTGTATAAATGTATACATCTATCTAATAATTGTCTCCTAATTTATCAGAAATTTTTGCCAGTCTTAATTTGTCATATGTAAGATAAATTCAGGGGAAATTATGAACTAATCTATTAAGTTTGTTAAAGCAACTTAATGATTTTGTTTAATATGAGATGATTAATTGGTGTGTTTTTTTCTTTCTCTGTCTTCTTTCTCCATATATCCTGTCTGTTCGTCTCATGTGATGTTTTTTACTTGGATTTATGAAATAAAAGGTAAGTTATAGTCATAATACATAGCTAGCTGCTTCTTCTCAAAATGCAATAGTCAATATTTTCAACTTTTTCTTATCCAGCTACCCTGAAGTAATCACTTTGGTTTTTACCAAATATCATTGTGATCTTTTAGAAAGCACTGCACAGCTGTTTGATCCCACATAATGTCGATTTATTCTAAGAACACCGTAACATGCTGGCCCAGTTCTGTTTTTAACTGATTCATATGCCTGAATATACTGGCCATCTTTTGTAGAAATTTCAGAACATTTGTTGGTGCCAGTTCTGAGAAATAGAGCTTTGAATATTATTATTTACTATAATAGCACCCTCATCGGCCACGTTTCCCATAGAGTTACTTGTAAAATATGTATCAAGTAGAAAATGCGGATAATTCAAAAAAGGGCTAAAACAATTTTCTTGAAATTTTCACCGTATACTCTTATTCATTAGCACTATCTAAATCAGGTCAAACCATAAATGGGCCCTATCTATTCTTTTTTTATCCCATAATTTTAATTATAAAGCAGACAGTAAAATAGCCGTGTTTCTTCATTACGACTGGTGAATGCAACACACATCTATGGGGATGATGCGAGACTTAAAATAAGTACAAGATGGAATAGAGCTTACCAATACTATATACTAAACAAGATGTGTATATTAAGACAAGTTTGTGCATTGGATTATGTATTTTCTCCTTATCTTTTCAAATTCTCATCATGTTTATTTATAAATATCTCAAATTAGACAAAGATATTGTCCCTTCAATTGGCAGTAAATCCAACATTATCGTACTTCTTGCAAAATGGTTTGGTAACGACCAATATGAAAATTGTCTTTGCTGTCATTTTTTAAATTTTTATTCTACAAGATTTTTATTTCGTTGTCTAAATCAAACTTGGTCAACAAAATGTGTACCCAAACCTCTTGCCCCCCTCCCCCTTGAGGTGTAAAATCATACCACACTTTTCTTAACTTGGTGTTGCAATTCCTGTTTACGCGATTCCAACAACTAGAAAATAGTGTATCGTAATTTTGCAAGCTTCATAGCAATAGACACATATCTTCGTAAATTGCAAATTCCGATAGATCTGATACATGAAATGACGAGGTCTGTGAGTGCCATTTGTGATGGCGCGCACGTATACACTATTAAATGGTCTATCATCATTATGTGGTGCCGACTAGTAGCCTGTCCAATTGATAGAATTAATGTAGTATAAATACAACCAACATTACGGGGTTTATTACGCTATAAATTGTGTCATTATCTTTGGCAATAAGCCACTGCTCCTCTTGATAATAACGGAAATAGAAACGGATCTGAACAATTTACTATGGCGACATATAGCCCTCTGCTGTTAATCAGTTTTTGTCAGACTGGTGTCAATAGAGGGCTCACTACAGTTTTCATCTTTGTGTTAACGGCTAATGCTGTTATCAAGCTACTGGCCAATGAGGGCTCTGTTTCTCTTCTTGGTGTGGTGTATTGTCTGCATAGAACAACTGCCCAATGTTGCATTGGTTCTGCTTTATGTTTTGTACAAGCTGAATGTTACAGTGGAAATGGGGGAAAAGCAATACAATTCGGTTTATTGGTTGAAATTTTGAGTAGATCGCATAATTTATCCTCATGATTAAAGGTGTATGACCCGATCACTTTTTTGGGGCTATGATTTTTTTTTCACATCAAGATATTTTGGTATCAGAAGAATCCCCATGTTTTTCTCATTATGTCTGTAAAATATTAGGGCCAGAAATGTTTCATTTGGAAATTATGGGCTAAAATGTGGTGAATTACTGCCAAAGGTGGTTAACCACCAACCACTATGTGTACTACTCAATGGGTACATGTCTTTTGACCTTGCGCTTCAAAAAATAGAACCATTGGAGTTATGCAACTGAAACTTTGGAATGCAACAATTTAAAGGATGACCTTTCATGTAAAATATAAAAACATCAAGTTGAAAATCGGGTCAGCAATCGGAACATCTACCTTTAACATCAAGCCTCGATTTAGGATATGTGGACCAGGAGCTACTTTGTCACTTTTCTGACAAAAGTAGCTCCCGGTCCTATACTTTGTTGTGCAAAATTTGAAAATACTGGGAGCTAAAAACTTGGCAACCAGGGGTCAAAAATCTCCCAGCTTTTGCTTAAATCGAGGCTTGATTAACATGTAGTATCAAACGTAGCTGAACAATTTGTTACTTTTTTGGTTCAAAATAATGTCACAATTTTTCTGCATGACAAATTTTACATCTACCCAAATTGAATACTGGTTACGCTACATGAGTTGATCAAATCGGTGTATATGTATGTACTTGTATAGGTAGCCAAGTAGCAAATCTCAGATCATATGTTATACATCATAGTGTCGTCACCCACAATGCATTGCATCATAATGGTCCTGCATCGCTTCCTTAAATAAAACCATTTGATCCATTATGAAACATATCCAAGCAAATCACGTTGGGTTTTGTTAAGCGTAATCTCTTCTGACATATTGTATACAATTCTTAATACACTGAATATTAATTTTGGTTTAGAACCAACAGGGCCTCCAAGAGCTAGCTCTGGCTTCTGGGGTACGAGCCTATTTAACGTTTTCCATGCGGCAGGCGGCTGTAGACGACATTCCAAAATATCACAAAATGTTTTAAAAATGTCAAAATTATTAAATTTCATTACCATATTTGGAATCACCATGAGAAATGCATTAAAATAAGTACAAACATGCCCAGTATTGGGTCAGTAAGCCTTAAGATAGACTTTGAAAGTCAGGAAAGGTTTCCGAAATTCTGTTTTGTGTATGGTTAAATTAATAGCCGCGTGGAAAGTATTAATGTACTGAATGTTAATTTTGGTTTAGAATCAACAGAGCCTCCAAGAGCTAGCTCTGGATTCTGGGTTAAAAGCCTCTTTAAACACCAACATTACAAATAACAACATTTGGAGAGAAAAGAAAAACGGTTTGAAATTAAACAAAGTAAAATCAAACAAAAAACAAAGAAGAAAAAAACACAGCATGCACTTAGTTTACTAGATTGGCTATAGTTTAATCAGTTCCAAATTGGTGAGAAGTATTTGGTTTGGATCTCTCTATGCGCAAAAGTAATCTAAGCGTACTGGCTTCACGCACATGGTTTTGGTCGCATGCACGAGCCACGCATATGATGTGCAGTTTAACCCTAACCGTAACTCCCCGGGCATGTTTTTTGTGAATTAATCTATCCGGGGGAAAAAGGGGCAAGTTTGAGAGGAAAATCTGTCGCTTTTAAAATAGCTAATATTAGTTTTTTTGAGGGCACATGCGCATGTATACATGTGACTGTTGTAATTCCATGATTCCCCTGGCATTTTTAGGGGGGGCACATTACATATAGTGTCCCTGCACTTTCAGTTATGGGGGAAAGGCACGTGCCTTCCCCCCTGTTCCGCTGCCGGTGTGTATCACAATTTAACACGCCAAATATCTGGAAGATCATAATTTTGCTTTGAAAATCATGGTGGCAAAAGGGCAGTATATCAAGGAATTTGTGTACAATATTTGTTACACAATTTTCTCCCATTTTTTTTATTTAAAAAAAACAAAACTTTGGCTTTTCCATTTGAAATCGGCACACTCTCCTATAGAAGACATTACCGTAACACTTACCACGCAGGCGTCTGCAGACGACATTTCAAAATTTCAAACTGTTTAAAAAATGTCAATTATTGAATGTCATTACCATATTTGGAATCATCATGAGAAATGCATTGAAATAAGTACAAACATACCTAGTATTGGTTCAGTAATCCTTGAGATAGACCTTGAAAGTTGGGAAATGTTTCTGAAAAATCTGTTTTGTATGGTAAAACTAATAGTCGCATGGACAGTGTTAAGCTTCCCTACACATAGTGTGAATTTCAAATGGGGTTACCTGCATCAAGGTGAGTGTTTCTACTGGGGAACTTAACGGTAATTACTGCTAAGTTGCCCAGCAGAAACAGCCAGATTACGTTAATTAACGGTAAGTTTTGTAATCACAAAAACTTTCACAAACAGTTCCTATCTAGGTCGGAAATTCTACAATCAAGTCTTAAATCAGTTAGGTACGTTTATCGGATATTCTTTCCGTGGTTAGCTGAAGATCGATTTAATTGTAGAATTTCTCCTCTACCCCATTCACTGTGTATAACGTGCAGGTCTAAACAGTGAATGTCAGTTGCGCCGTGGTTTCGAAGAGTCACGTTAAGCCGTTGGTTCAGTGTATTCAGACGCTCACCCTGAACACCTTAAATAGTTGCAGACCTCATCGTAAAGAGTAGGGGATCATCCCGGGTCTGTTAACCTGTACACAAAAATCTCACTCTCTAGGTTAAGAGAGCTCTGACGTTGATGCGGGATCCTGCTTTGTCGGAGTATATACTCCAGAACCAGAACCAGAACAAACCAGGTTTGTTACCGGTAATTAACAGTAACTTTCCCAGTAAAAACAGCCACCCGTTTAATCTTAACGTTAGGTTCTGTGACCCAGACGTATACACGTACACGCTGGATTCTACGCATTGTGAGGCAGTTTTTTCAGGTGGGGCAGCATTGTTTGGTATAACAAAAGGTCAAATGTCGTGGCCCATCGACTAGGATCGATAAACTTAGTGGTTATTTTCGCTAGTAGAAACAGGGGGGATTAAAAAGTTAACGATAAGTTTTAACGGTAAGTTTTAACGCTAACTTTGCAGTGCCCCAGTAGAAACACGCTCAATTACTCCATTTGAAATCTACACTCCCTGTATGGAACACATTAAAGCCATCATGTCTTCCATTTGGGGGAGGGGGGGGGGTATGGATTTCAACTGGAATAGCCCTATACAGACACAAATCTGACGCATTCCTCTACTTCATTCCATCATTACCTTTCATCTCCTCCATAAACTCCCGACCCAAATGTGTAATGTTGCATCACACCGACATCCCGCCCAAGTTGGTTCTTAGAGCGTGTCACATCGGTTCTTATTAATAAATTCCCGATGGAGTCGGGTTTACTTGTAGGAGATTGACGCAGGAAGCCATCCACTTACAACAGTAGTTGCTGTGTCTGGTAACCATTTCATGATTTAGAGGTTTGGCTTGCATTCACGTTATTCACATCTGGTTTGGTTTTCAACATAATCAGTTTCATTGCTATGATGGACGTACAACTATTTACTATATTTGTAGTGCTGAAAACATCTTTAATCAGCTTTGTGATTATAAGAGATTAACAACTTTAAACAAAAAGTCAATTGAAACCATCCAATACTTAATATTTTCAACCTTTTTTCAAAGAGTTGACCACCACCTGCAAACAAGGCTATCCACCTTTTAATCATTTACTGTAGGGGGAGGGGGACCATCTACTCTACCACCACCACCACCACCAAAAGTGCGCTAGTTTGTATTACCATAACACTCTCCATGCGGCCGTCGTCTGGACAACGGTTCCAAGATTTCACAGAGTGTTTCAAAAATGTTAAAATTATTGAATGTCATCACCAAATTTGTAATCATCATGCAAAATACATTAAAATAAGTACAAACATGCCTAGTATTTATTCAGTAATTCTTGGAAAGTGTTAAAGTCTCATTTTTAAGATTTTTCCTTTCAAGTGTCATATTTCATCAAATATTGGTCTACAAAATGGATGGCACTATACCAGACACAAACACAAACTGTCCAACTGACTGAAATGAGATGAATGACCGTATTGTGCTACAAATGTATTGTGAGTAACAAATTACCGTATTGTGAGCTACAAATGACCATATTGTAAGCTACAAATGACCACATTGTGCTACAAAATGTCCCATAGTAAATCTCAGATCATATGTTATCATCGCTCGCTACTAATCTAAATAACAGATCCGGAATTAATAAGTCAAAAAAGAAATTCACCAGTTTATTGCAAATTTCCCCAAAGACGTTTACTCATCATTTTGCCCATATGAAAGTCATTTGCAGTCATTACGGTAATTAAAGTGAGCGGTAGAAACCAGTTTTTGATCTTAAAGACATTTTGGAGCCACTGTGCATAATCTTGTCACCATCATATATTGTACTTTTTATACTCTCTTTAATTGCCCAATTTAATTATCAATCTATCACACTGTAATCTGAGACAAATTTTTGATTGAATATTCAAACTGTTTACAGATTTGTCCTTAATTACAGTCTAATTAGAGTCTGAAAGGTTGAAAAAACTATCAGGCAATTTAAGAGAGTATGTTGAGAGTATTCGTATAATTATATTGCCTAACTGTATTTTGTACAGCGAAAAAAAACCCCAGGGAATAATCTCAGAAAAATCAACCAAATTTCTCCAAACATGCTCTGGGCCAGACGACGGTGGCTACGAACGGCCGTTAATTTTGAATTTCCGTTGGTTTCAATGTAACAATGGATTTTGATTATATGACCCCATAAAATTCATCATAGGTTAGAAGAAAAAATTTCCAATCCAAAACCGTTCGGGATGGCTAATCATCCCAATTGTAAATGCTATTTTTTAAATTTAAACCGTCGTCCCATTCACTTGATCAGGTAACCTCGTTCGCATATTTTAACCTGAATACTCGTGAATACGCCTATGTCCAGCGTCGTCTGCTCTGGGCTGATTGTTAATGTTAGGGCGCCATCTTTTGTTGACAATGTGTCCAACTTTTTCCAAGATGGTGGACCGGCGTGGACCGGCAAACACCAAAGGGGAAATCACAATTTTAGCAATAAGCATAAGAGTTCAAAAATGCACAGATTTGACTAAATAAACCCATTTCAAGTGAATCTCCACTATATAAACTTGCGTTAAATAAGATTGATTTAGTAAGCTTATTATTATTTTGTTGATCTTTTATTTTTCGGTCCTGGGACTAGATATTCCCTTAAAAATGCTGAAACCTGAATTGTTGTGAAAAGGGGCCAATTATTTATGTTTTAAATCAGAAAATTGTATGAGAAAAAAAATGAAAAAATAAAATAAAAGCCTACCTATCTACCAATGCATTTAACAAATTTCACTTGAGGGCAACACAACACAATTTTTTGTGGCTTTATCAGCACCACTCGCCACATAACGGAATTGGGCAGAGCTCCAAACTGAGAAATAGCCCAAAACATAATTGAGGGGGATTTTTTGGGAATTTGAGTGTCTGGTAATAATTAATCTTCAGAGTGTTTATAACATTATTGTGAAAGATTCAGATCAAAAAATCATCCTAAATGTATGTTTCAGTGATTTAAAGGGTGATATAAACATGTAAAACCATGGTACAAAGTAACTTTATAGGGCGATATCTCAGTTTGGAGTTTTCATAAAGACCGTAAAAGACGAACTTGAAAATGATGTAACTCTGCTTTGGGAAGTCCGATTAAAAAATGAGAGGTACCATTGTAAAGCTAAAGATCTCTACTTTAATAATCAATTACTAACTTAATTTTGATATCTTGCCCAATTGTGACTGGTTTCGGTAGAACACGTCACATATGTGATGTGCGTCAACCAAATGTCTATTTAGTGCCATCGTTCAACTCTTTTCCCACAAATTATTACACTTCAGGGTTCTTATGTACCTTATCTATTGAAACAATTCATTTTCCCCACATTTCATTATTTCTCAGCAATCTCTCCGTGCCCCTTTAACATCTATCTTCTGTCAGCCTTTAAAAAAGTTTGAGTTCAAAATGTTAGACCACAGAATAATTCCCTAACATAGACTCACTCCAAAGGGATGATTTTAATGCACATTGTTCAGTTTGGTTGGATTTGATATAAACTGCCTTTGTGAAGCATCCTCTGCTGCCCTCTTGCTATACTTGTGAATGTTTTTTACAAGCTTCGATTTTGACTGAATCCTGATGTTGAATAGCGCCATCTATAGATTCAGTGATGTTAGTGTGAGCAAAGTTGTGAGATTGGTACAGTTTAGACTGTATTCCTCTATGCTTACGAAACTGTTCAAACCTTATATTGAAAACCGCTTGCCTTGTCAAGGATTACTGAACTAATACTAGGCATTTTAGTACTTATTACAATGCATTTCTCACGGTGATTCCAAATATGATAATGGAATTCAATAATTTGGACATTTTGTGACATTTTGGAATGTTCTCTGCAGACGCCTGCCGAGTGAAAAGTGTTAACAGCTTTACCTCACCATTTTTGAGTCAATTATTAAAAAAGCATATTAGAGCATTATTGTGTATGTTGCCTCCACCCTTAGGGACGCACCGTTAGATACTCAGGGGAGGGGGGCATGGAAGTTTTAAAAAACCAAAAAACTATCCAGGAAAAAAACCAACTTTGTCCACAAACCAGGAAGAAGAAAAAAAGGATGACCCACAGCTGAGTAAAAAAAAAGAAGATGACTCACCCAACTCAATGTAAAGAAAAACAGTAAAACCTTTAAAAAACACCTTTGCCGCCTTTACCCCCCCCCCACCCCCAAAAAAATGTTGCCTACTTCGGTGGCAAAAATAAAAATCTGCCCGACCCCAACTTCCATGCCCCCCCCCCCCCCCCGAAAATCAATTGGTGCGTCCCTTACACCTGGATGGTTTGAGGATCGTGATGGTTGTAAACAATAAGGTAGTAAGTTTTTGGCTTAGTTGGTTTGTTACCGTCCATCATTTGGTTTGAATAGCGCCACCAAGTGTTTCCACCCTTACGCCTGGATGGTTTGACACGCAGACCGCAGTCCGTCGCTAACTGCTTCCGTTTACTAGACTCGTATGCATAGAATTTCGTAGAGTTTCACAACTCATGAATATTAATGAGTTCGGACATGAGCTTCATTTCTTTTTTTTATCACCCATTAAGATGGCTTTTAATACAAATTATGCCCCCAATATGATAGCTAAGATGTTTCTGTCAACTTTTTTAATCCAAAGAAGCAAATTTTCGTTTGAAAAAGGATTCAATTTTAATTAAAATCACGACCGTAAATTTCAAGTAAGCTTCCATAATTTAACCCGTCGTAATTTCGCTTCAAAACATACCTTTTTGACTTTAATCCAAGAAGCCAAGCTAAACACTTGGTGTAAAAATATGTTTTCTCTTTGAAACTTATGGTCATTATTTTTCATGTCCGTTAAGACAGGCTAGAACTAGCACTTTGTAGCGTTTTATTGACGAGGTAATCATCCATTTTTTATTCTGGTTTGTTGACGATATATCTGGCCTCCGATTGGTCAATCCGGTCAATCTTGGGTCGGAGGTCAATTTACGTAAATCAAGCAAGAATGCCCTTTAAAATATTTCCTTTTAATATTACATGTATTTTCCATTCACAATACTGTTAATAAGTTATTTGCCTTGGAATAAATAATTTACAATGAAAACTTTTAATAATAATTATTTATACCCGCAAAAAAGGTCAGATTTTTAAAGGGTATTTTATTTATTTTATAAAATAGGGCGTGCATTTGTATGAATGAACTGAGAAACCTGACTCATTGATTTAAATGAATGACACGACACACAGAAAGAAATACTAGTAGAGAAGTGAAAGGTGAAAAGAGACAAAAATTTAAAGAGATTTCTACCTTTTTTTTGAGGGGGGGGGGGGGGGGGCAACAATTTGTTATCGGGACTGGGCTGGGAATTGGATCTGGACTTTATTTTTCTTTCTTGCTTTTTTTTCCCTTCTTGAAAGCGGCTTTTTTGTACGCCTGCGCCTCTTTTGAATGCCTGCGAATCTCTTGTACGCCTGCGACTTTCTTGTACGAATGCGGCTTTCTTGTACGCCTGCGACTTTCTTGTACGAATGCGGCTTTCTTGTACGAATGCGGCTTTCTTGTACGCCTGCAACTTTCTTGTACGAATGCGGCTTTCTTGTACGCCTGCGACTTTCTTGTACGAATGCGGCTTTCTTGTACGCCTGCGACTTTCTTGTACGCCTGCGACTTTCTTGTACGCCTGCGACTTTCTTGTACGGATGCGGCTTTCTTGTACCCTACGCCTGCGACTTTCTTGTACGCATGCGGCTTTTGTTCTGCATAGCCTATAGGTCTGATATAAGTCCATCCATGATACTACTACAGTACAAGTAGTTCTGTACTGTAGCCATACTGCACTGTGACTGTGACTGTACTGTACGTGTAGACCGTGTGTATGGTGTGTGTAGTATTCGATACCATCGCTATAATACAATACATGTATGCGTATAGTCGCACTCGCAGCACGTAGTACTGAAATCACGTATTTTCGATGGAAATCGTGATTCAAGCAAATTATAAGCGGCTCAGTTTAGCAAACATTGTTGACAATCTAAAACTTAATCCAAAGGCAGACATCGACAATCCGATAGGAAATTTTCTCCTCTACATGAATATCGCCGTGAAATTCCTCGAAATGTGTTAAGACGACCTGGAACTAGCAACTTTTGGAGTCATTTTACGAACGATTATCTACTTCCGGTTGATAATTTTGCGCTAATAACCATGATGAATTTAAGAAAACGAAGGATTAATGTGGATAGAAACCTAAACCATTATGCTCTCTGAACGCTTTACTTTCAACATTTCACCATTTTGTATCGATTACGTGGGTCACGTGATCATTATCAATAATTTTGTAGGGCTTCTTTCAGGTCAGAAAATTGACCTCGTCCTCATTTCGCGGGTCAAATCGGAAATCTCGCGAAAAACGAGGATTGTAAACGGGGAACGAGACCTCATTAACTGATCGAATGCGGTCTGCCTGTTGAGGATCGTGATGGTTGTAAACAATACAGACAGCAGTAAGTGAGTGCTATGAGTTGGTGTGTTACCGTCCATCATTGGGTTTGAATAGCGCCACCAAGTGTTCTATTAGTTTCATTTGAACACAATTTCAAAGTAACACCTGAATATAGAGGGCTTCTATGAACATATCATAATACTCTATGGAGCAATTTCAGAAGAAAAACAACTTGGGCAATACAAATATTTTTACTAAACTGTTCAATATGATAACATTCACAAAATAATTTATTATCCCCCCTTTAAATTGAGAGAATCAGGCTGTCACCTTGGTGTAATAACATTGGTGAAATTAGTCATTACAATTGCATTGGGTAAATTCTTTGGAGAGGTGTCACAGACAAAATGAACCAATCTGCCGGCAACATACATTATCATATCTCGTAAATAGCAAGAATTGATCATGTAAGGCACAGGTTGTCAGGCAAACTTGGTAATCAGTTGGTTTCTACATAGCACAGAATCTACCTGTTAGTTCACACCAGCTATATGTTACACTATTTACCAAAAAACCCATAAATATGGAAAGCAATTTTTGGGTTAGCTGAAGTAACCTATGTGTATTTTTGCTACCCGCTTGTTTCCATTGAGGACATTGCACACTTTTACTGGGCATCGCCTACCTCAAGAGATCCCTGTTTGTTTGTTCCACAAAGCATCTTAAATGTTATCACACGGTATGATAAAGTATCGCATGGTAAATAGACATGCAAGATGACAATTTGAATACCATCCTAGGCCTACCAGCCATGTTGCAAATAGTATATTATACCTGCTGCATTGTATGATGATGGAATTGTCAGCTGGGAATTGTAGTTATTCTCCTCGGCTTGCAGCAATGAGGTCTTGGGTTCAATTCCATGTACATATGGTTGGTTAACTAGCTCCATGGGGGGGGGGGGGGGATTTTGCACCTCCTTTTCGCATCAATTGTAAATTAATGCATATTAAGTATGATTAATGACGCGTTCATACTTCCGTTGGTGGATAAAAAATGACAATATTTTAACATGCGCACCGATATCCATTATTATTATTTATTATCTTTACCCAGGGTTGCCCGAATCAGCTGGCCGCTGTTCTTACTCGGGGCCCTGCACATCAATATAATACATGCTTAAAAATATTGACTTAATATAAAATACATGAGATATAATAATGACAATATGATTATGTATATAGAGTATAAAACCTGATGGACAACACTCATAAATCTATCACATAATGCATACAATAAAAACATACTCGTACGCCGCACGATGGAATAGGGGGGGGGGGGACTTTCGGGGGAAAGAAATGGGCAACATTTAGGGGAAAACAGGTCCCATCTGCAGCAGATTCAAAGCTGTGTACACCAGCATGGGAGGCAGTGCCTTAGTACACATTGCTCGCTCCCAAAAAGGTTTGCGCCGTGATAAATGGGGATGTTTGAGGGTAAATGTGGATGACTGAAATATAGTGAGGGAACCAGTGCTGCAATTATTGTTATCAAAATGGGATTTCGTGGGGTTCGAGGCTTAATCACTTTCAACGCGGCTATTATTTTTCCATAAAAAAAACCCAGATTTTTCAGAAACCTTTTACAACTTTCAAAGTCTATCTCAAGGATTACTGAACCAATACTAGGCATGTTTGTACTTATTTTAATGCATTTGACATGCTGATTCCAAATATGGTAATGACATTCAATAAATTTGAAATTTTGTGAAATTTTGGAATTTCGTCTGCAGACACCTGCCACATTGAAAGTGTTAAGACACAATGTTTACCAATAGATTATTTGGGAGCTGTCATGTTTACCGGTAGCTGTTTCAATTAAGGATAACAGTGCCATTTTAGATGAAATAACATGATTTTGATAATTCATCAATAGCAGCAAATTGCATCACTTTAATTCCCAGAATTGTCTTAAATTTTATATATATGGAATGCATGTTTAAATTATAAACCACCATGATGCACATCTTTTCAAGAAGGCAACCATATCATCTTAGGTAAGTCAGGGAAAGTTCACTCAGAAAAATGAACGCAATATACTCAAAATGGCTTAGTCACCGCATACAAAGTGACCCGTATTAAATGGGGTGTGAGTGCTAGGTTTAGTTTACAGATATCATAAATGTGCGAACAATACTCACCAACCCACAAATGCACAACATTTTAATATTTTCGGACGATGATTTTCAAGTGGCTTTTCAGGCGGGAATTTAATACGCCAATAATTCAACCCTGTCATCGATGCGGTGCGACGACGAGGGGCGCTTTTGATGAGAGAGAAAATGTAGGCGTTGAAAGGTGATCCGCCGAAAAATGACGGTATCACAGCGTGATTGGGATTTAAGCTGCAAGGCAAATATGCGGGTGTTGCTCACAAATGAAGTGTTAAGTGAAATGTTTTAATGTGAGTCTACCTGTCTACTTGGATGTCTGCGATTGGTGTGTCTTACTTAGTTGAGTCATGTCTAGCCTAAGTGCAATACTGCCCTCTAGAGGGAAGAGAGATTAGTGGAGGGAACATATCCTGGATGCGCTCATCGTTGAGTACCGTTAGTCTTAACACTTTCCGTGCGGCAAGCGACAATTTAAGAAATTGTTTCAGAAATGTCAACATTATTGAATTTCATCATATTTGATATGACTTATGAGAAATGCAATAAAATGAGTACACACATGCCTACGATTGGTTCAGTAATTCTTGAGATGACTTTGAAAGTAGGGAAAGGTTTTTGAAAAATCTGCTTTGTATATGGTAAAACTATAGCTTTGTGGAAAGTGTTAAATGGGCACGATCTGTTTCTTATTCTCTTTTCTGTTTTACAACACCAATTTTCATGATAGGGCTTAAAACTAGAAGACATTTTGGAAATCCAAACCACGAGGCAATTGAGACTAAGTACCTTGCCCGAGGATACAAACATGTTGGCGGTAGCGGGGCTAGAACTCACAACCTTTGTATTGTGAGACCTGCATGCTATCCACTAGACCACACATGCTCTCTATACATATGCCTGACATGTTTGCGTTGCAACCAAGTGACCATTTTGTTCTGACTAACCCTGTATTCCATCTTCCATCTTCAAAGAACATTCTTGTAAAGCTGTGTGCCAAGAGTAGAGCAGGTGACTTCATCCTCACTTTCTGCATCTGATATTTGGAGCATCATTCCATTTAATATACGAGATCTTATGAACAATAAAATGAACATGTTTTAGTAATAAAGAAAAAATATGAGGTTTTCCTGCAGATAACTATGTTATTAAATCAGGTTATCAGCCATACATACTTCCTATGAGTAATGCTAAATGTTACTTTAACCCCATTGTATGTAGGGGAGACCGGGGCTAGTTAGCCCACCATGTGATTCTCATCACTACGGCTAACTGGTGAACTTACCCCGAGTGGGGCCGGTTCACCATTTTGAGACCCCTGTCTTTATCCTTTACTCATGCCTTAAGGCCATGAGGTCATTGTAGTATATAGCCAAGAAATCAACCTTTCACATAATGTCAATAGGTCCATTTTATCTTTAAAATTGACGTCTCTAAGCCACTTAAAATGAAAATTAGGGCAAACATGCCCCGGTCTCCCCTATGCTTGCAATAATAAATCTTCCCAACTCATTTTGATATAAAAGTGTGCCCTACTAACCTATTTTTGTAGTACTACCAGACAATGCTCTTTGTAGTTGTCTTAATTTCAACAATTGTCTCCGCGTCGCTTTGACATATTAGTTATAAATTATCAGGTGTCACGGGAAACGAACCAATTTGCCGACTCTCAAAATGTGACTCACGGATATGCGTTACCTCTCTCTATTGAAACACACACATCTTTCTGGCCCATAAAACAACTTTATATTTCATTGTTAATAAGTCATAGGCCTATTTTAATCTGTACTGTTAACTTGCTTGAAAACTAAATTTGCCCAATTTGACCTATTTACTGATTTCTAGCTATTTTTTCTCTGATTTTTTCATCAGCAACAAATGATGAATACATCTTTACTGGGTATATTACATTGGTATTCTCATGAGGTGACTTTGATGGAACACTTACCCCCTCCCAAACCCCACACCCTTTGTCAGTATAGTAGTAGAGCTGTGTAAATATGCATCTTGTATTATACTCTATTGCTCTACCTCTAGGCAGTGATGTAACTCTTTCCAATCGGCAGGCGTCTGCAGATGACAGTTCCAAAATTGAATAAAATGTTTCAAAAATGTCAAAATCATTTAATTTCATTACCATGTATGGAATCACCTTGAGAAATGCATTGTAATAAGTACAAACATGCCTAGTATTGGCTCTGTATTTATTGAGTTAGACTTTAAAAGTTGGGAATGGTTCCTGAAAAAAATCTGTTTTGTATATGGTAAAACTATAATAGCTGTGTGGAAAGTGTCAACTTTGTCAGCATTTACACACATGTATGTATCTTCTGTCTTTCTACGCGTGTGAAAGCATTAATGTGCTGTGATAAGTAAATGGTGCAGTTACATCACTGCCTTGTAAAGATACACCATAAGGCAAAAAAAAAAAAGTTGACTTGCCCTTCCAGGGTCAAAGTAAGGGTCGGACGGACGGTCTGGTTTTTTTTTCTTTCTTTTTTTTCTTTTTTTAAAAATAAGCAGATACTACTCAAAAACACGTTTTCATCTTTCTTTATTGTTATGTGCTTCTTTCATTTTTTTTTTTTTTTTCAAAAAAAATAAATAGCGACCCTATATTTCAGAAAATTTGGGTCGGTCGGAAAGGGCAAGTCAACTCTTTTTTTTTTTGGCCTAAGAGTCAAAGACTTTAACATTTCTTCATGATTCACAAGCTATCTCAAGTAAAAGTAAAACTTTCTATTCCCTTTGCCACAACGGTTTTTATTTCACTGTCCCTTTAACATACTCGTAGCAAAGGAATAATAACAAGTGTCGAGACTAGACAGATAAAAGATTTGATTTCTATGTGATGCTTAAATTTATTGGCCGCTTGAGGGCGCTCTACTCTCAATGACCGCTTGCGGCCACGAAGCGTGTGAGGGTACAAACTCTAGTAAAAAGAAGCGCCTTTCCTCATCATCAAGCCAAGCATGCGAGCACCGAGCAAATAAATCTCGGCTGTTTAGTTCGGCAAATAGATGGAACTTGTCAGAGTATTGCATTGGGCAAGGAAAAGATCACTGATGAAAAAAGGGGCCCTGTTTTAGAATATAAGGTAGCTTACTTCTCTATGCCAACCATATGCTAGAATTGTATTGCGGTAGCTTGGAAGTATTGTCTGATATGAAATATTTGCTATTTTTCATTACACACTTAAAAATATGTAGTCAAAACTGACTCCATTGCAGTTGGTACAAAGTTGACTCTCATTTAAAAGGTTAAAGTTAGTCAGTTTTGACCATTTATCCGTCATTTTTTACCCTTTATTAGTAAATTATGACCCTTAGTAAATTCTGACCTTTTATTAGTAAATTCTGACCCTTAGTAAATGTTGACCCTTTATTAGTGAATTCTGACCCTTTATTAGTAAATTCTGACCGTTAGTAAATTCTGACCCTTTATTAGTGAATTCTGACCCTTTATTAGTAAATTCTGACCCTTTATTAGTAAATTCTGACCCTTTATTAGTAAAATCTGACCCTTTATTAGTAAATTCTGACCCTTTATTAGTAAATTCTGACCCTTTATTAGTAAATTCTGACCCTTTATTAGTAAATTCTGACCCTTTATTAGTAAATTCTGACCCTTTATTAGTAAATTCTGACCCTTTATTAGTAAATTCTGACCCTTTATTAGTAAATTCTGACCCTTTATTAGTAAATTCTGACCCTTTATTAGTAAATTCTGACCCTTTATTAGTAAATTCTGACCCTTTATTAGTAAATTCTGACCCTTAGTAAATTCTGACCCTTAATTAGTAAATTCTGACTGTTAGTAAATTCTGACCCTTAATTAGTGAATTCTGACCCTTAGTAAATTCTGACCGTTAGTAAATTCTGACCCTTAATTAGTAAATTCTGACCCTTAATTAGTAAATTCTGACCCTTAATTAGTAAATTCTGACCCTTAATTAGTAAATTCTGACCCTTAATTAGTAAATTCTGACCCTTTAAATGAGGGTCCACTATGCACCAATGGCAATAGGGTTGTGTTTGACTGCATATTTTTAAGGGTGCATGTTTAACACTTTCCACGCGGCAGGCGGCTGCAGACGACATTCCAAAATTGCACAAAATGTTTCAAAAATATCAAAACTATTGAATTTCAATACCATATTTGGAATCACCATGAGAAATGCATTGACATAAGTACAAACATGCCTAGTATTGGTTTAGTAATCCTCGAGATAGACTTTGAAAAATGGGAATGGTTTCTGAAAAATCTAGTTTTGTGTATGGTAAAACTAATAGCCGTGTGGAAAGTGTTAAGATTCTTTCCATATCCGGCTGAGTAAAAGTGGACAATTCAGAAAAATTGAATAAGTCAATAAATATGTCAATAAATAAATAATGAATAAAAGTCAATAAATAATAAATTATCAAAATAATGCAATACCCGTATTAAAAAAAGCTTGATTCCTAGCAAATAAATAAATATAAAATCTATCAAATAAAAAAATACGATTAATTGCGCAACTGTTAGTGCAGATGAATTAATTTCCATGCAAATCTACTTCCTTACGCTGACATATTTACCAATTGGATATGAAATCATAAATTGCTGAGCCAATAACGCACACTACTTGTCATGCATGCCAACACACGATATGCATTGCCGTCAATACAGCGCCGCATAGTTTTAAACAAGCAATAACTTGTCACAAAATAGCTCGAGTTTGTGATAGCAACCTAATTTAAGAATGTAAATGAAGAAGCTCGTGTCGAAAGTGCATTGTGAAAAGCTGCCCTGAGAGGTTTTTGTCAGAGACGTAAATTGATCTGGAAAATGATATATTTACCTATTTCGGAACAAGATGACCATTTACAAATTAATTGGCCTATATTTAAAAACGAAATCTTAAATTAATGTATTGACACACACCTAACTAAATCTGTATATCTCTAAACAAGATGAAGGTGATGTCTTTCATACAGGGGGTGTATGGATTTCAAATGGAATAGCCCATATCATAATAGCCTATATCATCTCAGCCTATCTAGATATTGTCAGCCTGCTTCGATAATTGCCTAACTCACTTTTAAGCAAAATTGAGTTTTTTGCATAAATCATGACTTAACTACATTATGCACACGCTGTTATAATACCTAAGTCATTGACCAATAAAAAGTGTTGATAAATGCACAATTGCAATTCTGCCTAAGTCAGCATTGTGAGTTGGGCAGATTGTACTAATGATGAAAATTGTTTAAAATGGGTCATATTAACTCGTATTAGGCATAATAACAAGCCACATTTCACTTAAAGGTATATCCCCAACCTAATTCTATCCAACAGTTACTGCTCCTGTTGGAATTCACCTGCACTATTCATGTTGCTATTCAACATATCAGCAGCCTGCTTCGATAATTGCCTAACTCACTTTTCATACTTTCGTTGTTTTCTAAGAACTAGAAAAAATGAGTTAGGCAATTATCGAAGCAGGCTGACAATATATTGTGTAACACGGCAGCTACTGAAAACACATACTTTTTACTATTCTTTTCTTTTTAATGTCTTCAACTCCTTTAATCATGCAAGACTTCCCAGTAGCCAGAATGCCGCTTATAGCAGCCGTCCGTCCGGGTCGGCACTTTGGGATCTAGCTAGCCTGTTTGATATTCTTGACTTGTGAAACCACTAGCCAATCTTTATATGTCTATCTCCCTCCCCTACTGGCTTGTAGGAATACATGGCCTGAATAAAATAATCGCTTGTTGAGTGTTAGTAGTTTTAGTTTAGTGTGTGAAAACTCTGTTTTCATATCTACTTGTATACTCTTGAGAAAGGCCTCATGAGAGTAACCCACCCGTTCCAAAATGTTGCTTCAATTTGATGTATTTTTAAAAATGAGGTTATGTGCCTACCCTGGACCTTATTCCATACCCCTTTACATGGGTAAAAAGTGATGCATACAGTTGTCTTTCAAAGACTTTATTTTACAAAAATTCAATGAAACTATTCAATGGTAGAAATAGCCACTCTTTGGACATGCATGAATTTGAAAAATGAACTGACAACATTATCAATGGGCATTATACAGGGTGGTCCAAAATAGGGGTACACAAATTCAGAGGAAGATTTCTCTTAATGTTGGCGACATCTTTAGATTATTTTGACAAATTCTTAAACTGCAATATCTTGGGCATACATGAGTAAATGAGGCACAATGTGGCAGAAGCTAATTTGATTTAAGAACGCAAATGTGGAACATGGTCAAAATAAGTCAAATTCATAAATTAAGTCTTATTTCTTAGCTCCGATACATCTTGTATTCAACTTCTACTCCATTGATTTGTTACAAAATCAAAACTTTAAATGTTTATAACTTGACAATTTGTATTTGACATATTGAGACAAAGTGATTTTCAATCATCCGTACCTTTGGTTTGGAATATTATTAGTTATCCCCTGTTTGTTCATGCACTACAAAGGATATTAATGGTTTGAACCCAAATCATTAATATTTTTCGTAATGCATAAGAACAAATAACTAAATATTCATATTTCCCTCATTGAGCCTCATTTACTCACGTTTCATGTTGGGTCACATATGTTGAAATTGGTGTTGAAATTTAAGCTCTAATGACAGAAACGTAGCCTTTCTAAGAAAAAATTATGTCCCCTCTTTTTAGACTACTTTGTATGGAATAAACATTGTTCTTTCATGTTCAGGTAATCTAGTCTCTTGGGTTATGGCAAACAAGACTTTCCCCATTTAAACAGTAATGTCTTGTGTTGATTCTTATTCACTACTGCCCCATTAGCTACAGAAAATCTAGCGCTTTTATTGCATCACTATCTCTTCTGCTCCTTAAAGTGATGGAACAATTTTGATTGCCTGAGTCTTTATAGTTCCTCCGCAATAAAGTCTTGTAAGCTTTGTATGGTTGGATAATATACAGAGGCCATGTCAGCAGGTTGATGACATGTCATAGTTTTAACATCATCAATTTTTTGCTGGAATTGCTTCACTAATATAACAGTGAAGATTTAGTGAGATATGCATTGGTAGAGCTTCAGGCATCAGGTTCAAGCTACATGTAGTATTAGTATAAAACATGAATTTGATAGCGCCATTTTAACCATTGAAATACAAATTAAAAGTGCCTGCATACTTTTGTAAAATCCTGGTTTTATAATTTTATTGCAGATAACGAAAGTAAAATTTGATTTTCATTTAAAAATATTTGAACTCTTTGTGTCCCTAAAAAAATGAAATGTCTGACTTGAAAATAAAATATTCATCAAAGTCCCTTCTGTTTTTCCATTCTTTGAAAGACAAATAGCTGGAGAGCCTTCAATTACTATGCATACCTTACCCTGAAAATATTTCTTATTTTGAAACCATTTTCTGACGAGAAATTGAGAGCATGCTTCTGCAGATTACTTTTCCTTGCATAACGATTAATTTCTGTGAATTTGGCGCCAACACTACACTCCAAGTATTGAGGTGATCTGTATAATCCCATATGCCCAAAGGGCGGTGTTTGTATATTGAGCGTGAAGCGCCTAGGGTCACTACTAGGCTTGGTGGGAGACTCACCTGGTTGGAGGAATTGATTGATCCATTGGTGGCGTACGTTTTATACCGAGTATACAATACACGCCATTGGCTATCAGCCACCTTTGCCGAAAGTTTTGGATTTGGACATTTTAACGAAAAGATGCTTGATCAAATTTGGAAAAATCTGAAATTTACATAAGATCTTATCACAAAGGATGTCAATTTTGCATGATTAAAATGATGCATGGTAAAAACAATTTAAAAAAACCCCTATGACCAACAAAGTTCAGAATTTATGCTTATACTCTCACAGGCACAACAGTCCGACTTCTATTTCTAAAGATCTAACATAACTACACGTGGATCAACAACATATTTTTATGTGGCTTTATGTGTGGACATAAAGAGTATCTTGAAGGTTTTGTGGATTTTGTATAAGAAAAGTAATTTAACCGTAATATGCTTTGAGTAATTCTCCAAGCTTATTTTGCTTGAGGAAAGTGTTGAACTTTGTACAAGCTGAACTATTTCAGCTTAGTATTATAATACAGGTTTCCTCTCATTGATGTTGGGCTATTTCAGTTAAGATAGAATAGCCCATTTGTGCTATAACCATTGATGAATAAAGTATATATATGTTGACTGGTTAACCAAGTAACTGTAGTGGGTTGACACTGGAAAGCAGGTTAGTTTTGATATTGTATGTACTGAAGATAAGCCATAAAACTACACTGGTAACTGCTCAAGATAGCCCCTATTATTTCTCTGCTATCTACTATGATTGTCCCTGTCAGTGCATTGCTATCTACTGAAGATAGCTCATATTAATACAATACTATCTACTGAATATAGCTCATATTAATACAGTGCTATCTACTGAAGATAGCTCATATTAATACAGTGCTATCTACTGAAGGTAGCTCATATTAATACAGTGCTATCTACTGAAGATAGCTCATATTAATACAGTGCTATCTACTGAAGATAGCTCATATTAATACAGTGCTATCTACTGAAGATAGCTCATATTAATACAGTGCTATCTACTGAAGATAGCTCATATTAATACAGTGCTATCTACTGAAGATAGCTCATATTAATACAGTGCTATCTACTGAAGATAGCTCATATTAATACAGTGCTATCTACTGAAGATAGCTCATATTAATACAGTGCTATCTACTGAAGATAGCTCATATTAATACAGCATTGCTTGTACTGAATATAATTGTATAAAGCTCCTACACTGTTATAACTACTGAAGATAGCTCACAAACTACTGAAGATAGCCCTTAGCAATATACTTTGTTATTAGTGAAGATAGTAATACACTCAGCCATTCACTTTATGCCATACTTCTATTAACAACATCCATACTGACATGACTGAAGAGTTAGACCTTTTATATACTGCGCCATTTTCTCACATTCATGACAGTAGCACACAAGATGAATGGGTAGATGAATGGGTTTTCAAACGATTAACTCCATTGAAGATTCACCTATTTATAGATAGAATGTTATACAATATTTATAACATTTAGGAGGAAATGAATCTATAGCGGATGGATTTACCTACATAAAATATATCAATGAGATGCCAATATAGTTATAAAGCTGCAAGGTGTTAAGTTAGTTCAATCATTTATTTTCAATATAAACTGTCAGAATTGATAGTCAGTTTTGATTTACAGTTTGTCAAGACTCATATTTTCTGGAGGATTTTTTTCTAGCAACATACTGTATCTCGGGGTTTTCCCTGTTGTTCTTGCTATGTTCCTAATTGGATGACTTGCTTTGATTATGCGTTCTGATTGGATGACTTGCTTGGATTTGAATTACTATGCGTTCTGATTGGATGACTTGCTTGGATTTGAATTACTATGCGTTCTGATTGGATGACTTGCTTGGATTTGAATTGCTATGCATTCTGATTGGATTACTTGCTTGGATTTGAATTGCTACACGTTCTGATTGGATGACTTGCTTGAATTTGAATTGCTATGCGTTCTGATTGGATGACTTGCTTGGATTTGAATTGCTATGCGTTCTGATTGGATGACTTGCTTGGATTTGAATCATAGAAGATTTTAAAGACACTACCACAATGCATTGCGTTTTTGCAAAATGCCTTACTTCTGGTCTCCAATTTGTCTCGGTTCCCAAATACATATGCACATAGCTTCATAGCGTGTTCATCCTTGTAGGTTCAAGTTAAATCAATGAATAAATTAGTTATCAGTGTTCCTTTTTCTTATTTCTAAAACTAAAGAGCTCGACAAATGCAATGTTTGAAAAAGCTTTAGTTGGCTGGCGTTTACGCAATGCATTGTGGGAAGACCATAAAATCTTCTTTGGATTTGAATTGGGTACATGTTGATAAACTACAAAGTAGACTATAAAACACTTTGGCTTTCAGGGTGGTTATTAACCCTAACCCCCTCATGGGGGTGTATATTAATAAAGCAATCATGGGGAAACATGGGAGAAATAAGGACATAAAACATGGTGTGCGCCACCCCTGGAGTTCAAGTGATCGTGCATCACACTACAGGGGTCACGCTCCCAAAATAACATGTTCGTAGGCTGTATTTACCTTTGATTGCACATTGAGATTGGGTGATTGCCCAATGGGGGTCCACCCTTGCGGTGCTTCTGTTGGATTCTGTTGGATTTAGCAGAGTTGGGGTTATTCAATTCTTACCTTACACACTGGCCCAATGGGCTATTCCATTTGAAATCCATACACCCCCCTATGGAAGACATCACCTTAATCTTCCCCAAAGGGAGTGTGAATTCCAAATGGGGTTAACTGCATGGGTAACTCCCTTTGAAATCTACACTCCCTATGTTGAAGATTAAGATCATGTTTTCTATAGGGGGTGTATGGAATTAAAATGTAATAGCCCAAAACATACTTTTTAATGCACACTGCTATCTTGTCGTTTATACATGACTTGGACAACATAAATAAACTTAACATATCCATATTTTTCTTAGTTTCATTTTGGGTTTAATTACACACAAAAAATAGTATTTTATATTTCAAGTTTTGGATCAAGTCTACTGTAGGAAATTATCAAGACCCTATCCTCTGCCACTTGTCAGTGTGTTTGCCCTATTGGAATTCAGATTGTATTTAAGGCCTATGGGATCATTCACTAAATACCCTAAGGCATTATGGGACACCCAATATGAAGGAAGGCCAGTGACCTATAGGAATTATGGGAAGCGTCACGGATATCATCTACGCTATGAATTTGGCTCGGGGATGATGAGTTGAAATATTGGAAAATGTTTCAAAAAGATACAAGAATAATTACAGATTTTTTTCTGTAGGGGAATGCATAACACGTGTCACACTCTTAAATAGTGATTATAATGCATGGCATTTTGGATGCTGTTGTATGCATACCTCTAGTGTATGTCGTTCATGCATACAACACCCCAGGAACACTAGTTGCATTACTTTGAGACATGTTATATCTGTAGACTTATGTTGAGAGCCCCATATAGGTGGCAAAATGTATTACAATCTAGCACTCATATAGCACCATATCATGTTGTGTATTGCTGTCTACCCCTGATAGCACTATATGTATATAACAGTGTGTGTTTTGCTATCTACCCCTCATGCTGATAGTGACCCCTGATAGAACCATATGCATGTCAGTGTGTATCACTATCTACCCCTGATAGCACCACATCTATGATAATGTGTGCATTACTATCTACCCTGATAGCACCATATCTATGATACAGTATACGTGTTGCTATCTACCCCTGATAGCACCATATCTAAGCTACAGTGCATGTTGCTATCTACCCCTGATAGCACCATATCTAAGCTACAGTGTGTGTTGCTATCTACCCCTTTTAGTACCATATCTATATTACAGTGTGTGTTGCTATCTACCCCTGATAGCACCATATATGTAGGGGTGTGCGCATTGCTATCTTTCCCTGATAGCACCATATCTATGCTACAGTGTGTGTTGCTATCTACCCCTGATAGCACCATATCTATGATACAGTGTGTGTTGCTATCTACCCCTGATAGCACCATATCTGTATTACAGTGCGCAATGCTATCTACCCCTGATAGCACAATATCTATATTATAGTGTGTGTTGCTATCTACCCCTGATAGCACCATATCTATATTACAGTGTGTGTTGCTATCTACCCCTGATAGCACCATATCTATGATACAGTGTGTGTTGCTATCTACCCCTGATAGCACCATATCTGCATTACAGTGCGCAATGCTATCTACCCCTGATAGCACCATATCTGTATTACAGTGCGCAATGCTATCTACCCCTGATAGCACAATATCTATATTACAGTGTGTGTTGCTATCTACCCCTGATAGCACAATATCTATATTACAATGCGCATTGCTATCTACCCCTGATAGCACCATATATATAGCACAGTGTGTGTTGCTATCTACCCCTGATAGCAATGCGCATTGTAATAGAGATATGGTGCTATCTACCCCTGATAGCACCATATCTATATTACAGCGTGTGTTGCTATCTACCCCTGATAGCACCGACCATATCTATATTACAGTGTGTGTTGCTATCTACCCCTGATAGCACCATATCTATATTACAGTGTGTGTTGCTACCGCCCTCTGATAGCACCATATTTATATTACAGTGTGTGTTGCTATCTACCCCTGATAGCACCATATCTATATTACAGCGTGTGTTGCTATCTACCCCTGATAGCAATGCACACTGTATTACAGATATGGTGCTATCTACCCCTGATAGCACCATATCTATATTACAGTGTATGTTGCTATATACCCCTGAATGCACCATATCTATATTACAGTGTGTGTTGCTATCTACCCCTGATAGCACCATATCTCTATTACAATGCGCATTGCTATCTACCCCTGAGTGATAGCACCATATCTATATTACAGTGTGTGTTGCTATCTACCCCTGATAGCAATGCGCACTGTAATACAGATATGGTGCTATCTACCCCTGATAGCACCATATCTATATTACAGCGTGTGTTGCTATCTGCCCCTGATAGCAACACATCTACCCGCCCTGATATAGCCCTGTATCCATGTTACTTTGTATGTCTTTCTATCTACTCTTGATATCAGCATATACCTATGTATACATGGACAATTTTCCATGCAGAAATTACCATACATGCCGCTTTATTGCAACATAAAACAACCAAAGATTCCCCATTAAATATCAATTTGCTTTTAACTAATTAAATCTATATGCACAAAAATGTCAGCGAGCAAGCTCCATACATAACATAGTAATAATCTCTGTAGTGTAAAAAAATGCAGGATGAACAAAATCTGCATCGCCGCTGTGGCGCCACAGATGTTTAACGGAGAGGTCGATGACCGGTGCGGCAACCGTTTCAATTTACCTTACGAATTATATCATTGAATTTTGATCATTTCCCCCCGTTTACCCATCCAAGATTGTCATTAGGGCATTACATATGCATTGGATTTTTATAGGATTTGGGTGTGGGTGTCGCAGTCTTTTTGTTCAATAGGCTACCACACATTAGGAACCAGGGCGGAATATATTTCTTCTTGAAAATCTGGTTTTGACACCTTATTAAAGCAATAGTACAAAACCAAGGTCTTTGACATCTAGCATGGCAGAAGATTGTTGAATTATTAATCGCATAATTGATTAAATCAATTGTGTTTTTAAGCATTGTATGCAACAGATTAGTTATCAACCTGGTTTTAAATCTAATACATTTGAAGAGATCTAGTCTTTTTGACTTGGGTCTTTTTAAATATATACACATGGAAAAAAGTATTGCACCACTGTTTTTTTTGTTGAAAAGTGCAAATGTGGCCTCGAATTATGCCACCATGGTGTGATATTAAGGATCATTTGTTTGTGTAAGCTGTCACAAAATGTTATGTAATAAAAGTGCCACATTTTAGTTTGTGACGTAATCGATGTAATGTTTTTCAAGGCCAAGGGGGAAATGCATGTTTTTGTCAAAAAGCATGCATGAAACAAGTTTGGGTATAACGCGATATTGAATAGACTTTAAAAACTTAAAATAGTCATTAGTTAGTTCTGTATTTGGCGCAAGATATGTTCCATTTAGACGTTATACTAGGCTACAATGCAGTGAATGAGTCCAAACATGCCACTTTTTTATGGTCATAAATTCAGCATATACGAAGAGGTCACCGTTGATTTTGTTTTTGTTTATTTGACCTAGGGCAACACTTCCGCAATATTGCTTTTGTCATTTGAACTTATTTAAAATTTGACCTATTTTGACCTTTGACCCCATAACCGTTGGGTTTACGAAAAAAAAGGGTTGAGAACTCATTTTTAGTGACGAGGGACGGAGGAGGCTGTTACGAACATTGGCTATGCTCTTACTTACAGAGCGTTTGGCTATGCTTTTACTTACAGAGCGGTTATAGCACCCACACACCCCCTTGTGCCCCTGCTCTGTTTCAAGGGAAACTCTTGCATGAATACGCACACCGATTCGGCATTTTGACTTAATAACGAATAAAATAATGCATATATTCAAGTCACCACCACCATCATATATTTATAGCTATACCACATTTCCCCAATATTTTTATGCAACGGCATGAATTTTGCCTCCATGACTGCACATATCCTTGTAACCCTGTATGCTGTGGAATATTTTTGCTCTTGACTAGGACCACTGTATGCTCACCTGGATGTCAGGAATTTGACTTGGAAAGATTATATTACGCTAGACCAGTCGGCACCTAACTCAAATGCTGTTGTAACTTTAACACCATTTGGTAGTTGTTTTATATCTTATAGCGTTGATTTTCATACATCATCAGGACACGATACAAGCCTTTTGGAATACAACAGAAAGAAACGGAATTTCAAAAACATTCCCTGTCTTCCAAGAACAGGAATTAAGCAATACATTTATTCACCGCAAGTTCAAACAATACAACATTTACATTTTACACTCTCTAAATGTAAAACGAGTGGAAAGAGTGGAAATTCACTCTAAAAGGAGTGAAGGGAGTTAAACGCAGGACAACCCGTTTTAGAGTGGAAAATTTCCACTCTAAAATGAGTGTGAAAGTTAATGTTTCCGACTCTCAATAGAGTGGAACATTGTCATATAAAATCCCCGTTCACTCCTTTTAGAGTGTTTTTCCACTCAAAAACGTGTTGTCCTGCGTTTAACTCCTTGAAAGAGTAGAAAACCACTCTTTTACATTTAGAGAGGATGAGGGGAAAATGTCAAATTAAGCACATACATAATATTTATGATTTTTTAATTGACAGAAGGATATGATTGTATAACCATTACTGTCTATCTCACATCAGAGCCATTTGAAAACACAACGAATATGACAGTGGCTCATTCCATTCTTAGGAATTATTGGATATTGTTGCAATAACGTTTGTTGTATCCTCTGCAAACAACACTGTAACAAGTGGAATTTGTTTTCAACCATTCTGAGATTTCGTAAATTAAAGTTACCATTTTCAATTGCCAAAGTCTCATCTGGCTCTAAAATTGCCATCATGGCCTGACATGTATAGACATTGTCTCGTAATTATTTTATTCATAGGTAATTCTGAGTTTGAACCATTAAAGGTAGATGTTCCGATCACATTTTCATAACACACATTTTTCTCAAACATATGGAGATTTTCATATCATATGAAATATCATATTTTTCTGATCAACATACTGAAATTTGACGGTCCAAATCAGTATGATTACGAAGAAATCGGCGAAATAACATTGAATTACCGCGAAAAGTGGTTAACCACCAATATAGTTTGTGTACAACTCAATGGGCACATTTCACGGCATCTTGTGCGTCTAAAATAAGAACCATTAGAGTTATGCAACTCAAACTTTGGAATACAACTTTTTTAAGGATAATCTTTCATGTAGAATAGAAAACTTCAATTTGAAAATCGGAACATCTACCTTTAAAAGATATCAATTTTATACACAAGCTATGTAGCAAGTGTTTCATCTAATCGTTTTATAGAATAAAATGCTTGAACATTTTTATTTCTATCCTGCATGTTGAATGTCTAAACAACATTATCCACGATGGCAAATCATACGGTATGATCCAACTACGGAATTCACAAATGTATTAGAGAGAAATGTCAATGTATTCATTATAGATTTTAAACCTCCATCCATCTTTCAAAAACCTATGCACCAGAGATAAATTGATGCTGAAATAATTCATCCGTATAAAAACCAAAACATTCAATCTCGATAATTCCATTCTTGCAATTCCCTCGTGAATTCGCTATACCAGGTTTAATTTACCGTCAGTTTATCGAAATTTGCAAACCCCAATAAATTCCGGCAGAAAATAATCGTAAAAAACCAATGAATTTCTGTCATCTGTTTTACATTTTTAGTTTATGAATTATGCATGAGAATTTGCTTGCCTTACATATAACGCTATCACTATATCATAAAATGAGTCATAATTACTGCCTCTCAAAGGGCGCAGGACGTGATCCAAATGAGCAAGATATGCTTCGGCAAAGCGTTTTGATCCTAAGCATCAGGAAATTGTTGATTATCGTATTGTATAAAATCACTGAAGGGCCCTTAACATAGCTTCATGAATATTCATGAATTACAGCATCATATAACAACGGATGGGGGATAAGGGAGTGCTAGGGTTGAAGCAGGCAAAACTTGGTCACATTATGGCGAATATGGTCTTAATCATGCCAAATAATTGTATCAATTATGCCAAATTTGCCAAATAAGGTCACAGGCGTGCCAAATATGGTCATCGGATTATGCATGTGATTATTGGTTATTAACCTCTCAATCCACCGTATGCCTTATTGCTGTGCAGAGATGTATCAACATTTGTTTAACGTAAGATGACTGAAGTATATGGGCATGCCGGATGGGTGGGTGCTGGGTAGGGCAACCTGTTGCTGTATATACCAGGGCAAATGTTAAACAATTCTTTGCTCATTTTACATCAAGTTCAACCTTCTCAAGCATGCCTTCCATGTGTGTTAGGTATGGGCTGTGTGAATATTGCCCCATTATAATTGTTACCAGCCAGTCAAAGTATGTGCACCAGGTGGTCCTTAATTGAAATGGTATCTTTAAAATATATCATACTTATAATTGAAAGATGTTACGACTTCCACTTCTACTGAATTGAGCGTATAAGTCCGTACGGACCTGTTAATGACATCATCCAGGCAAATTATGAAGTTTAACGATACTTACATCTGACTTGCTTCATTAGACACACCTGTGTATTTCTAGATCAAATCATCTCACGCAATTATTACTCATGCAATTTTATCTCATCTTGGCCATAGATGTTTCAATTCATATGTCTTCATTGGTATTTTGGCTCAGTCATTCCCGTAGGAGAACACCATATACTAGAAGAGATTGTATCTGGTATTGCTGTGTTATTGCACATTGGTGCCCGAGCTACCAAAATGTTTATCACCAACCGATAACCATCTTGCCATAGAACTCGTTCATCTCGTTTGTCTACTAACATTCACTTTTTACGTCAGTACGATTCGGGAGGGGTAAGCCCTCTAGAGGGTATTGTCACCCCTGTCAGTCTTATTCTCGTCTCCGATTTGATTCCTGATAATGGAGTCATTGGCACAGAATGACTCTACAAGTAATGGGTATAGACTTCTAAACAATGTGTCATCTTACAAAAGATACCCCCTTCCCACCCAAGGCATTGAATCTTGATAGGTGCTGGTAATAGATGAAATATGAAATCTGAGACGCAATTTGTGATCTCCTTACCGTAACCCAAGGCGGGGGCTCTGGGCGTGGCACTTTGGTCCTCCCGATGGTATATAATGCGATGATAGCAGGCGAGGTTGTGGTATAAACCTATTGGCATAAAGCGTGATTTGTCACCTATACACCTCAGGTAGTATCGGGGGGTATTGTATTCTTCTATTGCATTGTGATGAGTAAATCACACAGGTTGTTGCGATCGATATGCTAGTTGATTGGTTATAAAGAGCAGGCCAGCAGGGTGAGGACCTGCCGTATGTTTGACACTTCACATTGAACACAAGCAGCGCTCGCTTACTACCAGTGCATGTCTACTACTAGTATTTGCTCGATCATGTTTATAGCAGAACTTATATATACTACCCGGGACTCTCTTTCAGCATTTGCATACTATCAGTGTTTGGTAGCCTTGGGTCGTAAGCTACCAGCGCTTACCTAATGGTTGTTAGCTATCAGTGCTCACCTGCCACAGTGCTCCCTTATTTCCAGTGCTTACTTATTTCTAGTGCTCCTTTACTACTAGCGCTTCTTAACTACCAGTGCTCCCATACCACCAGCCCTCCCTAATACCAGTGCTCCCATACCACCAGGGCTCCCTTAATACCAGCGCTCCTTTACTACCAGTGCTCCCTTACCACCAGCGCTCCCTAATACCAGCACTCCGTAACTACCAGTGCTCCCTTGCCACCAGCGCTCCCTTAATACCAGCGCTCCTTTACTACCAGTGCTCCCTTACCACCAGCGCTCATTTAACACCAGTATTCGTCCTTACTACTAGTGCTCTCTTTCTACCCATGCTCCTTTACAACCAGCGCTCTGTCACTACAGTGCTCCTTTACCACCAGCGCTCCCTTGATACTAGCGCTCGTCCTTACGACCAGCACTCGTCCTTACTACCAGCGATCGTCCTTACTACCAGTGCCCGTCCTTATTACTATCAGCACCCGTCCTTACTACCAGCTATGAGCGTTCATTTACAACCTAAACAATGATCACTTACTTCCAGCACCTACTTTCAGCATTCACTTTACCAGCAATCCCAACTACTAACTCTTGTAAACTACCAGCACTCGCACAACTACCAGCTTGCTACCAACACTCACAAGCCACCTGTGTGAGACTTCATCATGGGTGTGTCCTCGGCATAAATTCAAAGCTCGTTCATACTTTCCTACTTAAACCGCTCACACATAATGCATATCATCCATACCTACGACCAGCCAACAGAGGCACTGAGTAAAATTGTTACAAAATGGAGAGAGAGGCACTGGTTTATAAGAGACTTGTAACTCGAATCCTACAGGTGGGATCTTTTACATGCCTCAGGTTTAGCACAGATTATGAGTGGGGCTTCAAAAATGACACTTAACCGATGGCAACCACCATCGGGCGCTCTCATCTCATTCCTGGTGTTAACCCAGCTTCTAGGGTTAACCCAATAAAGAAATATACTTAGCTTAAAAGAACCTGAGCACCATCAATAGCTAGCAAGTTTTGAGGGGGTATGTCGATATGTCCTATGTCGTCGTCATCTATATATGATGACATGGCAGACTGCAAAGGCTGAGCAAAGAAAACAATACCAACGCTATGAAACATAAGAGCGCTTGTTGCCGTTTTTTCCACCTGAGTCATAAGTTTTTCTGGGTCATTTAACTGGTCTTTGTAACTGGGTCAATTTGTGTCTTCTTTTCATTTTTCTCTCCGTATCTTCAAAGGGATTGTTTCTTAACGCTTTTATCGCTGGAAGGAATCAGTCACAAAGCATTGGTTTTTTCCTTTTCTGGAAGATTATTACAATACTTTCAATTGTAAATGTTCATCAATGAGTTCAGGAATGAATTTTGAATTGGTGATGAAATACATGTATTGAAGTGAGTAAAAACCTCCCTAATCTTGAGCAATGATCAATGAGTTAGATTAGCTTAATATTGGTGGTAGCAATACCTCAAATCGTTAGATTTACGATCTCTTAAAGATGCGAACATAAAGTGTTACGGCTTTGCTGTGAGGGCTTAATAGGTATACTGTGAATACATGGCAAAACATACGCTGCATAGAATTAAGATTCATGAAACATTTATGTTGCAAAACTTGACGATTATGGAATGGCGTTCCGGGTTTGTGAGCTCTAGAGTGTTGGGTAACATAAACAGGAGGAGAGGCCGTGACGAGAGATGTTTTTGTAGGCATAATACAATTTAAATCATGAATATAGATGAAGAGAGAGAAGGAGAATGTTGATGAATGATGGTTTTTTTTCATGGGTAATCTGTCGGAGAGTTTTGGGAATGGAGACGTTATGACATAAAATGCAGACAATCAAAGGCGGCAATGCATCTTAACACTTTCCACGCATCTATTGGTTTTACCATATAAAAACAGATTTTCAGAAACCTTTCCCAATTTTTAAAAGTCTATCTCAAGGATTACTGAACCAATACGAGGCATGTTTGTACTTATTTTAATGCATTTCACATGGTGATTCCAAATATGGTTATGAAATTTAACATTTTTGACATTTTTGAAACAGTTAGAGACATTTTAAAATGTCGTCTGCATATGCCTGCCGCGTGGAAAGTGTTAAAGGGGACATTTGATCTGAATTGACAAAAAGTAACTGAAAGAAAGATAAAATCAGTAATTTTACGTTGGGTGGGGGGGGGGGGTGGGGGGGGGGGGGTGGGGGTCCCTCTTTTCCCTTGAGATAGATGCCCATGCAGACACCAATCGGCAATTCAGTTCTTGTTTCAGATTAATTAAAAGTGCTTGAATTTACATTGCAATGCTCAAAGAATTATAAGCCAGTTTATATCATACCAGTATATACAGAGAAAGACTTCGCTTTCACCCCCATACAGTTAAAAAAGTGCAAAATTATGATTCATAAATGCCATCTGCTTATAAAACTTGAAACACATTTATCTCAATATCTAGGGACACTGAGTGTTCAGACCCAATTTCAAGATGCTGGGAAGTTCAGATCTAGGACATGTTAAAAGTAATGTTTTGTTGGTGTGTTGATGGTCTGGAAACCTCATTTTGATGACGAGGTCACAAACAAATGATATCACTTGAAAGTGTTAAAATTGTGCAATTTCCCCTATCTAAATGTGTAAAAATGATCGCTCCATCACTTTGTAGATAATTTTGTAGCCCATCAGGTACACAACACATGTGCCCCACATATGCAAGATAATTACTAAATACTATTTAAACCCAACAGGCTGACATACCCACAGGCATATCCCCTTTATTCCACAGGGTTGACATACCTTTGGGCAAATATACTCTTATATTCCATAACAGGGCAAACTTGTAATAACAGGAACACAGTATAGCTTCAATTAGTTCTCACAATACAATCAATGTCACTTAATTTGATAAAAGATGATCGGGAATTGATAATGTTACTCGTGGCGCCATGCATAGACTCTCTTAAAACCTCCGTAGTGAGTGATTTGACACAAATTTAAAACACCCGGGATAATGTCACATTCAAGTAACACAGCACATAGAAAGCATGCTGTTCCATCAAATGTTGCTTACTCCCTCTAAATGATGTCATTAAACTGTGGAGAGCCAGGAGGTGTATTTTCTTTGGAAAGGAGCGAGCATTTGGTAGTAAGCAACCTACTGACACTGCAACTCCGTTTTCCTTTTTCTGGGATTTCTAAAATAAAAGAATCGCATTTATTCTAACTATTATTAGTAAATGTCTTATCTGAATATATAGGATGGTTACAAATATTTCACCTGCATTTGACAAACATCTTACTTGAATCACAGAGGTGTCAAATTAAACAAGCTGACATGTAGCAAGGTTAATGAAAGCATGTGCAAAAATAGGCATGTTTTTAGAAATATTACTATCTGGGGGAGAAAAACAGGCTAAATTAGAGGTGTGCCGGCTCCAGGAATCAAACCCAGGTTGCCTGTGTGGGAGTCCCGCCCCTAGCTGATCATGCATATTTTATGTTCATACACATTAACACTTTTCACACGGCTATTAGTAATAGTTTTGCCATTACAAAACAGATTTGTCAGAAACCTTTTCCAATTTTTCAAAGTCTACCTCAAGGATAACTGCACCAAGATAACTGCACTTTCAATGCATTTCTCATGGTGATTCCAAATAGAGTATTGAAATTTAATACAATATGTCATTTTTAAGCATTTGGTGAAATTTTGGAATGTCGTCTGCAGACCCCTGCCACATGGAAAATTGAAGTGTTAAATGGTGTTAAAATCAATTGCAATAATTTTTTGTTATTATTATTATTATTATTTTTTATTCGGCAAATCGACATCAACGATACAAAAATAGTCAAGTACATAATAATAGCATATAACATCACAAATATATTCAGACAACCAAGTTGATAAGCCAGGATAGCCCATAAAGTTGGCTAAATATGCACACACCGTCACTAACTTCTGCTTTTAAATACCTCTATCATTCAGTTATATTCAGAAGCAGGGAGGAAGAAGAATACATAGGAAATCTAATTCACAGGAAATCACCACAGGCATTAAGTATAGTATGATACAATTATACGAGGAGCTCTAACTAAACAAATCCAGCCAGTACAGGAAGAAATAATAGGATTTCATCATTGCTGCATATTCTCCTATGAATTATCGCATGTTGTAGGTGGAGGCCAAAGGAGGGGTATGATATCCTATTGGGTATATGATGGAGAGAGAGGGGGGGGGGGGGGGGTAGAGAACTGGATACTTATCTCCCGTTGGATTTGAAGTTACAAACATTCCATGGTGCACTTGGTAACAAATTGATGATTAAAGGCATATTATGTGATCTTTTCCAGAGAGCGCCCTCTATTCATTTTTTTTTTTTAGAAAGTAGATTTTCTGGCAGATTAACATTTCGGATCATAAATCATACATACATTCCAAGTTACAGAGCGATACGATTCCTAATTACCTCAAAATCATGGTTTTAGAGTGAATTTAGAGTGAAAATATAAACTGTTGGTATATCCGACAGTTTATTTTCACTCTAAAATCATGATTTTGAAGTAATTAAGAATCGTATCGCCCTGTAACTTGGAATGTATGATCATAATTTTTTTCCCCGATGTTGAGGGCGTTCCCTGGAAAGATCACATAATGTACCTTTAAAGTAAAGCGGAACATACGGTTGCAAATTTAATTGAGAGGCAGTTGGAAGCAGAATGAAAAAAGACCTCTTCACCTCAGCTAACAAAATTTCTATCAAATTATAAAATGAAAAAATGTGTGTCAATAAGGGGATGATATTAATTAACTACGGTGTAATAAGAATGATTTACATATTTTTGACTTAAAATCCCGTACCAATATAATATTCAATGTGTAAAACACCATTTTGTTTGAGGTAAGAGCAGGCAGTAAAATACCAGCATACTTGATTTGTATTTTCTCTCTTGTATACACGATAATTTCCATGTTTTCATTTTTATAGGGAATTGTATGGAGCACTTTATATAACGAAACATGATGCCACGAGCAAAATGTCTGCAAATAAGAAAGAAAAATACAATTCGTTTGATGTTACGGATAACAAAAATCCCAGATAATCTCTACCTGAAGTAGGGATTACATTCGATCCATTTCATTACAAATTTTTCTTTTTTTTCAAAGGAATTTTACCCATTTAAAAAATATATTGTGTTATCATATTGAACTGAAGGTACATATTTTAGCAGGAAGGAAGGGAAAAAAAAATAATTGAAACTTTTTTCCATTTTGAATTCTGATCCCACACCTAAAGGCAGTGTATGTTAGATATTGCCAACGGAATGCAATTCCTCAAACTATAGGGACCCATCACTAAACGTAATTATATGATGTGATATCGCAAGAAATAATTCATCAAATATGTTGTAATTCGATAAAGGATTTGAGAGGGGGGAATTGCGCTGTTTTTGTTCCCCCCTTGTTTCTATTTCAGCTGGCTTCCAATCTCATCTGGTTTGAATTCTGTAGATGATGTTATTATTTTCAAGAGTCAAGTTGCTCCCTTGCAATTTCAAGAATATCTGTCTGTAATTTATGCAATCTTAACTTATTCTATATAAACCTAGCCTTTAGCAATATATTTGCTGCACAATGGTGTGTGTTTTGCATTCAAAAGGTTTGATATATTGATTAAAGGTGGATGTTCTGATCACTTTAGCTTTTTTTGCATATTTTGATATCAGAAGAAACCCCATATTTGTCTCATTATTTCTGTAAAATGTTTTATTTTGACTGAGCAATAATAGATAATATCTGAAATTATGAAAAAAGAAAATTGATAATCTGTGTTGAAACTTTTTATAATACTAGCTTTAATTTGAGATTATAAATCATGGAATAGTTTCATCAGGAATTCAGAAGACCATTGTATCAATTTTCGTTTCAAAATTCCAAGTAGGAAACTTATTTTTTTTCCATACGGGTTTCGACAACTAATCTGTTATCTTCCTCAGTGGATTGTGTTTGATCCAGAGCTAGTGTTTCTGGACTGTTTCTTGATGATGTCATCGGATGTTGATGATAACCCTCTCTGGATCACTGAGTCGTAAAGGTGACTGAGTTGGTACGCCCCCTCGTCACCATTCATAAGATGCTTTTGTGGTCTATGTCGCCTCGCCTCCAAATCCAAATGGATTAACGTATTGCGTATCACGATTGATATAAATCAGATTTGTATGGAATGTTTATGTGTATATTGAATGATTAAACATGTTATACAAATTTAAATTGTTTTTTGTTTTTTTTCTTTCTTTTCATGCAATCTACTCATCTGACCATTCTGCTGACAGGTAAGAACCATTTTGCTTAAATTAAAATGATAAATATCCTCCCTAAATGTAAAACGAGTGGAAAGAGTGGCTCATTACATCCGGTCAGGTAGGTCTATTTTCCCCATTAATTATCGTCTGTACTGTATTGAGATTACGTTTTTTGTGAAGATCGATTATTAAGCATACACACCTATATATTGCTTGAAAGTCTTCGGAATCAAATGTTTGACATCAACAGCATTGCTAGAAAATGTGATGCGATCTGTGAAAACCCGCCACATGTCGGGATTTTTCATATTGGTGATATTTATATCATAAGAAAGCTGAATCTGTGCTGATTACAGAGCTGTGTCGATCATTTTTCTACGATCACTAAAAAAAGAATTATGAGTGAATGATGATTGTGATATCATAAAAAGCTACAAAACAAGAAATCATGAAAACAGGTCATAATAGATACATAGTTCAATAGAATAACATTATAAGGCTAATTAGAAAAGTGACTTAAGTAAGTTTTTGAAGGTGAAATTTCATAAAAGGTAATGACACAAAGTAATAGAAATTAATTTTCTAACAAAAATCTTAAAAAAAAAAAATTAAAAAGGTTTTTTTATTTTTTATTTGTATTTTTTTATTTTACCCATAATCCCTATTTCACATTTTGCGACATCCGACGGGTTTTCACAGATCGCATCACAAATGTGGTTAGGTACGGCCCAGTCAATTTTTCACTCCTTATATCTGGCCCATTCATTCAAAAAGGTTGCCCACCCCTGGTTTACACACTGGTGAGGGCAAACTATGTAGAATATCTTATTCCATGAAAAGTAGAAATAAGACCAATTTTAACAACTCCTTTTTTTATAAAATTTCTTAACCATTCCCGAGAACGGAAATCTTTCCCACCTCTCCTCCCATCAGCCACCAAGCCCTCCCTCGAGGCAAAAGACGATTAATGAGAAGATATGGGTCGGTAGGTTGATGACACTGGACCAATTAATATCACCTCGGGAAAGTATAGACTGTATTGGTGGATATGATGTCATTTAATACTGAAGAAGATTTTTTTTTAAAAATCAAATTTTTCCCAATCAATGATATTTATTTATCATCCATCTGAAGATGAAGACGTTTGTGCTTCTCCTGCGCGGGTGCCTCTGGGGTTAGGGAGGGGTAATACGTTGATGACACTAGCTGGACCAATAATATCACCTCTCCGCCTGGGTGTATCCGATGTTTTTCTTACTTGAGGGAGCTTGAGGGCACTCAGTCCAATATTAATAGGATGCTGGCCAGGCCTGCCATGACTAGCTGACTGAACGAGTAACTACTGATATTTCATCTCAAACGCCAGCTTTTAAGGATCGTATTTCCATTCAAAGTATTGCGTTTCTGACATAGTCACCGTTCACTAGTTATGATGTCCAGGGCTGTTGTATGTATTTTTGAGTAGTGGGTCAGTATTAGGTTATTCCATTTGAAATCCATACACCCCCTATGGAAGACGTGATGTTAATCTTTCACACAGGGAGTGTAGATTTCAAATGGATTCACCCACGCAGGTAACCCCATTTGAAATTCACACTCCCTGTGGGGAATATTAAGGTAATGTCTTCCATATGGGGGTGTATGGATTTCAAATGGAACAGCCTATGCTAAGAAGTGGACAATGGAGTAGGCAAATGACATAAACCTAACGCTCCTTACGCGCAAAACAAGAGTAACCAAGTCCAACTTAAGACAGGTCTAAATGCAAGTTTTGTCCTACATAAAGGATCCTTTTACTGAATTTCCTCTCTCCTGTAGTATTGCAAAGTCTGGAGTAATTGTGTTATACCCTTCACAGAGGTATTCATAGTGCATGATTTTTAAGAATGACGCATACTACCGATGTTGGTGTGTAGGGTATAACAGAATTATGCCTTATATTTCCAAAAATATGCCTATTTTAGTATTTTCCCTTAATTTGGACACTGCTACCATGTAATATTGATCAACATGTGTCATACACAAGCTTTTCCTACACCATAATCTCCTATATGTGTGTGTGTGGGAAGGGAGGGGGGGGGGGGGTGATAGATGTGTGTGTGTGTGGGGGGGGGGGGGGGCAGTCAAATGTCAGGCTATAAGCATGCATGAACATGAATGTATTTCCTCTGAAGCCAAAATTCATCATAAAATGAGGATTTTGCATGTTTTTCTCCCAAATTTCACCTACTAAACGAGTAAAATATTGACCACGAATGGCCACAAAGGTGTAAAAACCCCATTACATCTGCACATTTCCGCTCTTCTTCTCCCCTTAAGTGCAGACTCACATAAAAGTGAGGAAAAGACGCACTGCGTTGTGTGCATAGCGCATGAGTTGGAGCAAATTGACACATGGTAGTTCAAATATATTTGAAAGCTATAATACTATTCCAAACCTCATAAAATATAAAACTATGAACAAACCTATTCAAAGCATAACCACGTTGTATAGGACAATATGCTGCTCGTTTTTGTTTTTGTTTAATTGGTGTGTTTTTTAGTGATGTTCCTTCGGTCGCCTAAATACCAATTTAAAACTTATTCTAAATAATTATTTCTAGTATTACATTTTATTTTGTAATAATTTTACAATTCATATGCTTCTTCTATTGCAAATACTATTTTCTATGGTGTAATCAATCCTGTCCTCAATTCTTACAGAAGCTGATTTTGATTTTCATTCAAAAAACCACACCTGCAAATGGCCTCACTATTCCGTTGCATATCTCTACAGCATAATTGCTGCAATTTATCCAAAAACAACTTGTATTTCAACCCGCAAAAAGGCATCATTTTTCAAACATTTCCCCCGGGCATTTGGATCATATTCCTGCCGATCGCTCGTTATATTTCTTCCGTTATATTTTTACACATAATATTTGCATAACTGTCTCAAATTTTCTAATTTCGGAGAGTAACACGGACTTAGTCGGCCCGATAAATTTAGCAACTTAGGTGTAATGAAGATTAGATGGTGGTTTTCAGTAGCAGAAATTGTTTCTATTTTGTTAGGCAAAAAAAAAAAGGTTTGTCTCAAAGCTTGCGAAGGCTTAAAAATCGGGCGACGCGCGCGGTTTTTTGTCTTCCTTTTTTCTTTTTTTTTACAATTTTTTTTATTTGTGTACTCTTACTATTTGCAACCGTTGACACTTTCTGATATTGTTTTTTTCTATTTGAAATGAATATTGTGATGCAGTTGTGTAAAAAACAATTTTGCAGCGTTTTTTTGAAGAACTGAGTTATGTAAAAGTTTGAGAAAAGGAAAATCTGCCGATATTTTTGATAAAAACTTGAAATAAAAATTTGTAGGGAAAATAAAAATTGATTTTACAATTTCCTGCATTTCAGACGCGGTATTTTGGCATTTCAAAACCAATGCGCGCGCAAGCTTTGAGACAAACCTATTTTTTTGTTTGGCCTTATTAACATGCCCTTTGGGAGGTTGGGTTATGGTGGAGAATTTCCAATGAACTAGCCAAGATGATGTTTTTATAGTCCTGTGGGGTGGACTTGCTCTTTTTGTAATTAAATAATATACATGGGTATGAGATTGGTTCATGGAGCATGACCCTTATACAGTAAAAAAGGGCATATCTGATGTTCAGATCACTAATTATATACCACCTTTTACTGAATTTGTTTTTAAAGCAAGATGCACTTCTTAGAAACACACACCCACACCCTCAATTAAATTTCTTTTCATGGAATTGAAGGTATTAGTTTGTTTGTTTGTTATTTTAAATGACATGAATCTTATAAATACCATAAAGCCAAAGTTTTCCCTAATTCTAGAGACATAAATTGGTGACAATTTTATTCAGATATTTCTCGGCTCTGGAAAACCGTGGTGTTAATTTTTTTTAAATGGGTCTGTAAAATAAAATTTAAGTTACAAATGAATAAACACAAAAACAATATCTTGTGCAAAACATAAACATAAACAAAATAACATTAAAATTAAGAATACAACTCGAAGTCGTGAAGGTCCTGAGCCTGGAGTTAAAGGTTCCCAAAATGGAATTTTGGAATCCATAAAAACCCTGCTTTATATTTGTTTTTTGAATAGATATCTGATCATTTTTTCCTTAAATTCACTACCTATATAATTCTTTTCTCTCAAACTCTTTCCTCTCAATTTCCCTGTCTTGTACTACAGCTTTGCTGCCAGTATTGCTTGCATTTACAATTGTATCTCACTCACTTTGCAACTCATTAACATGTAAGTGAGCCCTCTAGTGGTAGAGTTTGGCTAGGCAAACTTCTGACGAGTAAGAATGGAGATTGATCTACTGTAAGTGTAGAAGTGAGCCCTCTGTAGGTTGAATCTGGCAATTTACTATATTTTCACCTGCAACAAAATGATAAAATCTGATATTGAGATCATGTACTATAAAAGGTGCCAGATTATATTGAATAGAGTTTGATTGAAGCAAACAAAAACAAAATCCCAATATCAATAAGTCACATACTGACTTCATATTGAATCTGTACTTGGCTTCTAACATGCACCCAACAAAAGAGGTAGGCCTATCTCCAAGCAAAATGGCGCCCTAACAATCATGCTTGGAGAAATTCGGGAATACCGGGTACCGCCCGAACAATTAATTGAAGTCCCGGGAGCACCATTTCTAAAAGCCCTGAACTCCTAGAAATCCCATTTAAAAACTATACTGGCAGCACCGGTCTTGCAGGGACAATCACAGGCGAATGGTAAATGTTGACGGAATTGTTTGATTTTGGGAGCGTGGACCCCCCCCCCCCCCCTCCCCCTCCCCTGGTAAAGGAGACTAATGCACAGACTCCCATCCTGGTGAACCTGGGTTTGAATCCTGTGTTGTTGCAAGCAGGGCTGGTTTCCCCTCCCCCTAAATTCGCCTGATTTCCTTGATGATTTTATCCCCGATTCCGGCTGAGGACAGTAAAGATAATCATCTTTGACACAGCTGGATCTATGGATATACAAATCCACCACTTTAATTGTTAGTGCATACAGTCCAAACACAGTTATCCGACCCTCTTTTATCCGGATAACTCTGTTATCCGGCTGAATGATCCCAAAAGAAAATACGTTTTTTTACAGCCTAATTATGCACCTTATTTTCATACTCTTGAAGCATTTGAGGGCTGTCTTTTGATGTTGGTAGTGCTGTTTAGTGCTTAGATAATACATCGTCACTCTAATTACCCCTCATTCAGTACCCTTTATTTGAGCACTTCAGGACAGTCAATGCAGAATTACACATAATTCGCTTATCCAGATTTGTCACTTATCCGGCCATTGCTTGGTCCCATCATGTCCGGATAACCGAGGTTGGACTGTACTAGTAAATGCATCCGAGTAACTTTTTTCATTTCAAATTTGTCAGACAACGTCCCAACAAAGGTCACCTTGACATGGACTGAACGATATAGACTTCATTCCGATTGTGACATTTACCCGCAGCTAAAAGGCTCCTCGGCAATTTAGTTATCTGCGTACAAACCACTCTCATGTGGTTTTACTATAAAGCTTCTGAAAGGTTGAAATATGTCCCTAGCCTCATTATATGTCCATTGAAACACTCTCTGTCACATCAATGTAATTGCATTTTAATCAAGAACTGGAACATCGTCCTCCTCAGAGATGAAATATGTGTTGCAAGCATCGTGACATATCTAGTGGTCTCATATCATATTCAATTCAATATACTGTGTGAGAGTTTCTTATGTGGGGAGATAAAAGTTGTTAAGGAAATTCTTCAGCCGCATACTTGCGTATATCTCTCTTTGATGTGAAGGGCAGATCCACAGGCTGCTGAATACTATCAGACTTTGTCCATGGTCACCGTCTGATCCGGGGGTATTTGGCACTTTTGTTGTTCGAGTAGTATGCACGGCGTCTCATTTTACCATTTTCAGTGCAACGTTTCATCGCACATACATGAGCCCGATGCGTCTCTTTTTGATAGCGCGCATACATGAGCCCGATGCGTCTCTTTTTGATAGCGCGCAATTGTTGGGTTGCTGAATATTTGCAATCCCGGCGCAGCCCCACACAAATGCAAACCCCATGGCACAACGCAGTGCAGTTTCATGCGCAAGGGCTTGCGTTGCATTTTCAATTAGTGTGGTATGTCACAATACGCGTCAGGTTTTTTGGATTTGGGATCCAGTGCAACTTCTAGAGTTTATTATTCTTTGGGCAGATCCCTTCAACATGTGTGTTTGTGGGTGTGTGGAGTGACAGTGGGAGTGAAAGTGGGTGGGGAGGGGGTATGTCACCCGCATAAAGCAAGTCTGTTTTACATTCTCATCACACCTATTTCCCTTGAGGTTAAGCAATAAGCAAACGATAAGCAATACGAATGGACTGTCTTTTTTTGGAGTTGAACCATCAACCTCTGTGAATCCATCGTTCTATCAACAATTATAAATAATACTTCAAGCCGGAAAAAGTGAACTTCCACGATATCCCCCAAATCTCAATAACATGGACTCGGTAAAAACACTATTTCATCCCCACAAATACCATGTTTCCCCCAGCATTACGCAAAAAAACCCACCTGAAATCGCAACTTACCTGACCCCAGTACATCTTTCAATATCCGACACAAACAAGTAGTGTTTCCTATCGTTTCCACCTCATTTCCAAGGGCAGCAACTATTAAAGCAAGCATACCTTACTGCTACATAAATCCATCATCTTGATCAACTTTGAATACTTTCTTCTATATTTGATGTAATATTAATGGAGCAAGTACAATGTCATCATAGTTTATGGTTGTTTTCTCAAGTTCACCTACTGTTGAGTTCAGGGTGAGAACAAGTTTATTGCCCATAGTTCCACATGATCCATTTACATCAAATATAGAAGAAAGTATTAGGCAAATAACAATTAAAAACATGTTTAGCGTCCAGATTTGTTCCCAAAAAGGAAGGAGGAGGCCCTTTTATTTTATTTTATTTCCCCCACTTTTTAGTGCAAAATCGCCTTGGTTAACAACAAACTTTGCGAACTTGAAAGAGGAGGAGGCCCTTTTTAATCTGTTTTATTTCATGGTTCTAAGGGTTGGTCACTACAAAATGTGTGTTAAATTCATATAAAGTAAGAAACAAACATGTTACAAACATCTTAAACTCTGAAACCCCTGAAAATAAGAAGTTATGACTGAAATAAAGAGGGGGGAAAATAAGAAAATGTAAGGGCCAAAAAAACGAAGCCGAAGGGGACGCTAAACAGGTATACATTTTTATTTTGCCTTATTATTTGGGTTACGCTTTTAAAGGGACACTGCACAATTTGAAAACAAAATGGTTAAATAATAATATATAGGAGAGTTCCTGTGCAAAAAACAGATAAACACCAGCTGTCACATTTGTCTAAATCAGTACGGATCGCACTCCTCAGTTGGACGTTTATCCGTTTTTGCAAATAAAACAAAGTAAAATCTAATAAAAAACAAAACAAGTAAGATTTACTTGACATCTTTCAGACCCTGAATACGGAGAACAACAATATTGTGATTGCTTTTTAGAAATATTAAAAATATTCATTAGCAAAAATAATCCCAACATATTCCATTTCAATCTTGCATTCCAATCTAACTATCAATATATTTGCTTCCACAGTAAGTTGAGCATCCAGTGTATTTAGGACATGATCAATGCGCCCAAATGGCAGGCAAACAACGCCACATCGACTTTTTGATGCAATTGCAGACTCTTTTAATGATTTCTTGTTTTATCAACTTCCCGACCAACTTGCTTTACCGACCGACATTAAACGTTAAGAAGCAAGGGGCCCTGCGATGTCAATATCTACACTGTAAAAAGAAACGTTTATATTTCTGATAACACTTAATAAACACTTAAACACGTTTATTTTTGTGATTTACGTGTAAAGGTATAGGAGGCATTTCTACGATAAACGTTTGCATAAACACTACAACACGTTTATAGAGGTATTTGTTGTATAATTATTAACACCCCAACATGTTTATATTGCTGATATAAACATGTTGGTGTGTTAATAAATATTACACAATTACCTCTATAAACGTGTTGTAGTGTTTATGCAAACGTTTATCGTAGAAATGCCTCCTATACCTTTACACGTAAAACACAAAAATAAACGTGTTTAAGTGTTTATTAAGTGTTATCAGAAATATAAACGTTTCTTTTTACAGTGTAGGGTTCAATTTGTTTGCAATTGTACGGTCACGATGTGGTTTGGGTTTTGGAGATAGATATAGCCAATGATAACCTCTAGAATGATGTAGTTTACCGTAATCATGGCGGACTACTGAACTTTGTTCACCCAAACTATATTTCATAATCACTTTCAAAATCCCACATCATTTCAAAGAATAAACTAAATGGACTGTAATACGCCATGATTTTGGTGTTAAATGAAGCATGGTCAATACCTTTTTAGGGGCTCTATTACTAGTCGGGCACTTTTTAAAGTGGTGAAACATTTTTAAGTGGTGTGCCATCAGGGGTCCCAAAAATGAGAGCAGTGATGAACATAGGGTATATTATGAACAGATTTTCATAGAAAATGAGAATTTAAGCAAGAGAAAGCTAATCAGGGGGTCTCTTTAGGGTACCACTGCTCAGAGGGTTAAGGGCACAAGATGGGTTTAAATACATTTAAGTAAAAACTTCAACACTATTTACTTACCCCCCCCCCCCCCCCCCCCTCTCATCAAACACATACAGCAATAGCACTAAACAAAGAAAGTCCAGTTTCTTCAAAAAAGTGTCTAGAGTGTTTGGCACACCTTTTCTTTTCATACACACATGTTCGTTCTCTGTAGGATCATTCTATTTTGCTTTATATTTAAAAGGAGTTGATAAACACAGGCAACTGGACAGACACTGCATATGGCAGGGATGTTGAACATATCTATCTCACGCTTTGTCTGTAATTTCCATTTCACTTGGTTTGGTTTAAGGCTATAATCTCAGACCAATAAATAAGAAATGACTACGCTACGTACAGGTTTGTTAAAACAGTGAGTTATGAATAGGGGAGTTAAAACTTAATGGCAAACTACGGAGTGAGTTAAATGTTGAATGATCTTTTAAATGTGTCTCTTGTTCAATGGAGAAGTCTATATTCAAACCTGGGCCGCCGAATTTACAGGTGAGCACCAGATCCGCTGAAGTAACCGCTCATCCATTTAACTTGTAGAACACCACACACTGGCCTGTGTGTTTGAACAACAATATAGAGCATGTTACTACTGGGGAACATACCCTTAATTACCAATGAGTTATCCCAGTAGAAACAGCAAGATACCGTTAAGAATAGGTATTTTTTGAAACCGCAAAAGCCTTCACATACCAGGTTTGGTACCGGTAAGAAATGGCAAGTTTCCCAGTAGAAACAGCCAGCCGATTAATCTTTACCGTAATGTTCTGTGAACCGTGTCACACTGGATAATATACATTGTGAGGCAATCTTTTTCAGGTGGGGCGGCATTGTTTGGTACATCAAAAGGTCAAATGTCGTGGCCCATCGACTTTAGGATCGATAAACTTTGCGGGTACTTTTCGCGAGTACAAACAGGGGGTGATTAAAAACTTACCTTTTTAATCTTACCGTTAACTTTGCAGTGCCCCAGTAGAAACATGCTCTAAGACAGAAAAGAGCAAGGGGTACCAACACAAGGTAGTATTCCAGGATAAGTGTCAATAAGGATAACTCATTACTAGCATGCATAACTCGCTCATACATAACTCATCCTTTCAGTCACCCCCACGAACACATGCATTGTAATCTGCAATCACAGCCACTGCCATCAGGATATGGACGCAGACATTCTTGCGGCATTCCGGCCGCCGACAGAGCAAAGTGGGTGCTCACACTCATAGTAGTTTGGAAATCTATCCCACAATGCCATGTAACTGGATCAATTCTAACACTACTTGAAAGTTGAAAGTGGCAATTCCCCTTGTGGCGAAAAAACACTTTGTTTTGCTGGTTATAAACTGACCCATATGTGCACTTATCCTACTTCTTTTCGATCAGATGAAACAAATACCATTCCGATGAAATCCTACAAAGCTGGTTATCTGATAAGAACAAAACAATAAATAAGTAATAAAATACAATATTGGTTTTGACAATAAATAAGAAAATAAATAAATAAAATAAATAAACAGATAAATAAACAAGCAAAAAAAACCAAAACAACAACAACAAAAAACACAAACTGTGAGGAAGTGTATGTAATTGCACATCCCTTATGGTGGCGAATGCGCGAGTTTTGGGGTTGCCCATGACTATACCGGACATGTGAGAAGGGGAGCGGAATTCGGCCTCTTTTTCGCACGTTTGTTATGGAATGACGGTTACGTGAATTTGCACAGAATCAATCAACAAAAATCTTCTGTTTATAATATCTATGATTGAGAAGTTGACAAATAAAACAACCGAGGAAGAAATATATATACCCTAGTTGGGTGTACATTTAAATCTGGTGTTTCTTCGTGTTGGTTTCTTCGAGAAACAGGCAGTTTAATTGACTACCGCCACGCAAAGGTAAATTTAAGCCAAAATAAGCTTACCTTATGCTACCACATTCAAGCTAATAAATACGCTTGAAAACGTCATTAACGAAAATTAAAGCAATAACATTGATTAAACGCTAGCAGTGTCACACAAACAAACAAATACATGAATAAATGAATACAAATATTGTATTAAAAAAAAGCATTTCTTTAGTATTTTGATGATTCTGCAATCAGTTGAATTTTTAAAACACTATCAAAAGAAAATGACTTATTATATTGTGATGCATTATGGGAATGTTAAAATGACTCCTGTGGCGTGGATCGGCAAGTAATTTAAACAAGTGACCAAAGATTCCCGTTGTGAGTTAGGTTATTGACCAATCTGTGCGATCAGTTGGACGTCAATTCGTTTCTGCAATGTAGGCCGCTGTGAGGGGACATTTATTGCAAGGTTTGTCTCCAGGGGGCACAAGGTTGCAAGCTTCGTCCCTTGGTGGCGCTAGATTGGTTGTGATTGATGCGCTGGCATAGAGAGAGATGTGATCAGTGGTGTCTATCCAGGATATTAATATGGTGGGACTATAAATGCAGGTATAAATAGGCATAAAGACGAAACTTACAAAATGTGGGCCATGAATATCATACTAGAATTTAATGGGACCGGGGGGGGGGGGGGGGGGGAGGGGAGGGGGGTACTTGCCTAATATGGTTTACGGGCATGTGCCGCTCTAATGGGTCGCTTTTTTTGAAAAAAATCTCTAAACATGGGGGTATGATGTGTGCTGGAAAATCCCCAAAAATGGGGTCACTTTTACAAATGGGTCTATTTTTGTGAAAATTTCGATAATTTGCGAAAATTGGGCCTAAAATGAAGCAAAATCCTTAGAAATGGATACTTTGTTTTCCAAAATCACCCTTAGAAAGGGAAGGGGCTTGAATCTCCAGCAACACACCCCCGACCAAACCAAATCCGAGTACCCCCGCACCCCAGGAATGAGACATATCTTTGTAAAATCTTTGTACTGTTCGACTGTCTAAGTACCAAGAGAGCCAATATTCAGCCTAAGTACTATAGGTATGAAAAATCATTTTGTATCCTCCACCTGCCATATTGGAGAGAATTCTTCAATGTAATGCATTGAGAATACATATTCAAACTTATTAACATTTAGAATACAAGACCCAAGCTGATTAGCTTCAAAAGATCATTCCATATATGTCATCGATACTTTGAACCCCCTCCCCTTCTCAATTTATCACAGAAATCCAGTGTATTACATCTCTGTCTTGGCAACAACCAGTCATCACTACCTCAAACATTAAAACTTGGCCTGTAGCAAAAGCGTACAACTGCTATTCAGTTAAAGGGACATTAAGTGGTGTTGAACATTTTTAATGTTTAAAAATTTACTTCAGAATTCAAGATGAACATTAAAAATTGCCATTATTGTTGTTTCTACTAACAAAAACACAGCAAAACTTGATTAAAACAATATCATCGCTATTTATTGAAAAACGCCCTCTATGCAAATATGGTTCGCATTATGTATCACGCGTACTGCTCGTCGTGGCTGTACGAGCATTTTTGAATCGATGTTTTCTTGTACAAAGAAGGCTGATTTTTCTTAATCCTTATAGGTGTAAGTTCATACATGTAATACAATTATAAAAATATACTAATCCCAGTTTTTATCATAATTGAGGGCGCAGTCTCCAACACATCTCTTAGTGCCCCTTTAACTCTTACATTGTATTTATCACATCATTGTAATTGTAACCAAGGGGGGGGGGGGGGGACAACTTGAAAAGAAACTTCTTCTTGTCAGTGAATATAACCCTCAACCTGTTAGAAAACTGAAAATTTGTGTCATCATTAAAAAAGAAGTATGCTGCTTATAAAACTGAAAAGCACTTACTTCCTGTTGGCCTGCAAGTGGGCGTGCTGTTATTCTATGCCCAGAGTTGTCATCGACATGAATAAAATGATCTCAACACACATCACATTACACATCAACAATTCCTTGTCATACCAACACACACCTGCGCTTTCATCTTGTTTCTCTTTTGAAATCCATTTTTGATTTTCGTTTATAAAAAAAGGAGATCCTCTGTAAACGCACATGATATTGTTCGCAGGTATTAAATGTTTATAGGGATGTCTTCCTGCACGCACACACCACTATTTCAGCTGCCTGTTGAAGGGTGTTGCTGTCAACTGATGTATACAGGGAAAGTGGGGTAACTCGGAACACTCACTGTAAAATATGTTGAGAGAATTCTGTGATGTATTGATTGTGAATGTAAAAAGAGATTTTAAATATGTAAATTTGTGGTTGCACTGACTATATGGATTGAGGTTTTGTTTTTTAAAAAAATGATTTAAAAAAGACCAAAATAAAAAGGATAACATCAGATTATGAAGATTTGGGGGATAATTAACACCTAAAGTAACATAGTCACTATTTACATTTGTATGTTAAATATACGAACAACATTAATTCATTAATATCTACAAGATGTCATGGTTAGACTACCTGAATTGAATAGAGTACTCCCAAAACGGCAGAGCACAATAATTTAGACCTTCTCGGAAAAGGAGTCGTTACTCTGAGTTTCATGCCAATAAGGCAATTGTCAGACGTTTAATGTTAAATATACTATATAACTCTTTATAATCAGAATGTGAACCCAATTGAAGTTGTGTAGTACATTAAATCAATAGTAATGGCTCAGTTTAGCTTATTCTGTCAGTTTAGGTATGTGACCATGCTGACTTGCCCCACTCCACCCTACCCAAGGAACATCAAGCGAGGAAGCGTGTTTATACATGATATGTTTGTTACTGTTGCAATCAATGATGCGATCAAGTTTCCCTCCATTTCATGTTGAACACTTTCCCCCCGCTGAGAGCTTACCGGTCGCATGCTTCGTAAAAATTATACCCAACTCACGGCATGATACCGGGCTTTTACTTTGCCCAATTAATCTAATTCTCTCTCTACCCAAAGAAGATTTTAAAGACACCACCACAATGCATTGCATTTTTGCAAATGCCCTAATTCTGGTCTCCAATTTGTCTCGGTTCCCATAGACGTATGCACACAATTATGTCTTCATAGCATGTCATTGGAGCTCTTAGGTTCTAGTTTACATCAATGAATAAATTAGTTATCAGTGTTCCTTTTTCTTATTTCTAAAACTTAAGAGCTCGACAAATGCATCGTGTGAAAAAAAGCTTTAGTTGGCTGGCGTTCGTGCAGTGCATTTTGGGAAGACCTTAACATCTTTTTTGTTCTCTACCTGAATAGAGGATCCATTTCATGGAAGGAGGCTTAACCTCTAAGATATGTTGTGATTGGTTTATAGATGAGGCTGTAGCATTAATCTAGCCAATAAGAGAGGATGTTAGGAAGGATGGCTGTGCAAAGCAATGTAGAAGGCCCATTTTGATTGGTTATATTTAGGTGAAGTCATGTGAAGTAGCCAATCAGAAAAGCAGAAAGAGGTAGCTATATCTAGAAGGGATAAAGGTTGAAGTGGAGGTGTAAGTTTTGCAAGGAACTGATACATATGCAGAGTGTATCAAGTAACTCAGAAGTTGCAATATATACATTCCTATACTTCTTACCTCTTAGGCCAAAAAAGAAGAAGTAATGTTGTCCTCCACAGCTTTCAGAGAGAGAGGGGGGGGGGGGGGGGGGGGCAGGCGGGCCAATTTTTAAAATATTTTTTTAAAATAAATTTTCTTTATACCAGCGGAAGCTCAAAGTTCAGCCAACAAGAAGTTGTAATCACTGTAAGAGTCGCACATATATGTTAGAAACACTTTTAAGTGTTTCTATGCCATTTAAACTGTTAACAAGAAAATTTGAAAAAAAAGAAGAAAATGTGAAGAAAAAAAAAAATCTGGACAAAATCTGGAGAAGAAAGAAATTGGAGCGGCCCTAAATCTGACGAGCGGGCAGTTGAGGACAACATTACAATTTAGTTTTTTGGCTTTATTGCATAACAATTTCTACAATAAAAACATTATGTTTCTAGAGTTTCATTCGTAGCAAAAGGCAGTAAGATCCATTAAGAAAATTGAAGATCATATTTATTCATGCAAGATTTTGTTTGACAACTGCCTTTTTAAAATTTCAACATTAAGTTTGAAAATATGGATATAGATGGATGGATACTGCGATTGTGCATGCACTTTTCACTTCAGTTTATCTGTCAAATTACCACATTCATATTTATTAAGGTTGTTCCTATGGTTAATTTTTTTTTGTTTTGATTTTTTGATAGTGCTTGCTGAGCTCCACATTAACCTGAAATTTGAGCTTGATCGGTTCAATAAATATGACACTTTTATTGTAAAAAAACCATTATAAGTCATGTTGAATTCTTTTGTTTTGTATTATTTTCGACCAAAAGAGGGCAGTCTATTTTCTTTTGTTTTATATTGGGTTTTTTACTCCCTAGGTAAAATTTCTATAAACATTTAGTTTGTTGTTTTTGCTCTATTTTTTTTATTGAAAACTCCATAAGATTCCCGCAGCACAGGAATTAAGGAGAGTTGTATAGCCAACATAAACACCAAGTGGCATTACATTTAGTAAAATGCATGAACTTGAAAAAAATAATTAAGTGCATTAATTAGCCAAATTTTCAATGTTTAGATTATTAAGTATAATTAATTATGCAGATGTCTTACAGCTTCCCGCAGCACAGGAAATTATCTAAAAACCATATTTAACAAGCTTCCAAAATATCAGCTTTGTAGCATTTATACTTTTCTTGTAAAAATTAATAAAACATTTTTGCATAGATTATTGTTTTGCTAGGGTCAACAAAACAATAAAATACAAAAGAAATGAAAGCTTCAATTTGGCTTATTGTCATATTTATTGAACCGTACCTCTGATCAAGCTCAAATTTCAGATTATTGTGGAGCTCAGCAAGCTGTATCAAAATATAAATAAAAAATTAACCATAGGAACACCCTTAAATGACCATTAATACTCAATTAATAACCTTTAGTGAAGGAGCACCACATCGAAACAATGAAAAATGTGTGTAATCCTGTAATAGTTCTGAAAAAGCAAAACGACTACAAGCTTGAAAATGTTTGATTTTCTGGCTAGTTTATTCTCTGGGGATGGTATTTTTGTATTAAAATGAAATAATGGGACCTATCGGACCTATTCATTGCACCTACAATGATAAATTGCATACTTGATTTATCAACCTAAATAGTGCCCACCTATGATAAACAGTCATGCCAGAAAACGCAAACAATTTAGGCCCTGTTTTTGGTTCCGTAGCAACAAATCTAGTCTGATAAACCCCTATGAAATAAGTTTATACTGTAAATACCCTTAGGTTACAAGTATGTCATAAATGTAACCGGAGAGTAGAAAAGGTGTCTTAAATTAGGGCCTTTGTACCCCAGGCTTTGTACCCAAATTGACAATTTTTCTCATGATTTCACCAAAGACGGTTTTAGAAGAGATTTTACTGTCTTTGATTACACCAGGCCGGTGCCACTGTACACAGACTCCCATTGCCGAGATTGAAGCCTGTTCTAAGAGGTACATTGCGCGCCCTTATTATGCAAGAGGTACATCACGCGTCTAAATCATGCTAATGAGTTATTAAGAGGTACATCACGCGTCTAAATTATGCTAATGAGTTATTAAGAGGTACATCGCGCGTACTCACGCCCACATGCCCATATATAGGAGGCTTCAATTTCGCGATTTGAATTTCCTTTCCCATTATGTAAGCTCCCTGATTACACCATACATCTTGAAACAGCTTGTGCACAGAAACTTATATTGAAGATTGTGTGGTTGGGGATGAGAATCATCAACACTTCAGCTGTTTTTAGTGATTTGTTGTAAACATTTTAAAGTTTTCTTAATTTCAGCTCATTTTGAGCTGTTTATTTCCACAAAATCGATGTCGTTTTTCAGTGTTTTCACTGTATCTTCAGATAATACTAAATTTGCCGTAATAAGCATGACTATATTTAGACGTAAATGTTAAGTATGATAAGGTATGCAAGTTGGCTTATGTTCCACAGTGTTACATGATAGCACCGTATTAATAGTGTTATGTACCTGCCCGAATGAACCGGCGGCATCCACGTCTTAATTACGCAAAAATATATGTGAGCCGTTGGCAAATTACGCAATTAGTGCCGACAATGACCTCTTACATTTATATGAATATCTCGGCGACATATGATGATTTGGGGTCATTCCCATCTTATAATTATTCAATTATTCAATTTGTTTGGTGGTATTTCGTTTCGTTGATTCCCTAATCAGAGACAGGAATGGGCACATCTATATTACATATACACATGGAGTTTCCTAACCATGCTGTAAACGTGGTACCTCAGGTCTGTACACATACTATAAGTGTATTCAAACCTATACCTAGATGCTGAACGTCATTCAGAAAGCATCCAATGCTCTTTAGTGTCAAAGTGTACATGTGTGTAAAAAAGTAATTATTATCTTGTGTTGAGAACGAAAGATCAACTTCAAATTATTTGATTACCAACACAGATGAACTTTCACTCTAATATCAAACTTATCTTAGTTCAGGAATTTGTCAAATCACCCACAAAGGACTCTGTTCTTTATGTGATGCAACTCTCTTAAAATAAAAACATTAGGCTATATTAAAAAAACCCATTTGTCTCAAAGCTCCCGTGCACGTTAATTAGTTGGTGCGTGTTAATTTTTTTAATTTTTAAATTCAAAAAAAAATTCAAAAAGAAAAATCACTGAGTTTCACAGATTTTTTTTCAGATTTTCATTGATCACATCATTTTAAATACAAAAGGTCACTATTACAAGGATTTCAATATTTTATATTTATTAATAATAAAAAAAAACTTAAAAAAACACCGCATTCCGCATTAGGTTTTGAAAAACTGAAGAGCTTTGAGTTAATAAGTTAATAATTGTGCAAATTTGCTAGTTCGCATTGTCACCTTCTACGGTAAGCGTCTTCTTCTTATTATTACTCTTGAGAGAAAAACTTACAACTTAACTTTTTCTGTACATGATTTTAATGTTCATTAAATCTGTGAATCTGCTCAAATGTGGACCTGGAGAAGAATTCTGAAAGTCAACTGGAAAGAGAAAAGAACCAACATAAGTACAGTATCCTGAAAGAACTTGGTGTGAAGAGACAACTGCTAGGAGAGCTATTCAAAAGGAAAGAGGACAGCAGGAGGAAAAGAGTTCATCAGAAGAAACGATGGTTCAATAACATCAAGGAATGGACTGATGAGTCTTATAAAGGCTAAGCGTCTAGCACAAGACAGAGCATCTTGGAGAAAGATGATCCGAAGATGTGAACGTATTGCAGCCAATCGTCACAACTGATGGAGGCCCACGACAAGGCAAGGCAAATCAGTACAGTGAACGTTGCATTTTATCAACGTTGTACCCACCATGATGCAGAAACTTGCTGTGCATCTGCTAATTTGATCACATTCCTGATAGGATATTATTACAGTTTGCGAAACGATCAGGGGAAAACATGGAAGAGACACGATCAGGTAAATGATGCAGGATGGAGGAAGCTCAAGCGCAGATTTCAAAAGGAAAACATGTGATTAAATGTGGAAGTCATTTAAAGGAATTTCAAGTGCTTTTAAATAAAACAGTTGTTCCGTTTCATGATTGTGCAATGGTTTACATACGGGTAACTGATTTCTGATGTTTGTGCCAGGAAATAGCATAGATTGAGCCGTAGGTACCGAATTTGTGGAAAAGGGGACTTTATGTTTAAATATATTTTGTGGGACAAAACTATTTTTAAAAGTTACCAAAGTCACATGTAATGAACTTTATTATCAAAATGTCTATACATTTTTGTTAAAACAGAATTGAAATATGCCAAGCTAGATGAAATATTGTTTTTGTGGTTTTTAAAAGGTGAACTAAATCATGTAGTGAACTTCAACAAAATGTAATTGTTTTTCTGGTAAAAAATCACCTAAGACGGTATACGGGGGTGTGCCGCTCTAATGGGTAGCTTTTTGGGCACAAAATCCCTAAACATGGGGTATAATTTTGTGCTGAAAATCCCTAATAATGGGGTCACCTTTTACAAATGGGTCTATTTGCGCGATTATTGTGTCTAGATATTTTCGCGCAAATTTGCAAAAATGAGGTCTATTTGTCCAATTATTTGCGAAAATTGGGTCTAAAATGAAGCAAAACCCCTAAAAATGGGTACCGTGTTTTCCAAAATCACCCCTAAAAAAGGTAGGGGTTTTGAATCTCCAGCGGCACAACCCCGACCAAACCAAATCCGAGTACCCCCCCCCCCCCCCCCCACCCGGGTCAAGATAGAAGATGCATATTGTTTTTGTAATACATTTCCCACACACACACAACCTGTTTGAGATCATCCAGTGTGTAGGGGTGGATTAACTGATTCACTTCACGGTCTTACCACGTCAATACAGACTGTGTGTGTTTTAGCCATATGTCCCTGTCTTTAAGTCATCTGAACTCATTCTCAAATCCCAGTTGTCTTTGGGAAGACAGGGGGTACCTCTTCTTGAGGAGCATGTGAGGCTACATAAATATATTTGAGTATTTTGTGGGTTTCAAATCTGGACTGGAATAGGGGTATTTGTTTACTTCTCATGTTTGGGTAGGTGTGTCAAAATACAATGTGTGCTGGTGCATGCTCAAACATTTTTTATTATTTTTTTCAAACACTAAATCTCGGATTAATTGTTTGGAATATTTCATGATCCCCCTTAAATTATGTTCACAATGATGTACCTCCCCTTCCCCTATCTTCTATCTCGATTGACCAACTACTTTCAGTAATCGGCCTTATCAGGCTAGTATATTTGGGATCATGATCATTGACCTGAAAAAAGATGGTGGTCTACATTTTGGAATGTTTATTACAGAGCTAGAACTACAATGCCAGTTCTCACACACAAGATCTTAAGATAAGATGTACAAGTATGTCCTTTAAATTAATAAAGTGCACTAATTTGTGCACAAAAACCTCCTCTTCATATATTCTCACGGTCAGGCTGATGTCATGCAAACTCTTAACTCTTTAAAAGGGGAAACCGCGCTAGGAAATCAATACCCGGGGTGGGGAGGGGGGGGGGGGGGGGGGGGGGGGGGGAGGGGGAGGTACTCTGAATTATTTTTGGGAAGGATGTGCTGCCAGCAAAATGAAAATTGAACCAAACATTTGACAATTTTGGGGAGAAAATGTGTTTACCAGAAACCCATAATTTTCCTAATGACAGGTTTTGCTAAAATGTTGGCGAAAAAAAGCAAAATGAAGGATTTTTAAATCCTTAATTTTGCTGTTTTAGACCCATACATTTATCAGAAATGGCTTTGAAAAGGGGTCATCCATTTACCAGAGGGTGAAAATGGGACCCTATTTGGCGGCACATCCCCGTAACCTCTTTTTCTCTAAGTACCCCTTCCCCTGGCAGAATGCGTCACCTGTAGCAGTGGGCCGTGAATCAGAGTGAATTCTGGGTAATTTATCAGCAAAGGGGACAGTAAACTTGGATGACGGACCATGAGAATGTTTTGTTTCAATTCAAAATTGAAACAAACTAATACAAAATTACTGTGGCAATGGAATTGTTTTTAATTTGTCAATAAACATATTTCACTTTCTCAAAATGGATGATGTGTATGGATTTTGGAACACACTATAGATATAAGACTCTGGAAAAGAGGAAAGTTGCGTGTAATATATAGGAGACAGGACTTCACACACAGTGGTTTTTAGACAGAAGATGCCTTGGAGCAAACAGTGATGATGAGAGAGTGAGGTTTATAAAGACAAACATTTTGATGGATTTACATTTTATCTCTGTCCATCTTAACGCTTTCCATGCAGCAGGCGGCTGCAGACGACATTCCAAAATTTCAAAAAATGTTTCAAAATTTTTAAAATGATTGAATTTCATTATCATATTTGGAATCACCATGAGAAATGCATTGAAATAAGTACAAACATGCCTACTATTGGTTCTGTAATCCTTGAGGTAGACCTTGAAAGTTGGGAAAAGCTTTCTGAAAAATCTGTTTTGAATATGGTAAAACCAATAGCCGCGTGGAAAGTGTTAAGGAGCTTGACCTGTTACAGTACATATCCAAGAGTTGTTATAAGGATTTAGAGGCCATGGGTCCAGCATACACTGCTTATCTTTCATTGCCTTATGGTCAGGGTGTAGTTCATCAACATCTATGTGTCAATGTATAGAAATGTTGACCCTTTTTTGATACCCAGAGTGCATTTGGTATATAATTGGATATGTATGGACCATTAGATTATGTATTGAAGGGGATTAGAATGTTAGTCTAGATTAGTAGGCCTACTCAAATGGCCACCCAAATAGTGTATACAATACAAGACCTGATTCGAATTGAATACATGCTACTTGCCCATTGGTTGTCGCTGTATTATATTTCTCCTTCTATATCAAAAGATTAACAACCACTTCCAAAAAAAGGTTGTTAATCTTATTTTAGCCTACGCTTGTTTAAATTTAATATATTTGTATATATACTTGTGTACTTGAATGGGAAACAATTTTGATGCAATAGGCCTTCTCGGTCAACACACAAAATTCCCATTTAGGGTATATTTTGGGCTACAGGAGAAATACGCTTTTAGGTGGTGCAGGAAGGAAGGTTATGGTCATGCATGCTTCAATACAGCTTTTATTTGACTCCTCCCCCCTCCTACCACCTTCACCCCACCCCAGGACAATCATGATGGCATCTTACAATATAATCAGGTGACAATGTATTGACTATAGACAGCCTGTGGCCCCATCCATCACACCTGTTGAGGAGACATTGGAACGCTATAACACTAACATAACACATGCCATTCTATTGAGAGACGTGGGATAACAATAGATGTTTACAGGCACCTGACATTGAGGGAGATAAGGTTGCTTAGGGACAGGTGAAACACAACATCACAAAGATGGACTAGCAATAGCATTGTATACATCCTGACATTGGCACTACAAGCATACAATTAGGCTTTCATAGACCTTTTTATCTGTTATTCCTGAATGTGTTATTCTATTTGAAGAAGATATGGTGCTATCTTCAGTAGATAGCAAGGGTGTTGTTTTTAGCTTTCTTAGTCACTTCATGTTATAAAGGATACAGATTTGACTAAAAAAACTGATTAATTTAAGCCTGTTATGTAGTGTGTTGTTTTGGGGTAAATATTTTCCCAGAGGGGGTGGGGGGGGGGGGGGGGGGGGGGGGAGGGGAGGGGCATCAAACATGTGTCTTTGGTTGAGACATGTCATCCTGTTCTCAAAATAAGTATGTAAGCTATTTGATTGGGAACATAATAATATGATTTTAGGTTAGTTCTTTTAAAACATGAACAATATTCGGATTGTAGCACATATGTTGGTGGGTGTTTGGTTTTTTTAGTTTTGAAATCAACAGGGGTAATACAAACTATTTAAAACAGGGTAAAGCTATCAGTAGGTCTACTTGTTAACAAATCAAAGCCTTGCAACCCAGCATGAAACCTACAAGTGATAACTTCTGTAGCAAGTCCACTAATACCACACCAAGGACTAAGAAAACTTGATGATATGATTTGGTCAGCGTTGCATTATTTAACAATAAAAGGCTCACTATTTCATTTCATATACCAAGGGGAAAGTAATTATTTGATATTAAATTAGTATACTATTACCCATTTGACAAGGTTTCAGTAACACATTCAACAGCAATTATCATATTATGAACAAGGACATGTTATAAGAGTATTATTTAGAGTCCATTTATTTTACAGGATCTTAATTCTTGAAGAAAGAAATGATATGGAGTCAGGGCCCCTATTCACAGTTTCTATTCAGTGTGGTTATCCACAGCAATGTCATTCATGTAATTAAACCATTGTTGTGCAATAAATAGCATACCCTGTATAATTAAGTACCTGTATACTAAATTAAAGGTGTAGGAATGAATGAAAACTCACATATTCTCCATGCTACACGCTTTAGCGGTTGCAACAAAATGGTTAAATGTGTATGTTCTGATCACGTTTTTTGGCTATGAATTTTTTTTCACATCATGATATTTTGCTATCAGAAGAATCCCCATATTTTTCTCATTATGTCTGTAAAATCTTAGGGGCCAGAAATATTCCATTTAGAAATTATAGGCTAAAATGTGGTGAATTACTACCAAACGTGGTTTACCACCAGCCAGTTAGTATACTACTCAATGGGCAAAATTCTTGTGACTGTGTGCTTCTAAAATTAGAACCATTGGAGTTATGCAACTCACACTTTAGAATGAGACAATTTTAGTGATGACCGACCTTTCATGTAAATGTAAAATAGAAAACATTAAGTTGAAAATCGGGCCAGCAATCAGAACATCTACCTTTAATACCATTTGTAACTCACAGGCAAGCACCAGCCCAGATCTTAGTATAGGGTTAATTTGTTCATTAGCATTATTAAGGTGTTAAAAGTACTTGGAAACTGTAATAACAAATACATGGGGTGAGTCTGTATCAAGGCTCAAGATAACAGGTTTTTTTTACCGGGAGCTACTTTTTTTCATAAGTAGCGCCCGGATCAGGGGGATTTATTGAGAACTGGGAGCTACTTTAAGTCTACCAGAAGCTAATGTTTTATTAAATCAAATAAGCAGAAGTGAAAGTCAATGTTTTGGGCAAGCTTCGCGGGCGCTGGTTTGGACAAAATATCAGCGCTCGGTTGTTTATTTTTCAGCATTACTTGGCGCTTTGGCAGAAGGACCGAGGGGTTATCTTGAGCCTTGGTCTGTATTCATGGTATGGGTCCCGATTTTGACAAGTTCATGGAGATCACAAAATAAATACTGTAAAAGGGAACATTTTTGCTCTCGAAGGAGCTATCACGAAAATGATAACACACACATATATTTCTTACGTGTAGGCCTATACTGTAAAGCATGAAAATTTCGCGCCATGAAATGTTCATGAATGACCATAAGTGGTCATTTTCCCGGCATTTAAATTTCACGATTGCAAAGTTCTTTACAGGCTGGCAGTCGTGTAACAAATGTTTGCGTGCATAACAGTTTTGTGAATTGGATGCCTTCGCAAAATTTGCGAAATTAAAATGCACGCAAAATGTTTACAGTTCATGTAGGTCTATGTGATGAAACTACAAATCGCGAATTTAAAAACACGCAGAACAGTTCAAACTCGGCAAAGCGCAACAAATTAATCGCAGTATTGAATACTTAACAATATCATCTGTCTGCCCTGTTACGTTATTATTTCCTAATAATTATGTAATTACAACATCCTTGGTTATCCATCCATTCAATACAACCTGCATGTGTGTGGTACAATCATTTGATAGTAATTGCTTTATGATTGCCCCTTATTGACAACGTAAATCAAACTTGTCACCTCATAGCAGGCGCACAATCGATCCCGTTGCAATTTTAACCGGAATATCAAAATTTGAAATGCTTGTTTATCGCGGCTATAGTGTAATCAGTTCCAAATTGGCGAAGCCTCATTTTCAGCAGCGAATGAATACAGAAGGACGCAGGCACACCTAAAGGCAACAAGCGCCATGTGTGTCGCGTGTCTGCATCCAAAACCGTGTGCATGGGGCCATAATCGCGCGAGTAAGCGTGGATTACTTTTGCGCAAGAAGAGATAAAAAACAAATATTTCTTGCCAATTTGGAAATGATTAAACTATAACATCCCAGGTTTTAAATGGACGTTCATAGGGAATAGACAAGACCGTTATGGATTGATTTTTTGTTTAAAGGTTGATTGTATACCGTGATTGGTCAATGATATGATTTAAGTTATTAATAAAAAAAAAACACTATAGATGAGGTGACATTTGTTGACATTTAGAACGCCCTCTGTTGGTTTGAGACAAAACACACCGGGCAAGAGTTCCTATAGTTTACATAGGCCAGATCAGGTTTTCTAACTAGATTGTGGTGTCACAGCAAATTGTTATCAAAACTGTCTTTAAACTTGCTTAGGAATGCTATAAGCTATCGCATTTCACAAAAAAACTAAAACTAAATGAGTTTTACAATTCATTAGAAAGAAATTTAATGTTGTCTTCATTAACTTTACTGTATATTCTGCCTGGAGGGAAACAACAGAGGGTGTCCCATTTGTAAATACATGACATCATAGGTCACCTCATCTATATTCTCTTCAAACATATCTTAGCTAACTAATTTTGATTGGCTCATTATAGGTATATTCAATGTTATTAATCAATAGAGGTTTAACCATGTAGCCAAGCAGAGCATACTACGAAGGGGATTCGCACCCGACCCGCTCTACATTCGATAGAGTTGGTACATGATGTCAAATTCATAGCATGAATTGTGCTATCAAATACATATCATGTATCTTCTTAGGAATGATAGGATTCTTGACAAGATGGCTGCTAATCCCAAACATGGATAACCTCTATTGAATCAAGTCATAGAGCGTGTTTCTACTGGGGAAGATACTGTTAAGAATCGGTAAGTTTGCCCAGTGGAACAGCCATTATACCGTTAAGGGTTTGGGTAATTCTAAAAAACCTTCACAAACCAGGTTTGGTACGGGTAAGAAACGGCAAGAAACCCAGTAGAAACAGAAAGCCGATTAATCTTACCGTCATGTGCCGTGAACCCTGTCACGCTGGGTTATGCACATTGTGAGGCAATCTTTTTCAGGTGGAGCGGCATTGTTTGGTATAACAAAAGGTAAAATGTCATGGTCCATCGACTAGATCAATAAACTTAACGGTAACTTTTCGCGAGTAGAAACAGGGGGGAATAAAAACTTGCCGGTTAATCTTAGCGTTTAATCTTACTGTTTAATTTGCAGTGCCCGAGTAGAAACACGCTCATAGTGATGTCTCAACTAGTATGCCTGGCGCTTATATAAGGTTATCAAAGCTCCAATTTCTAGGTTAGATCGACATGGCTATATGGAATTTAAAGCTGAAATATTGCAGTAATCAATGATGCCTATGCCAAATATGGAATTACATACTGTTGGCTCCTAACTATCGTCTTATGAACCGATCAATACAATAGCAATGCCTGTCAAATTATAGATTGAGGATGAGGGATGTGCCATTCCGGGGGAGGGGGAGGTCAAATATTACACTGGAAGCATGTGTGATCAAAGATGTGTAACAATTAAGGGGTTTCTTTTATCAGGCCCATTTACATGCATAATGGGGTCTAAAATCGACCATTTACAAGAAAGAGGGTACTTTTCTCGAAATAAAATCGACCATTTACAAGAAAAAAATTGGTCAAATGACTCAATAGTTCACCACTAATTCATGAACACGATAGACACTTCAATGAATAGGCATGGCCGAGTGGTTAGGACTATGGACTAGAAATCTATTGAATTATACCTGCTTTGGCTCGAGTCCTGCTGAATACCTTTTGTAAATAAGCGATTGAGACTCTGTGTGTTGGGAAATGGTGTATATTTTTACTCTTCACATTTTCATCCATGGATGTAATTGTCTACCTCCAGAGTATCTTACTGCATTCTGTCCATGATGTTTCACATTTTCATGTCAGGAACCTGATAACCTTTCACAATTTTGCATTCAAATGAATGTGATATTTTCCTGTTTTAAAAGACCTGATTCTTATTTCTTTTCTTGAAATCTCGGTTTGCGGGTGGGTCCAGGCGAACAAAAAATAGCTTTCTGACTGGGGTAGGGGGGTGGGGGTGTATTGATTTCAAATGGAATAACCTATTTTTTTCAGAGGAGGTGTTTTAGCCGCTACTTTAAGTAAATGAAATATGAACAGGCAGTGTCTCTTTAAGACTATCGGTTCACGAATGTGGGTCACTATATCACATTGCAAGATATCATATCACACCACTTAGTAAATAAAATGACATTTAATACCAGTGATTTGTTTGTAATTACTTTTACTTCTTTATCAAAATGTTTGAGAAAATATACATTATCAATTTACACTCTGCTGCAAGAGAAATAATTAAACACTTAGGCGAAGAAAAAACACCTGTTGCAGGTACCGGCAAACGGACATCTCAGATCGTGTCGGTTCAGTCGGTTGGTCAGGCCTTTTTTCCTTCTTATTTTCCCTTGAAAATGGCCGTAAAAGCAAAAAACATTTTTTGGGTTGGTATTAATTTGTCGGTAATGATTTTTTCCCAGCAATTTCTAAAAAAATAAGTCGGTCGAGCATGTCTGTTCAGCAAGGTTTATTTTTTCAGCGCTTTACTGCATTACTTTCTCTATATATTTTTGTCCTTTCTGAAAAAATAATTAAAATTAAAATGTTTCCTTTTAGAAAAATATTTAAAATAAAAATAATTACTGCATTGCTTGATCTGTCTCTCTCAGTTAAACAGTTATAAAAGTTGTTGTTTTTAAAATTTGAATACAGAAAATAAAATCTGTGCTCATGTACTACATTCGTATAAAATTCACATGGTCCAGAAGGAAATATGTGACCAGTCGCGTCAAAAAGAACATGTTGTCGGCAGTTTTGAGATAGAGGCCAATATATTTGGTGAAAGATAATGAAAATAATAGAAAAAAATATGCTTCTTCATATCATATCTTGTGATTACAAAGTCTGATTACCGTCATTTCAAAGCTTAAAATGTGCTCTTTCAAGTCATACCAATAACTCAGATTTGACTAGGGCCTCCATCATGTCCATTTCGAGGTGACGGGTCACATATAGGCAAAACATTAAATTGGTAAAATGTGGCTTTTTCTCATACTTACATACTGCTTCCTTGCCTTGCTTTAGTGTACACGTGTTGGTTACAGGTCGGTTTTTAGGTTCAGAGATAAGTTTTGGCTTAGGTTCGGATTTGGTTTGGTCGGGGAGGGGGGGGGGGGTGCCGCTGGAGATTCAAAACCCCTACCCATTTTTAGGGGTGATTTTGGAAAAAATGGTACCCATTTCTAGGGGTTTTGCTTCATTTTAGACCCAATTTTCGCAAATTATCAGGAAAATGGACCTAATTTTTGCAATTATTTTGCGAAAATAGACAAACATTTCGCAAAAATAGACCCGTATACCGTCTTAGGCGAGTACCCCCCCCCCCCCCCCAGGCTTATGGATGATAGACTGAGAAATTGAGAAAACTCTCTATATTAGCTGCCATAAGGCCATGAAAAATGGAGGGCGGGTTGGTCAGCCTGGCCTCCCCACCCTCTTATTTTCCCTTGAAAATTACCATAAAATATTAACACAATTTGTAAACATTTTGCCATTTTTTAAACAAGCAAAACAACTTTTTGGTCAGTATTCCTTTGCATGTGAAAAATTGTTTTCGCCAATTTTCTAAAAAAAGGGGTCGATTGGGCCTGTAGAACAGGGTTTTTTTTGTGTGTGGCCTAAACAGATAAGTTTTCTTTGAATAATCCTATATATAAAACACTAAGGCAAAATAATACATATTTAGCTTCCTGTCTTTTTGAGAAAAAAAACCTGCCTTTTTAAAAAAAAGGAAGGAGGAGGCCCTTTTTCTTCATTTTTTCCCTTTAAAATGGCCACCTGACACATTTGTCAAGATAGCTGGCCGGGCTTTTTTTCAAGATGGTTGCCTGCTTTTTTCAAAATGACCGCCACTTGGACTCAAGAAATTACATATTGGCTACTTAGACTTATGGGCAAGATCAAGATAAAACGAGACCAAATTAATGTCTTGTCCTGAGTTCCGAGATGTAGAGGAGCAGTTTATTTCACAGGGCAAACAGCTTCATACAAGGTGTTCTAATTTCTTTTCTCTCTTTTTTTCTGTCAGAAATCTTTAAAAAAGAGGAGGCGGCCCCTAAAAAGGAAGTGGGCGGGGACGCTAAACATGATTTGTTTTAATATTTGGCCTAAGTAGGTGTGATACATTACCTCCCCCTTCTGTATTAACTAGAGCAGATGACGTTGACAAATAACATGCTCGCATTACGATCAGGTCTGGTGCATCCGCAAAAGATGAATTTTCACGCAATTTGATTTTTCATATCTTTGTTGAGAGAACAGAAAAAAGTGACGTATACAGATTTACAATATTTGAATCAAAATAGGTCATATATTCCTCAAATGCAACAATAGAACTCATTTAATAATTGTTTCAACTATCCGCAGGATAGATACGTGATTTTCTTCGTTCAAAATCATGCCGTTTATGGTGTAATTAAGTAGGGCATTTGGTAACGCAAACGTTAGACCTCATTAACACTTGTCAAGTGGTAGATATGAGACTATCCTTCATTTAAGATACCAGGTGGACAATCTATGTTACAAGATGGGAGATCCAATATCAAACTAAAAACAACTATAGCCAGTCTGACTGATACTCTCGTAAGTTGGACATTCAACATTTTCATATAAATCAATCTAAATGGATCGAGAGAGATAAGTTTGGACTTTTTCTTACTCTTTTTGTTCTGTAACAATCCAATCATTTTAATTATTCAATTATTTTTACGACTAATATACTACCAATGGCGATAATAAATAACAATACTACAAAATACCGCCCCCCCCCCCCCCACCACACCAAAAAACATTATACTAATCTATTAGTTATATTAGGCAATATTAACAGACTTAAATATATTTCTTAAATTGGCCATGAGATGACATTGAGCAAATATGTGATGGTAAATTGTTCTAGACCTTAGGTGCCATGATTGCAAAAGAGTTGTTGCTGTAGAAGTTTGTGCTGTAGCCGGGATGGGAGGACATGAAGACAGTTTTCAGAGGGAGAGTGAAGAGTTTTCCCGGGAGTGTACTTTGCAATGGTTTGAATATGTGATTGCAACCAGCTTTAACCCTAACTCTACACCCCACTTTTTCAGATTTTTTTCTTCAACGTGGAAAATCGACCAAAATACCCCCCCCCCCCCGGGAATTGATCCAGGGACCTCTGGAACCCCCGATCCCGACCCCCCTCCTCAAATTAATGTCCTTAACCTTAACCCTACCATATACCACAACTTACCACGACCCAACCTGTTTGTATCACCGGAGTGGAAGTTTAGCCGTGACAACCGTGGTGTACTGGGAAAATAATTCTGGAAAAAGTGGGGTGGGGGTGTGGCGGTAGAGTTAGGGTTAAAGGAGAATTTCTGGACACTGGAAAATGAACCGTCAAGGAATGATTTCATTTCTCCATAGGTCTTTATAAACCATGACATAATCAGCTTACCTTTTGCATACAGTCACATGTCAATTACACCAAGTCAAACCCTGCGATCTGGTTAAAAATGCAGTGAGTCATTTTCAATTTCTCTTGGAAGTTAACCGAAACCGGATATTTTTAGTGATATTTTTTCCATACCCAAACTCTCATTACCAATTATAATTATCTTGACATGATGGCATCGATCAAACATCTGGAGAAATGTTAAGTATTCTCTCCATAAATATGGAGAAAAGACAGCATTTGATGTTGGATGTTTTAATTACTAAGTTCCTCCATATTCTAATAACATAAACATATGGGATTATAGAGCACTAATTGAGTATGCTTGAATAGTTTTAACGTCCCATGTTCGTCCGTCGTTGCGGGACTATTCTCGCCTTTTTTCCGTAATTAATCGTTTGGTGGATGCCTATAGGGTATGTACTGTGCGACTGAAATTGCTCCATAAATCAAGGGCTAGATGGAGAATGAATGCAGAGATATTAAAGGGGCACTAAGAGATCGCCAAAAATTACAAAAAAATGAAATTTGTAAAAAATGAATTGTTTCATAGGAACCCTCAAGTGTAAAAATTCTCAAAAAATTCTTGAATTTGTACGAAAATTTGTACACTTTGCGATCCCACAATGCATCAGAAAAGGATAATCAATTGATTTTTACCTATTTGCGATAGACCTTATGGGAAAATGGTTGAATACTGTCGCTAGATAGAGATTCTGTTGAAGCAATTTATGTGGAGAGTAGTACTGATAATGACCGAATCATGACATTTTACATGATAGACAGCGAATTAAGGTAAACGGTATCAGATGGTAGTTGAGGGCGCACTCCAATACATATCTCTCAGTGCCCCTTTAAAGTGTTGTGGAGGGATTGGCTAATGTCAGGGGAGGGGGGAATTTGATAGGTAAAAATGCAAAAAAAGAAATGCACTTTTACTTTAGGCCAAAAAAAGAAAGAAGTAATGTTGTCCTCCACAGCTTTCAGAGAGGAGGGGCAGGCATGCTGATTTTTTTTAATTTTTAATTTTAATTTTTCTTATACCAGCGGAAGCTCAAAGTTCAGCCAACAAGAAGTTGTAATCACTCTAAGAGATGTTATAAACACTTAATTTAATATTCAATGCCATTTATAAAATGTTTAAAAAAGCGATACGATTCTTAATTACTTCAAAATCATGGTTTAAAAAGTGAAAATAACTGTCAGGTCTGCGCGACAACTTATTTTTCACTTTAAATTCACTCTAAAGCCGAACGGTCGACGAATACTTGCAGCACCTTTATATGTTTTACAATAAGAACACTTTACAATGCACCCTGTTTGTTGTAGTAGCATTACAATTACAACAATTATTGCTTTCAATCATTGAAAAGACATATCCATCAATACCCCACAGATGTTCCATCTACTATATTAATTTAACAATAATTAATGTTTTAAACAATAAGAGTGTGATTTGAGGGAAGCAAGGACTTTGTGCTTGTATAACACTTTGCAAAATCAACACCTTGAGAAAACATTTTGATTGAAACCCGGGGGGGGGGGAATTGGATTTGGTTTGGTCGGGGATGTGCCGCTGGAGATTCAAAACCCATACCCCTTTTTAGGGGTGATTTTGGAAAAATCGGTACCCATTTTTAGGGGTTTTGCTTCATTTTAGACCAAATTTTCACAAATTATCGCGAAAATAGACCTAATTTTTGCAAATTTTCGCGAAAATAGACAAAAATTTCGCGAAAATAGACCCATTTGTAAAAAGTGACCCCATTATTAGAGATTTCCAGCACAAAATCATACCCCATGTTTAGGGATTTTGTGCCCAAAAAGCTACCCATTAGAGCGGCACACCCCCGTATACCGTCTTGGGTGAGTACCCCCCCCCCCCCCCCCCACCGGATTGAAACTTGTCATCAGGTGGCGCTAGCTTATTAATTGTAAACTTGAAATGCATCTTGGGAAGGCCGATGGCTAGATTTGGACAGATATTATAATTATCATTTAGACAATACATCGTTTGTTCGTATAGTCCTCGCTAAACCTTGGATGTTTGGTAGCCCATCTACAATTCAGGAAAATTGGTGTTGGAACACAGACTCCATTTCTCCGCTTATATCCCACGTTTAGGGACCATTTTCAAGCGCTGATTTTGCTTGTATGGAGAGCTTGAGCTATCTACTAACTCATATCCATACCCCACCCCACCAATCAATGTTGAGGGTCCCAACGTCCGTGGAGATGAAACTGTTCCGAACAACATTGAATGGGGGACTGGGGGTTGCTTTCAAGGAAGTCCTCAAAGTGTTTCAACAGTAGTATTTCCAAGATTGTAGTTGAGATTTTATTCAAAAAATAAACATATATATGGGAAATGCCAAAATTGTATACATAAAAACACTGACTTATAACCAAACCCTGGGACCAAATCTGGCACAGAACAGTGCTTGAATAGGAGTGGTTCTCTGTGATAATAGGACTATATGTGATGCGATCTGAGAAAACCCGTCGGATGTCGCAAAATGTGAACTAGGGATTATGGGTAAAAAATTTAAAAAATATATTTTATTTTATTTTTTATTTTTTAAAAAACAATTAGTTTCCAGTACTTTGTGTCATCATCTGTCATGAAATTTCACCTTCAAAAACTTACTAAAGTCACTTTTATTATTAACCTTATAATGTTATTATATTGAACTATGTATTTTTTTTGGCCTGTTTTCATGATTTCTTGTTTTGTAGCTTTGGGTGACATCACAATCATCATTCACTCATAACTTTTTTTGTAGTGATCGTAGAAAAATGATCGAAACAGTTCTGTAATCAGCACAGTTTTAGCTTTCTTATGATATAAATATCTCCAATATGAAAAATGCCACCATGTTGCGGGTTTTCACAGATCGCATCACATATGATTCGTCCAGCCACGGCAAACATTTTGCTCATAATAATTTGATGTTGAAGAACGCATCGCATCAATCGTGACCAAAGCTTCAATATTTAGTGTATGATATTTGATCCTGAAGAAGTCTGTGAGCTAATCCTAATGGAAGCTTGACAGTAGATAGTTTGAACTTGTCCGGATAGTAAACCTGTTGATATTCTGTACCTGTATATCTCACCCTAAGGGAGCACAACACTATGTCGCGTCCCATTGACTTTACACGGCGAGTACTCCATATTCAAGTCGCTGTAAATCCAGAGTGCTCGCGACTAGATCAGTGAAATTTCGATATGTTTTAGGACCATCTGTGTATTTTAACATATCTCAATATGAACTAAGAAAGGCCGTCAAGATTTTTTGCTAGAAGCCGTTGAAATTAAATGGTATGATTACGCGAGTAAATATTCGGTTCTAACCCGTTAAGGTTCTAACCCGTTAATGCACCATGTGTGTAAATCGGCCCGTTATTTATATTTCAGCTAAACTCATCGAATTTTCTGTTGTAAACATTAAATATATAGTCCATAAAATCCATAAAACGCAAATTTGATATCATTACCAGTAAAATTGATGCCAATTTTGCACATTCACTTGGTCAAAAGGAACTATTATCGTACTCAAGTTTTGCCGGAAGTGCCGCGCAAAACCGACTTAGTGGTGTGCTCCCTTCAAGGTGACACTTTTGGTCAAAATCATTAAAAATTTGATATCAACTTGTTCAGCACAAAATTTTGAATAAACTAGCCAGATATCATGTCAATCGAACACTCCGTTTTTGAGATATGCTCAGATTGCGGAGAGCGCATCTTGCGTAAAATCACTATATTCCGGGTTTTTTATCCTAATCGGACGCGCGTTCTAGGCCTACACTCACATACTCAAGTAAATTCAACTTTTTTGAGTGAAATCCGGGGTGCAAATCCAACCGATTTTGATTTTGATCAGTCACTGATAATGTTGAACTAACATAACAACTGAAAAAGTCACATTTAATGTATAAAAAAGAGCACCCCCCCCCCCTGGTCCTTGTTAAACCAAACAATTTTGGCATAGTGCGATATTTAAACTGCCCAGATCTGAAATCTACGCATAGATTTGGGTGAAACCCGACTTCAGCATTCACCATTTGTGGTATTCCCGTTTCGTGTGGAGCACCGGTTATTTACCTTAAAGGGAGCACAACACTATGTCGCGTCCCATTGACTTTACACGGCGAGTACTCCATATTCAAGTCGCTGTAAATCCAGAGTGCTCGCGACTAGATCAGTGAAATTTCGATATGTTTTAGGACCATCTGTGTATTTTAACATATCTCAATATGAACTAAGAAAGGCCGTCAAGATTTTTTGCTAGAAGCCGTTGAAATTAAATGGTATGATTACACGAGTAAATATTCGGTTCTAACCCGTTAATGCACCATGTGTGTAAATCGGCCCGTTATTTATATTTCAGCTAAACTCATCGAATTTTCTGTTGTAAACATTAAATATATAGTCCATAAAATCCATAAAACGCAAATTTGATATCATTACCAGTAAAATTGATGCCAATTTTGCACATTCACTTGGTCAAAAGGAACTATTATCGTACTCAAGTTTTGCCGGAAGTGCCGCGCAAAACCGACTTAGTGGTGTGCTCCCCTAATGTTGATAGACTACTCCATAGTCCATTTATGTTCCCTACATGTTCTGTGGTAGTGGGAACTCAAATTTATTTCTTCTTTTTTCTTGACTGGTGTTACTTGAACTAAATATACAGGACAACATATCAACATTTGGGAATATTTGGATTAAAATGATCACATTTGTAATTAATGGGAATAACTGAAGGCAAAACATCTCAGATTTTAACAACATTTTGGAGGAGTATAGTATAGTTATGTTTGGGTGTGGTTGGCATAACTGCATTGCTATGAGGTTTTTATAAAATGTGACGTGTTCTACCGAAACCAGACGGAATTGGGCAGAGCTCCAAACTGAGAAATAGCCCAAAACATAATTGGTGGTGATTTTTTTGGAATTTAAGTTTCTGGTAAATAATTAATCTTCAGAGTGTCTATAACATTATTGTGAAAGATGCAGATACACAAATCATCCTAAATGTATGTTTCAGTGATTTAGAGGGTGATATAAACATGTAAAAGCATGGTACAAAGTAACTTTAAAGGGTGATATCTCAGTTTGGAGTTTTCATAAAGACCGTAAAAGACAAATTGAAAATGATGTAACTCCGCTTTGGGAAGTCCGATTAAAAAAAGAGAGGTACCGTTGTAAAGCTGAAGATCTCTACTTTAATAATCAATTACTAACTCAATTTTGATATCTTGCCCAATTGTGACTGGTTTCGGTAGAACGTGTCACAAATTACCCATATTTTAGACTTGCAACTCAGTGAATTATCTACAGGTCATTTTGAAGAAGAAAACAATTGGTTGTATGATTTCCCACGAAACCTGTAAGGCATGTGAACTGCAGAGCCCAAGCTTACACCGAAATCAAACTTGACTGCTGATATGATCCCACCATAATCTGACCTATCGTCACCCTCAGATCACATAAGACAAGAGAACTTTTCATCATGTTGTCCAACGACATTACCTTATTTATTCCGAAACGTTGACGAAACGCAAGTTTATTGCAATATCCATGTCAAGTTAACCCTCCTCATAGCATGTTTACATGATTGTCTTGACACGGCGGTTTAGTCGGTCCAAAGCAGTTAATAATACTTCCATCCAAGGGAAACACACATCCGCTCTTTCTGCTATCGTCTGGTCTTAGCTACGGTTGCAATGAAATCTGAAACTGATGCGCCTGGAAGTATTTAATCACCGGGTATTTGGGAAACATGTGGGATTTATGCTATGAATACAACAGTTTGAATTGTTACCCGGCGGTGTGTCATAGTACATTGGCTTAATAGAGATATTGATAAGGGACAAAATGATAATCAAAGTCATCTGCCGCAATGGGTACATGTCATAAACTATAAGGATGCGCATGTTACCTCAATTGCTGTCGTTCTTCATCGGTTCAAAATAAGTGTAAGTGGTTAGAAAATACACAGGATTGGGGCTTATTTGATTATTTGACTCCTGTGGAAGGAAGCTGAAATGGCTTCTAGTTTTCACATGAATATCACAATTTTGGATCACTTTTAATTCTAATTTGAAAATAACCCCTGATTAATATCTTATTTATTATCATTTTTGTGCACCAAAAAATTATGTTTGCTTGTTGATAAAAATGATCTAAATTGACAGATGAGTTACACTATTTATCTAGTATCTTCTGGTTCTTCCAGATAATATCTTGTGAATTTGAGGCCATTGTTTCATAGCCTGCACTGTCAAAAGAAACGTTTATATTTCTGATAACACTTAATAAACACTTCAACACGTTTATTTTTGTGTTTTACGTATAAAGGTATAGGAGGCATTGCATACGATAAACGTTTGCATAAACACTACAACACGTTTATAGAGGTGTTTGTTGTATAATCATTAACACCCCAACATGTTTCTTATTGCTGATATAAACATATTGGTGTGTTAATAAATATTACACAATTACCTCTATAAACGTGTTGTAGTGTTTATGCAAACGTTTATCGTATGCAATGCCTCCTATACCTTTACACGTAAAACACAAAAATAAACGTGTCGAAGTGTTTATTAAGTGTTATTAGAAATATAAACGCTTTTTTTGCAGTGTCGGATAGCTTCTGCTTCTGATGTGCTTGGAAAATCTGAGGTCTTTCCCTGGTAATTGTATGGCAATCACTGATAGGTTATCAACCCTAACCTTACTAAATCCAATCCAACAGAAGCACCGCACCGGTGCACCCACTTTCCCCGTCAGTCTCAATCTCATTGCGCAATCACGCAAAGGTACATTATAGGCTTCAAACAGCTATTTTGGGGGGTGTACAACCCCCTAGCATGATGCAAGATCTCCTGGACTCTGGATGCGACAGTCCAGGTTCGATATCCCGGGGGTTGGGGTTGGGGGGGGGGGGGGGGGTGGCACACCACATTTGTTATGTCATTATTAGTCCTGTATTTCCCCCGGGTTAGCTTGATTGTTACAAAACACCCGATTGGGTGGGGGAAATTGCTTTGCTTGTTTAAACCTATCTGGAATCACAAATCTGTATACGTATACAGTGGAACCTCGTTAACACAAAATATGTTAACACAAAATTCTTGTTAACACAAAGTGTTATTCAAGTCCCAAGCTTATAGTTTACTTTTATAAAATGACTGGATAATACAAATTCCTGTTAACACAAACTAAAATGCAGGGCCCAGAAAACTTTGTGTTAACGAGGTTCCACTGTAATAATGATTACGCGTGTACATTGGGTTCCAGTCATGCATCCAGTCGCACACGGAATAAAGTATACCGTACTAGTTGCAATAAGGTACAGTCCTCAAAATAAGTAACTGACCAGGTAATAAATATACTCTTAACTCCAACACTATAGCTTCTACGTAAAGATATTAAATGATAAAGTTGTAAGGAAATCTCTTCTCTTTATTTTGAGACATTGTTCATGAAGATCGGTTAATAATTGAGAATACTACATCGATAAGGATAGAACAAAGTGCAGTTTACATTTTCACACTTTGGTTTTGAACATGCAGGACCGTGTGACAGATATGTGTATGGGCTGCTTTGATTGAAGCGTCCCCATTCCTCATCTTATTATCAACCCGTGAGTTATCGCTACCAGTTAATCAATAATCTGCATGTTGCTAGTCCGAGGCTGCGAGTCGATGAACAAAATGATAAAATTAAAAACTGACTTTGTTTTGGTTTTGGGCACATAACTGAATTAATATTCATTTAATCTTCACGTGTAATATCTCAAATTGAAGTGAAGCTATTTCCTTACAACTTTATCATTTAATATTTTTATGTAAGAGGTATAGTTTTGGAGTTGAGAGCATATTAATTACCTGATGCACATGTGGCATATGTATGTGTAATATTCCATATCATTTTTGAGCGTATACTCCATTCGATTCAGTTATGTTGTGCTTCATAAAAATGTCATTTTCTATTGCTAACTTTTACTATTGTTCATCTTTTTTCTTTCATGCTGTGTCGTAAACAAATGCTTCAACTTCCGGAACATTCAACTCGTCAGGTAAGAGAAGCTTGCAGGCTAAAACAATATGATTATTAAATATCAGTAAAGAAGACGAACCGTTGGGCCCTTATGGCAAAAGAATGTATCTTATATGTAGTTTCCTAACAGTATACTTCCTTTTAACATGATTAAAGTTAGCTTTTTTCTCCATAAATCATGTAGTGGTAAAAGGCAGTATATTACTTTGATTGTCCTTACAAGTTGCAACCTTTTCCTAAGTGAGGATTATTGAACCAAGTTAACACAATCCTTGTTAAAAGGAAGTATATCATTAGGAAAGTAAATCTAAGATACATCCTTTTGCCATAAAAGGGCTGCGTTACAACATTGCAATATCTTTGAGCAGTATCGTATGCAATGACCTTTATTTACCTTATATATATTGTATAAGTAATATCAGATCTGGTACAAAAAGAGACGCATACCTTTGCAATATGATTTGCAACTTTTTCGTTTCGCCCAGGAGATATCTAGAAGCGACAAGCGCCAACTTTCATTTCACGATATAATACGTAACCACAGCAAATTTACATAAAGCACCTGCAGACAAGATCGTAATACAAATATTGCGTTTCAAAATTGATCACTTTGGTTTTTTGAGACGATATGCGAGTGTGTTGAGGCATCTGTAAGTTTCTTTAGGTGCGCGACTTCCAAAGACAGAGAAAGAAGAGAGTGCCGTTTCCCGTCAACGGCCTCGCCAAAACAAGTATCGTATAGGCACAAAGAATAACAGTTTTCCATCAAGAATTGCAAATGCCGAATATCCCTCGCACAACACCATGGGGGATAGTATGGAAAAGAGCAGAGCCGCATCAGCTTCGGTTACCATGACTACCTCATCTCTCATCAATTCCTATCATCCACATTGCTGTGGAGTTTCACCTGTTTCTGGTTGCCAAGTCTTTCACCTTCGGGGCAAGAATGGCATCAGTTTTTTGTAGTAATTTGGTAATTTAAGTGCGCGCCCCTAATCTGTTAGCCCCCAGACATGTTTTTTTTAGTGAACGCATAATATCCATGCATTTGTATGGGTGGGTGTTTGTCGGAACGGAGGCCGGGGGAGCAGACGTTGTTACTCCCCTCCCAAGTTCCTCTTTTTTCATCCTTCCTTTTGAAAGATAAACCCAACTCATTTTATCTGAAAAGTAATGTTGCTATACATTTTGTCAAAGTTTTTGACAGAAGCATGTTTATGCTTCCAAGAAATACTGTTATGGTTTGTTATTTATAATTTCTTGCGATAAATTGAAAATGATAATTGCTATAGATTCCTAATCCTATGGATTAAATCTTAACACTTTCCATGCGGCAGGCGTCTGCAGACGACATTCCAAATGTTCACAAAATGTTCCAACAATTTCAAAAGTATTGAATTTCACAACCATATTTGGAATCAATATGAGAAATGCATTAAAATAAGTACAAACACGCCTAATATCGGATCAGTGAACCTTGAGATAGACCTTCGGAAAGGTTTCTGAAAAATCTGTTTTGTATTTGGTAAAACTAAATAGCTGTGTGGGAAGTGTTAACGTTGCCCATACTTAGTGTGAAAGTCACATTTTGTGTGCATGGTGTTTAGATCTTTTGAGGTGTCCTACTGGCATACTGTGAATTGTGTTACACATACCTAGTTTGTAAAAGGTTCGTATCTGTTTTCTCAAGTCTCATCTCTTGCATATCGAGTTAATTTTTTCCATAGAGTACATCATCCGCCAAGTGCTTCACAAACACTTGTTTTGCGATAAACTACTATAAAGCGACGAAAAAACAACCTGTTTGGGTCGATCTGTTGCACGTTTCTTTGTAGGGGGGGGGGGTCCAAAATGTTGGTGAAAATTTGTGACTTTCGACAATTTTGTACATTTTCAAAACATTTCAACATTTGTCCGAACAACTTTAATAAATGTTTTACATTTTTATTTTTTATTTTTGAATGGGTCATACTGCGTGACACTCATATTTTGAACACATTTGATGGTTCTGAACAATGTTCTGATGCATCCGAGGTGTTCAAAAACACTGCCTTAGATCACTAGTTTTTCCGAATCCATCCAATGTGTTCAAAATATGAGTGTTCTAAATTAGCACACTAGTGTTCAAAGGCAGTGTTTGTGAACACCTCGGACGCGTCAGAACAATGTTCGGAGCCATCCAATGTATTCAAAATATGAGTGTAACGCTGAACGCTGATGTTCTTTATTTCTTTTTGTTTTGAACCATTTTCTCTAGTGTCTTCTCTTGCAGGCACACTCATCTTCCATAGCGACACACGATGCATCTATCTATTTAACAAACATGGATGAAAGTCGTTGTTTTTCATTTTATATAAATGTCATGGCAATAATACAGGAGTGCAATTAGATTTGGTTTCGTCTCTAGCCGAAAGCAACCATAATTCTAGATGCTGCATTCTGAGTTGTCTGATGATTGGACAATACGTAAAAAAATACAGCCCTGTCATGCTCCAGTATTACTTTCTAGCTGTCAATTTTAAAGTTTGTTTCAAATTGGGAATTCTTTTTTTAGACAATAAAGTTTACATAAAGTGTATTTCTCAACCAAGAGGGATTGTTATCTACTGTAAGCGTGGACATTTTCGCGCTACATTAATTTCCGCACTCCAAGCACCAGCTACCGCGAAAATAAAACATGCAAACATGTTTATTTTGTGTATAAGTCAAAAATCAGCAAAGCGCGAAAACTTAATAGCGCGAAAATAACGATAATAAAAAAATGGGGGTCTTAAGAGCGAGCAGAAGAGGGTGAAAATGGGGTCTTCAGGGTGGCACATAGCTATACCCCTTTCAAATGTCATCCCCCCCCCCCCCCGGGTCAGGAGGGGTAGGAATACATCACTCTGTACCCTTTCTGTATTAGAACGTAAAACCATTTGCTAAAACAATGTGACCTCGCAACAATGTGACCTCACCACCTTTGCAACATTAACAAAGCAAACGTTAAAGAGGGAAATAGGAAAAAAATGTTGGTGGATGTTACTTATTGCCCGAAAAATCAGGAAACAACAAGGCATTGTATTTCATGTCAACACATATCCATTACTGCTCTCCTCATTTAGTAAAGTATTTGGAGACATAATTCCGCCTACAGGTAATGCCTCCCAGATATAGTAGGACACCCACTGTGGGAGAACACAGACAAGGCTATTAGAAACACAAATATTAACTCTTTGGGTACGAGGCGGTTGAATTCGGCACCACGATTCTAACATTAAATTCCAGTTTGAATCTTTTCCATGGATATTCTCACAAATGTTGGGAGAAGACTAAGCATGTTTGGACTTGTTTTGTTGCATTTTAGGAGTCCATTCCATTCCAAAGACGATTAATATGTTGACTAAATTTAAGGATTTATTAAAAGAAGAAGATTTTGACTGATAATATCAGCATGAATTGGTCTATATAAAAGGTTGTGATTATTGTGGTAGGAAGGCTATGGTCCTGTGGTTGCACTCCTGATTACCCATTATGCTCTGGGGGACAAGCAGAGGATAAACTTTGCACCAATAGGAAACCACATAATGTGTATATAGGTTTGGATAGGATTAGTGAGGGGGTGTAAAGTATCGCTACGGGAGGGGTCATTGGTTCTAAGATGGCTATAGGTCAGTGGTTCGGTGGTGGGGGACTGTATTTCAAACCAAAAGCGTCAGTATTTGTCTTCGTCATTATTCTTGACTTTGATAACATCAAGTCGTCTTTTTCAATCCCCTAAAATTAGAAATTACTTAACCTACTTGTTGTGTTAATAAATTTCCCTTTTGTCACTTGCGTGATGAATCGATTTTTCGTGTGCTTTCGAGCGATCTATGCTCTTTGCGTGACCAGCCAATGAGCGCGTGTGTGGGCGTGTTGTTATATCATCCCACTTCCTGTTTGCGAAATGTATTTGTCTCACAGTTGTTTGCTCATTCGCTCTGTGATTTTGATGAATAAGCACGCTTTTTTCAGCTCTGCAAATTTAATTTTCCCACCCTCCCTCCCAAAAGGAGGCCTTTGGCACAATGTACATATGGGCTTTGCTGTTTATTCCCATATTTGGTATCGTTATTATTTATACATTCCAGTTGATTTGGCAGTTGTGGTTTTTTCTTTCAATGTAAAGAAGTACTTTACAATCATTTAAAATTGTAACCGTTGATATGCATTATTTATTCAACAAGTATTTGTACAAAATGTAATGCAAATTGTGCGTTTTCCCACAAAGGAGTTAAAATTTGGTTTAAATTAAGCCAGTATGAAATTATGGAATTTTATTGTTGGTACTCATTGTATGTACATGTAACAAAAAGGTATCGTTAAATTTATGCAAAGATCGTAAACAGGATCTTGGAGTTGTTCCTACATCATTAGTCGAATAGTGAACGCAAAAGCGGGTGGGTGAAATAATCTTTCCATCCTCGTTGTTAAAATGTACGTCCTGTTTAAATCTGTTTTCAGCCTTTTTGTAATCAAAATTTGTGTAATGCAATTTTAAAGGGCGACAATTGCATGCCTACCCTTTTAAACTTGTTATAAATTCGCGGTTCTGCGTTAATATGGCTGTTGTGTCTATGTCAATTCAATTCAGTTTTGGTTGGGTATAGGGTTCATTCCTTCCACGTTCGTATCGTATGCTTTGTAATTAATTCTGACGTCAGCCCTTAGTACAGTTTGTGGTCGTGTCTGGGCTGGATGGGTAAACGTTCTTACCATCCGCGTTATACAATGTAGGTCAGAAATTCGTACTAATTATATTGCAAAATTATTATATCGTTTGAATTGTTTTGGCGTATGTAGTCAGTGCAAAATAAATAGCAGACTTGCTTATCATCATCACGGTGGCATCCGCAAATGTTGGTCTAGTCAGTGTTATCCTTTCTGAGCGTCAGGTGGCAACTCCCTTGATATTTTGAATATCATAGTTCAAAAAAGTCCATGGGTTGGCTTAAAAGATACCCTTTTTCATAAGTCTCAGAAAAAAACAATTCACACATATAGTGTATGTTCAGTGATATCACTTGGGCTAGGTCCAAATTCTGACATAATGTCTACACTCTTAAAACAACATGGTCACTTTGACTCAGGAAGACATCAACTATGCACCCAACATTATGAATAGGATCATATTGTGACCACTTTAAAATTAACCATTTCTTTAAGAGTGCAATTGCTAAAAGGAAAGACCTCGCTCAAATATCGCAAATTATATCCAATTTAAACCAACTAATTTGTGGGTTTATTTCCCCTTATAATTACAAATGTTTTGTGGGGTATGTCACCACCATGTTCAATACCTCCCATTTCCTTTCCCATAGGGCAATTGCATTAACCATGACACCAATATAAGGCAAAAAAAAAATGTTGTGTTGCCCTCAAGTGGCAAAAATTTAAATTCGGGTCGGTCGGTCGGAAATCCTTTTTCAAAAACATTTTTAACATTTTTTTTCTTCAATTTTTTTTTTTTTTTTGGCTGAAAAATATATGGTTTATATCAATACAAAATTGGTAGATGCCCATATGTCAATTTAACTAATGTTTCTAGTGTGACAATAGTCTAAAAAACATTTATTTAGGCTTATTTATTCATTTCCAGCAAGAAATAGTAACATTTAGACACTTGTAATCAAATTTAAATCTAAAAAAAAAAAAAAAAAAAATGGAAAACAAATTTTGAAAAAAAGAAGAAAAAAAAGAAATGCGACCCTAGTTTTTACGATTTTAGGGTCGGTCGCTGAGGGCAACACAACTCTTTTTTTTTTTGCCTAACAAAGATGAGGTACAGGAATAGCTATTATTGGGCTCTACAGGTGAATGACCCCAAGTTGGGAGTTATTTTATCGTGAGTTAAACTGGCGAGTTATAGCAGCCATCTACATCTTGTCGAGAATGTTAACCCCCTGGGATCTACCCCGTCTATCTTACAGTGGTTCTGATTGGTTTATTACAAGATGTACTCATATGAATAGCCAATTCAAATGCAGCTTGTAAAATGTTTCACTCCCATCTTTATCAGGGATACAATTATTCTAACAATGTCTCTCATTGGTTCAATAAATGATGTATCCATTTTTTTAACCAATCAACCAGTAGTTCTCAGGGGGTTAAACTGTGTTTAGGATTTTGAGATAAAAGAAGATGCACCTGTTTCATGGTATGCATTTGGTAACATGGTCCATGCATTGAATTGGACGTATGGTGTTCTTACTAAACAAATTGGGAATTAAATAGTTCTTAACACCCTACTTTTTGGAGAAAATAAGTTCTTAAGGCCATCAAAACTCTGCTCCAAAGCCCCCGTTTTTGAGACCTCCTGGATGGCACACCCTACCCAAAAATATGTTGAGTGCAAATAACTTGAATATGAATGTGATGATCCTTTGTCAATCGAAGTACAATTTGGGGCTCTATCAGAGCAGGAACAAAGATATTAGGGAATCATTTGGTGTGATCTGCTCAAATAGTTTCCACCCTGCAAGTGAATACCCTCACACACATCTTTTCCAGAGAGCGCCCTCTATTCATGATTTTTTTTTTAGAAAGTAGATTTTCTTGCAGATTTACATTTCTGATCATAAATCGTACATACATTCCAAGTTACAGAGCGATACAATTCCTAATTACCTCAAAATCATGGTTTTAGAGTGAATTTATAGTGAAAATATAAACTGTCGTGTTATCCCGACAGTTTATTTTCATTCTAAAACCATGATGTTGAAGTAATTAAGAATCATATCGCCCTGTAACTTGGAATGTATGTACGATTTATGATCAGAAATTTAAATCTGCAAGAAAATCTGCTTTCAATTTTGTTTTTGATGTTGAGGGCGTTCCCTGGAAAGATCACATAATATACCTTTAATTAAAGAAGTGGGATGGGGGTGGTTTTTATCAACCTTTGTGATATACAAGTCAAATGTTTCCCACCCCACTTTCAAGATAGATTGATGAGCTTGTTGCATGCCTTTGATATCTAGATAGATTTGGATACACTTAGAAGAAGCAGACCTTAGCAAAGCTATACTATTCAGGTTTGAATCAAAAGGTCATTGGCGCAATTGCTGCCCGCTCGTTTAGTTGCATTTTCTTTTAAAGAGATCCTAGCATAGTTAACCACAAATACAGTCATAAAAAAGTAACTATACAGGTAATAAATGAGCTTCTAACTCTAAAAATATATATCCTACCTAACAATATTAAATTATAAAGTTGTCAAGAAATTCATCTTCTTTAATATGAGATATTGCACGCTAGAATCAGGTGATTATTGAGGAAGTGACACTCCAAAATGTAAGGTGAAGTCCGATTTTCATTTCTATTTTCTACACGCGGACCCATACGGGGGTGCCTTATCTATTACCGGGAGTGCAATTGGGGGATGCATGCGCATGTTTGACAGTCAGCCGTATTGTTCCGATGGATCAATGCGCCACACACACACTACCTGTCATACTCTCCCCGTGTTGAAATGTGAAAATGAAATTGTGACTTTACCTTACATTTTGGATTGTCACTTTTTCAATATTCAACCGATCCTAGCGGGCAATATCTAATATTAAAGAGGATTCATTTTTCAACAACTTTATGATTTTATATTTTTAGTTAGGATATATATTTTTAGAGTTAAAAGTCTATTTATTACCTGTATAGTTACTTTTTTTGATGACTGTATATATATATATACAACACAGGAGCTATTCATATTGGACATTCCTGCACTAGCTTCTTGATATATAGAATCGCTACTGTCAACACACATTTCCAGATCTATCTGTCCCAATGTGTGATTTAACCGTTTCTACCTTTTCATCTGCCGTGCCGGCCTATCCTGGTCGACCTGCGGAGGAAATGATCAAATATAAATGTTTTCTTTTCGGGTGCCCCAGGGATGAATTTACACACAGCAAGGTTGAAGGCATTTCAGCCGAGTAGAGATGGCCAGGTCTTCGCAGGTGTGTGGATGATGGTTTATTATTGAAAGAATTTCACTCCTTTAATCGATAACATTGTCAAGTTCAAGACTGATAGACAGTGTGTGTACTGTCATTATAGTGTATTCAGTTCATGGTGGATCCTGACCCTATATTTTGAATTTTGCTCCTTCAATCGATAACATTGTCAAGTTCAAGACTGATAGACAGTGTGTGTACTGTCATTATAGTCTATTCAGTTCATGGTGGATCCTGACCCTATATTATAAATTTTGCTCCTTTAAGGCCAAACAAAGAAGAAGGTCTGTCTCAGAAACATTGTGCAAAAAAGTTAAGTGCTGTGCAATTTAAAAAAAGAAAGAAAAAAAAGAAAATAGGCTATGAGGTATGCAATTTTTTTTTTTTTTGTTAATTTTTTTCTTCTTTGCTTATCCAAGCTTACGGAGAACTTTTTTAAACTGTTGAATTGGATAAAAAAATTTAAAAAAATAAATAAATAAATAAATAAAATTTTAAAAAGAAAAAAAGAAGAAGTTTTTTTAGTCCCCAGCGCATAGACCTACGCGCCGTAGCTCATTTCACATACCAATGCGGACGGGCTTCTGAGACAGGCTATCTTCTTTGTTTGGCCTAAGCGATTATATTGTCAAGATCATAACTGATAGTAATAGACAGTGCATGTAATATGTACTATCATTATAGTCCATTCAGTTCATGTTGATCCTGACCCCATTTGATTTCCACTTATTTCCAACTGTACTTTGCTGAGGATTGTGGCAGGATGTAGGATATTGTGTTAATTGGAAGGTATGTTGGATTGGAGATTTCTTTCTTTTAAACAGCTTTTTTATGACCTTTTAAAGGTATATTATGTGATCTTTCCAGGGAACGCCCTCAACATCGAGAAAAAAAATTGGAAGCAGATTTTCTTGCAGATTTACATTTCTGATCATAAATTGTACATACATTCCAAGTTCCAGGTCGATACGATTCGTAATTACTTCAAAATCATGGTTTTAGAATGAAAATAAACTGTCGGGATAACACGACAGTTTATATTTTCACTCTAAATTCACTCTAAAACCATGATTTTGAGGTAATCAGGAATCGCATCGCTCTGTAACTTGGAATGTATGTACGATTTATGATCAGAAATGTAAATCTGCAAGAAACTCTACTTTCTAAAAGAAATCATGAATAAAGGGTGCTCTCTGGAAAAGATCACATAATATGCCTGCAAGTCATTTTAGTATATAAAAGCCCTTCATCTTTGGTGGTTCAAATTGTGGTTTAAACTTTTTGGTGCGCTTCTTATGTATTTACCCACTGTAAATTGTATGCATTTACCCACAGCCAGATATAATAGATAAAGCTCAATGTTTTGTTAATAAGAGTTAAAGGGACACAATGTCATGTTGATTTTTTAAAAATGTTAATTAATTTACTTCAGAATTTAAGTCGAACATTAATAATTGCCTTTAATGTTGTTTCTACTAAAATAACACACCAGCAAAACTTGATTAAAACAATGTTTTAAATATGTTGGAATACCACCCTTAACCATGTAAAATGCTGATCGGGCCCGATCAGTATTTTTTGAATCAACGTTTTGTTGTACAAAGAGGGCTGATTTTTCTTAATCCTTATAGGTGTAAGTTCATACATGCAATACAATTGTAAAAATACACAAATCCCAGTTTTTATCATATATTTTTGTAATTGAGGGCGCTGCCTCCACCACATCTCTTAATGCCCCTTTAAGTCAGACATTGTGTATAGTACTCTCCGCCTTCAAATCATTTCTAGCCCATTTCTAGTGGGTGTAACCATTGGCATGGTTGGGCGTGACACCAAATTGATCAGACATATTCATACACTCTTAGTATAATTACGAACCAAACAGAAATCGAAACTTTGAGATGCGAAGTGCATTAAAAGTGTCCAATTGCACGCCATGTGCGTGCCGTATATGTACGCACCACACACCTTGATTCGTTGATCACGCAGCATGGGCTCGCCGATTTTGACTGCGAGTTCAAACAAAATTAATTTGAGGGGAGAGGTCTGTTAAAAAAAACAGTGCATGCAAAAAACAATCGAGTTAATTGTTTTAATTTGGTTATTTTTAACATAATTTTCAAATATTTCACACATTTTTCAATGTTCAATTTTGTGTGTGTGGCCTAAACAAGAAAAATGTCAACAGGATTGAAAATGGTTGATTTTAGACCCCTTATCATGTTATGCGCATAACGCACCCTATCTCAGGAAAGAAAAAAACCTTATTATGCACTCTTGTGCCCGGGGGGGGGGGGGGGGGGGGGGGGGGCACTGACATTGGAAAAGGGTATAGGTATGTGCCGCGCTGAAGACCCCCTTTTTCACCCTCTGCTGCTAGTTCTTATGACCCCCCTTTTGAGCCTGCATCAGTTCTTAAGACCCCCATTTTATTGAAAATTCAAAAATCGCAAGATTTTGCGTTCCAAAGCCCCAATTCTTCGAAAATTTTGCGTTCTAAAACCAAAAAACCCCAAATATTTGCGTTCTTGCTAATCATAATTGAACTATAGGCCAGTTCTCAAGACCTACTTTTTTGAAAAAAATCAGTTCCTAAGACCCTATTTTTCGTCATAAAATCCACTCAGTTCAGTTCTGTAGCCCCCCTTTTTGAGATCCTGTGCGGCACACCCCTACTAAAAAAAAAATGTTGAGTGCCCCCCCCCCCCCCGGGCTCTTGTGGTTACGTATGCTCACAGTTACAGTGTATTAGTTGACTGCCCCCCTCCCCTCCCCCCCCCAGGGTCCAAGATGTAAATTGTTCCCAGTTTTGATAGACCAACTGACATTTACCTCTGGCAACACGAGTCAGTCTTTACTTAACGCTTTCCATGCGGCAGGCGGCTGCAGACGACATTCCAAATGTTCACAAAATGTTTCAAAAATGTCATAGTTATTGAATTTCATTACCATATTTGGAATCACCATGAGAAATGCATTGAAATAAGTACAAACATGCCTAGTATTGGTTCAATAAACCTTGAGATAAACATTGAGAATTGGGAAAGGTTTCTGAAAAATCTGTTTTGTGTATGGTCAAAATAATAGCCGAGTGGAAAGTGTTAAAGAATATATCATCAAACGGTCAACTGGACACATCACGCATTGCAAATGACGCAATTTGTCCCTATTTGGTGTTGACATTTTTGGAGCAGGTGATTTTGTCTTCGTTATTTCTTAACGCTTTATTTACTCTGTAAATAATTTGCCTGTCAAGTTATTCTGATGTAAGGGTCAGTAGCTTTTAAGGGCACACCTCATTTTGAAAAATGAAAACTGATCTTACGATCATTTTGGGTCCATTTTGAATTAATTATTCACAAGGGCCGCCTGTTAGGGTTGGTGAGGATATTATAATTTCTTGTAATTTCCTCTCAAATAAAAATGTAAATGATTGATTCAACAGAGAGAATTGCCCGTGTATTGATCCTAACCTGAGGACATAGTTTTGGGAATAAGAAGATCTTGGATCTTGGATTGGTGAAACCTCCAAATACTCCAATAAAGTTTTGACTGGAGTGGAGGGAGGGGGGGGGGGGGTAGTTGGAGGAACGGAGAGGCCGGAAAAGGGCAGGTATGAATTTATTTTCGACGATTTGGGGAGAGAGTTTATTCCAATCAACGACAGACCTCATAAAGAAAGAGTTGGCATAGGTGTCAGTTCTTGGGTGCTTTTGTCGGAAGGGTGGATAGTCATCTTATAGTAGGACTAATTGTGATGCTGCACATCAAAAGGGAAGACTTTGCGGCTGTGTGTTTTTCAAAATATAGATGAAAACAGACAGAAAAAATGAAGAAAACAATGAGAATTTAGGAGTAATTTTCACTCGTAAAATCTGAATACCTTGATCAATTTTGATAAAGTTGGTCTCATTTTAAAGCTTAGAAAATGCTCTGATAGCAAACATAATAATCTCAAAATTGACTTCACCTGCAAAGTCCCTCTTTTACATTGTAATATTTCTGGATGCCTGATGTCAAACAGAACACTAATGTTGTCATTTGACCATTTTATTTTATTTTTTATTTTTCATTATTTTTTGATGATACTGATTTTTGATGTATGCCTCCTCGCGTCAAATATATCATAATAACATGATTTAGGGAGCGTGTTTGCCGAGAGTTTGGGCATAAAACATGATGCATGTAGGCCAATGCACTAGGCTCTCAGCTATGATAAAAATACTGTTAAAACGTTCAAATTTGTTTGAGGGTCTTAGCATTTACCTCATCTCCTCAACTTCAACATATAGAATGTATTTAACAATCATGAACACGGATGTTATTAGCTTATATGGATACTGAACACGGGTGTTAAACTTATGAACTGATATTGAACACTCGGTGTTAATATTTGAACATACATGTATGTTTAAAGGAAGTGTCCCGCAAGCACAACATTGAGCATTATTTGTTAGAAAAATAATTATCGAGCCGTAATTACCTAATTATATAGAACAAAACACCATACTGGTCACAAAAAAGAATAATAACTGCCATCACTCAACATGCAATTTTTAAAATTTGCGGCGATCGAAAGTCCCGGTGTCGATGACGTCATGGGTATCAGTGCTAAAATTTGCGCATGTGCATTGTATAACTATGACATCATCGACACTGGGACTTTCGATCGCCGCGAATTTTAAAAAGTGCATGTTGAGAGATTGCGGTTTTTATTTGTTTTGTCATAAGTGTGGTGTTTTGGTCTAAATAATTACAAAAGTTGGGCTCGATAGTTACTTTTCTAACATATAATGCACACTTTTATGCTTGCGGGACACCTCCTTTAAATAAACTTGGTTAGTGTTCGAAGACGTAACACCTAGTGTTCATTGCTCACTAGAATTACGTGTCAGGCGTCCAAATGTAGATGTGCTGTATCACAATTGGAAGACAGATCCAATTGATAAAATATTCTTTTGAAAGTCACTGGAATCAGTAATGTCAATCCAGAGCATCATGTCAGTATGTACAGGGTGAGTCAAATAAACTGCAATAGTGGAAAAAAGCCATTTTGTTTTCAAAACCAAAATGAATTTTAAAACTCTTTAAACGCTGCAAGAAAGACGTATTTAATTCTAACTTTGTGTGAAGAAATGAAGTCGATCGCATTCTTCGTTTGTCTTTGGTGGCCCTCTTTGCTGCACAACCAAATTTACATGTTTGTCCACGAGCACAGTGATTTTCAACTGAAATGGCACACATTGCATTTTCATATTTGGAATATCCCGCCAACAAAAATGTGGAAAATGTCAGTTTGTTATTAAAATTTAGAACATTATAAGCTTTCATAGCATGGTTATGGTAAATTGATTATGCTAACTTGAATGTGAGACACATTTTGCGATCTGATGCATATTTTGGGTATCTCGTGGACAAACGTGTGAAATGGGTGCACTGGTAAAAAGGTTCATCAAATGCAAACGGAAAATGATATTGACTTCATTTTTTCACACAAATTTAGTAACAAATAAGGTATTCTTATAAAGTTTTAAAAAATTCAAACTTCAACTTAGTTTTTAAAACAAGATGGCTTCTTTCTACTATTGACTCACCCTGTATTTGGGTTTGCCAAGGTTATGGAATATAAAATGAGGACTGGATTTTGGTCAGATGTGACCTCAATTCAGATTTGGGAAGGTTGAAAAAAATGAGCCAAATTAATATTGAAGAGATTAATTAATCAAGCAAAATTCTCTTAGATGTCAAAATGTGTTATGCATGGACCAAATAGTTATCAAGCTCAATTGAGTCGGAAAGATAAAATGGACGCTGGACTTTGATTTGGTCAGAAGTGACCTCGATATATTTGAGAGTTAAATTGATATTGGAGAGATGAGATTGATTAATCAGGCAAAAAGTTGCAATTGTCAAAATATCTGGTCATAGACACTCACAGTATATGGGAGGGATGTTTCTGGATTTCAAATAAATGAAATCCGAAATTGCAATTTATTTATTTCTGTTTCCAAGACTTACAGCATATAGGCCTACAGGGTGAGTAAAGTACAATAATTATTAACAATATTTATCATCTGAATATGAAGGCAACCTATAAATGTGACCTGTCACATCAAAATGGACATGAGTTATCGGTATGAATTGAGTGACCACATTTTTAAGCGTTGAAATAACACCATGTTGAAGGTAATTGGACTTTGTAATGACAAGATATGATTTGAAGAAGCATATTTTTTCTATTATTTTTATATTGGGCTCTATCTCAAAACTGTTTTGCCAACAACATGTCCTTTTTGACGCGACTGGTCACATATGCGGCAAAAGATGCATTCATTCACATCATTAGCAAAAAGAATCATGACATTTCATGGTACTATTTACCAGATATGAACTATTTTGGTAAACTTCCTGCATTTTGAAACTGAACACATTATTGAGTATTTTACTCAATAATGCTTGATATTAATGGACAAGTGGGTTCATGTATGGTACACAATAGCTAACTAATAAAGACAAATATTCTCAGTTGTTTTTTCAAACATTAAATCCGAAATAATGACAAAAAAATGTCATTATTACACAAATTTAGCAACAACAACAAACAATTTGGCTTTTGTGATAGTCTCGGACTAGAGTGTGGACCGTTTTCAATAGTGGAATTCAATAAATCTTATAAGAGAAAATATCGCAAATCTTGTTAGGTTATGAAATGTCAACTTTTACGCAAATTTGCATAAAATATGTTTACCACAACCAATTTCAACCAACTAAAATTCTTTAGAAAGCTAATGAGATAACCTGTCTGTTTAAAACAAAAACTTGTGAAATTTTTGCACAGATTTGAAGATATAAAATCCCAAAGTTGAGTACACTTTTTTTGACTCGCCCTGTATGATTCAACAGACAGAAAGGATGCACAAGTTGTAGACAAATTCAATTATGACATTGGCATTTCTACCTTAAGACATTTTCTCATCTTTAAAATGACACCTTGTTTATTAAAATTGTTCACCTTATTTAAATTTTATAACCAAAAAAGGGTCTTATTTATAAGGTCTCTTTATGTTCTTCTTTTTTTCTTGACTACTTGAATCTGTATCTTAAAAAAACACCACTGTACAGCAAAGTGCCACTTTATGATGAGCCATATGAGATTACTACTCAAACTTATTTGGAACACAATTTGGTAAAAAAAAAAAAGGATTTTGAAGATGAAAACTGGAGTAAAATCATAGAAATGATAAGTTTCGCCCCTACTTTCATGCCCCTCGTAGATAGTAAATGTTGATGTATTCTATGAATGTTATAGATTTTCAGTCATGACGTGTGTACAGAGTGCATCCGGGCAGATATAAGTACCGAACGAGTTTAATATGTTACCTTGTCAGCGGGTAGGATCTTTAAAATGAGTAAAAACTAAGAAAATGAAGATGAAAATCCATAGCCGGTATGAAATACTATCTGCTTGAATTTTAAGTTGAGGTACTGCAGCTGTCTTGTTGTTATGGCGATGACATTTCTTGTTTTAACCGCAGGACTGCTGAATTCTGCTCTGTAGTTGGCACTGGGAAAAATTGTATTTCGTCGCCAAATGCGCATTTTATACTACTGAAATTGCTGAATTGTTTTATTCAAAATGAACACATACATAATATAACAATGATTCTTGTGAGCATTTTTCAAATGTCAATTTCCAACAGGACTCTCACCCATCCTGTAAATCTGTGATCTGAGAAGTGTTACAAATTGATGGCCAATTTGGTTATCTTGATGATATACAGTACTCAAAAGGTAATATGCTCAGAACCTCAAACTATAGCCCCAACATATAAGATGATTTTTTTTTTAAATTGCGAAGATATTCTTCTCGTTAATTTGAGATATTACACATGAAAATTGACTGAATATTACCAAAGCTATGTGTCCAAAACCAAGTTTAATTATAATTTTTGCAGTAGCTTTTGCAATTTGGTATTCTTGATGATACCAGATAATATGCTCAGACCTTCAAAACTATAGCTCCCTTCAAAACTATAGCACCAACATAAAAATATTAGATTAAAATTGTGAAGACATTTCTTCTCGTTAATTTGAGATGTTACACATGAAAATTGACAGAATATTATTTTTTGCAGCTGCTTCTTCAACATGTGGCCTAGGTGTGGCCTAGCTATGGCAATAGGCAGATTATTGATTTTACAGTAGCAACAACTCGCCGCTCGATAGTGCGATGTGGATCGGGGATGTTACCATTGATCAATACGACCTATACGCAATACGCATACCTGTCACTCATGATGAAAAAGCAACCACATTTTACTCTATTACCGTAAATCAAAATGTAACTTTCACCCCAATCCACTAACACAAAACAAATTTGGATAAAAACAGACAAATTCAAACCCCTGGGCACTACCGGCCTATCTTACAGTGGTTCTATTTGGTTTATTTTATTGCGAGATATACTCATTTAAATAGCCAATTAAAATGCAGCTTGTAAAATATTTCACTCCAATCTTTATCAGGGGATACAATTATTCTAACACTGTTTCTGATTGGTGCAATAAATGATGTATCTATCTTTCTGACCAATCGGCCGGTAGTTCTCATATTGGATTATCATTGAACGAAACAAGATCTACAAAAAAATGAAGAAGTAATTTTGCAGTGAAAGCGCCTTCGGAGATGTATAAGCAGAAAACATATCGTGTTTGTTCACCGTTTACTGGAGGCACTGTTCCTGCCAATATCTAATAAAGCAGGACACTTGGCTAGCTTGAAATCAGATCAAAACGACTTCACTCAAGGAGGCGTTGTTTTTGCAGCGGCTCGTGTCCTTCGCTTACTGCTCCCGATTCTGTTCATCAAAATGAAACAGCTTTGCTCTTAATTTAGTTTGCAAATTTAGGGATCTGTAATTCGGTTTGTATAGATGAAGAGTATGCGCAGATTTTGACATTGGGGTCTCTCTTTGTTAGGTCTTTTCTGTGGTACGAGTGCTGTGACTGACAGTTATAAAAATGAAGGGTGATGGGGGAGGTTATAAGCTTATTATTGTGAAAGATAAACATATTTCTACCATCATATCTGGAGGGTAAGGATGACTTATCATTCGCAATTTTATAAAAATAATACTCCTTGGTTAATCCTGTAACGTAATAATCCAATCTCATCATCCTGAAGTTGATCCTTTCTGAGTTTAAGGTGAAAAATCTGATAATCTTTGCCTATAATTTGAAGTCCTGATGAGCACATTTCACTCATCATGATTCTGGATTTGAGTTATAAAACCAGGCGTCTATTCACTTACAGATTTGATGGGGGAAAAGCTAAGGTGATCGCATCATCGGGGCACCCACCTTTAACTATCTTATTAGTATTCAGATAACTTAGCCACCTTTTATTGTTGTCCAAAGTGTAACATTGTGTGTATATTTTCTCATTGTTATTTAATCCTATCCTTAGCATTTGTTACATAGCTTCTGAAGCACCTTGTCCTAGATTTATTTATTGTCATTATTTAATCAAGGATGCTCTACTTTAAAAGCATGGTGTCTTGACGAACTTTTGAAAAATGATTTATTTTCCCTTAAATTAATGAGCTTGAAATATGTGAATATTTAGAAAATGTAGATCTACACATTGGTTATACACAAATTATTTGAGATTAATTTTTTTTAAAAATCTTCACGATGACACACAGAACATACACACAGTTACTGGGATTTACAAAAAACTTAGTTGATTTCGATTTAGCATAGAGAAATATAACCTTGGATAAATTCACTTAAGAATTGTAAGCGAGGTTGGATTGGTGTCTCTAAGCATCGCCAGTGTATCTATAGTATAGCCCCCATCTCTTACCCCCTTCCCTAGATGCTCTATTCACTGTCACACATAAACATACTTGTGATTGATTTGTATGCACATACCCTCTCATTGGGTTGTTCCGTTTTGTTGATAAGTCTAAAAAATAAAATAAAAACATGCTTTTGGGTATGTTTGCAAGCTCATACTGCTGCTGTTTGTATAAACATACAGTCTAATTAAATGTTGTTTATGAAAGAGGTTAATGACTTTGATCATTATTCTAACAGGTTGTTGCTTGTATGCCAATGGAATTAGAAGAAACAAATTTGGTAAGCCCTTGGAATATCCCGCAGGGTTATGCCTCTCGATGTAACGTTAAGATTTGTCAAATTAACCTAAAAAACAGCTACGCAGTCATTACCCTCTAAAAATGAACATCCCGGGTTAAAGGTATATGACCCGATCACTTTTTTGGGGCTATGATTTTTTTTTCACATCAAGATATTTTGGTATCAGAAGATTCCCCATATGTTTCTCATTATGTCTGTAAAATATTAGGGGCCAGAAATGTTTCATTTGGAAATTATAGGCTAAAATGTGGTGAATTACTGCCAAAGGTGGTTAACCACCAGCCAGTCTGTGTTACTACTCATGGGCACATGTCTTTTGACCTTGCGCTTCTAAAAATAGAACCATTGGAGTTATGCAACTCAAACTTTGGAAAGCAACAATTTTAAGGATGACCTTTCATATAAAATAGAAAACATCAAGTTGAAAAATCGGGTCATCTACCTTTAAAAACATTTGTCTATATCAGTCTATCAGATAAAAGATACACTCTTTTACATTTTTTCCTACCCAGCCCCGTCCTTAGAAAAGATTCTATTGAGTCTTCTCGGCTAAAAACATTGATTTCCTTTTCGTGAAATATTTATACCTGTTTTTACAGAAGTGTTGTGAATAATTTATTTACATCCAACTAAGTACAGGAACTTGACAGTCTATTTTGGCGATTATACCTTTGTCCAGTGCTTAACCAGTATCTTGAGAACCCTGTGGCTTCCGTTGCTAACGGGATGTATGTTTGCTCTGCTGCAGCTAAAGGCCAGTTGGCTTAATTTAAAAGTCTCCACATATTGTGTAATAAGGAGGGGGAGAGGAAGGCACAGGTTTACGGATTTGAATGATGTTATAGAGGCGTATTGAAAGCTTGTTAAAGTTCATTTAGGCTTAATAACTAAATCCTTACATTCTATCAACAGAAAACGAAGTGCGCAGTATTAACAACTCAAGTTTTATTTTGCTATCTTCAGGAGACAGCACACATATCAACTCAAATCCTATATATAGGGTTAGAAATTTGTGATTCAAGTTTTAATCTGTTAGTATCTTGAGTAGATACCAACAGAAAACTTAGATTTATAGTTAAGCTCTGGTGTGCTATCTTCAGTAGACAGCAAACTTATCACATAACAAGAAACAAAAGTTAATGAATAGTTATGTTTTGCTATCTTCAGTAGACAGCACGATTATCACATAACAAGAAACAAAAGTTAATGTATAGTTATGTTTTGCTATCTTCAGTAGACAGCACACTTATCACATTACCCAAACCAAAGCTAATTTAAAGTTATGTTATCCTAACTTCAGTAGACAGCACACTTTTCACATAACAAGAAACAAATGCTAATTTACGGTTATGTTTTGCTATCTTCAGTAGACAGCACGATTAACACATCACAAGAACCAAAAGCTAATTTACAGTTATGTTTTGCTATCTTCAGTAGACAGCACACTTATCACATAACAAGAAACAAAAGCTAATTTACAGCTATGTTATCCTATCTTCAGTAATGTTTTGCTATCTTCAGTAGACAGCACACTTATCAGATAACAAGAAACAAAAGCTAATTTACAGTTATGTTTTGCTATCTTCAGTAGACAGCAAATGTCAAGTTTTGTTTTGCTGTCATCAGTAGACAGCTGACTAATATACACAAATCCACCAGTGTGATTTGTCCCAGTATTAATTGATACTATAGTCGTCGTCAGAATACTTTGGCACTTTTTAAAACCGCCAACGCACACTACCTAGTTAATGAGCGTGTGAGCGGGACATTCATGACCCATAGATACGATCGCGGCCAATCGGATTACAGAGGCCGCGTCGCGTCTAACTGCTCAAAGATAACGCTGTTGTGACGCTGTTCTACAACGCACTTCCGTGTTTACGCTGTACGCAGTTGTCACAGAAAAAAGTGTCGAAGTATTTTGACGACAAATACAGTACAGTCCAGAATCTGGGACATAAAGTACCCTTTTTCCAAAATGTTGTTTTGATATTAGCGAATATTAACAAAGTAAACCAAAAGTAAAAACCTAATATTACGCTTAGTTGTGCCGTCTTTTTTAATATTCACTTGTATAGATAGGAATCAGCATGCTATACTTTATAATTCATGTTAAACTCCCTTTATATTAAACTCCAGTTCCACTAGCTGTAGATCACGATGTAATAGTACCTATGTGCAAAGGGGCAACATGTGGTCAGGTGAAAAAGTGTTGCGACTATCAAAACTATACTGAATGTCGCAGGCTATCATTTTATTTTTTTATGAGAGAACAGTTTCAAGGGCAACAAACTCAACACATTTTCAATGAATAACCAGGGCCCAGGGATATTCCTTAAAATGTCCGCCGTCGGATGCCGGCTGCACTTAGGAACGCAGCAGGTGAAGTTGGATTGCGCTGTGCGCAAACTTAAGCGTAGCGGCAAGTGAGAGTGTTATGAATTATTCAAAAACTTTTCCAATTTCTTTGGAGGCTAGGAAAAAGGTCAGCTGTCAGCGATAATGTGTTTTAGTTTCAAACATCTGGCAACGTGCTGAGGAATGGAGACTATCAAAGTGAGGTTTCTAGTTTTTTAAAACTCAAAAGTGTGTTAAATCTTGTGTTTTATAGATAATTGTATGACATCCACATGATACAGAATAAAACATTCATTATAATACACCCCTATTTCCAAAAGGCTTTGATGTTTAAATCTTTACGAAAAATTGTTCATGGGATTACTTTTTTGTTGATTTTATCGAGCCTCAGCACATAAAAGATTAATCCCAGTTGTCAGATAGATAGAGGAACGCTATAAGGTATGTAAGTTATATGAACGTTTTTTGAGTTGGAGGGGGCTATGAGCAGACTTTGAAGTTTGATGAACTTGGAAGACCCTGTAACTCTCCATGGAGTTGTTAATTAAGTTACGTGTCATGATTGTCTTTAGGTTTGACAGCGGGCGACGTCAAACTTCCGATGATTGCAATTTTATTTTTGCCTGGCAATTACTCCAGCTGCCTAGCATCCTTTTCTCTCTTATTTATATTTTATTATTGAATTTTATTCTTGAAGTAGCGCATGGTTTCTTGTTCATGTCCTAGTGTAGCCTATCTAGGGTAGGGATATACAAAGATACTATAGTTATCTTGTAAAAACCCTTGTACATGTAAGGAATTAACACTTTCAACACGGCTTTGGTTTTACCATTATACAAAACATATTTTTTCAGAAACCTTTCCCAACTTTCAAGGTCTATCTCAAGGATTACTGAATCAATACTAGGCATGTTTGTACTTGTACTTATTTTAATGCATTTCTCATGGTGATTCCAAATATGGTAATGAAATTCAATTATTTTGACATTTTTGAAACATTTTGTGACATTTTGAAACGTCGTCTGCAGACGTCTGCCGCATGGAAAGTGTTTAACCACAGAGGCAACATTGTACAGCTGGGGGCATTAATGAACTCGTGCAACAGAAAAATTAATACCGCTTTGATAATTACACTTTTGTTTCATCATGAAAAAGAAAAGAAAATCTTATACATTTGTGATTTTTTAATTTGTGTAATTTAATCCCAATTTAACAGAGATGATGCGTCAGCATTAAATAATATGAAGTAATCATATATTTTCATACTTTTCCTTTTGATCCCAGATGAAGCTCATTCTTGTACCTGTACAATACATGAGTACATATGATGATACGATATTACAAATATAAGGAACTACTTCATAACTAGGGCATGTGCTTATATAATGCATCCCCTTGCAAACCCCACTTCTATAATTAGGAAATGAAGAAGACCTGTATATTGGGAGGTCTTTGTACAACTTTATCAAGAATTGGATGGTTTCTTGAGGGAGTTGGTTCCGTGTATGTTTATTTACCCTCCAGGTATTTATATACGAATTATCAACTATACTGGGAACCACCAAAAAGGGGAAAAAATCCCCTTATTCATCTTACTTTTCTGATCTGGTTTGCAGGCATTATATTTTCACCTTTACTCCGTGATGTTCTCATGTTTAGGGTGCATCTGTCGTCTAATCCCCACCGTTGTTGTTGAAAGGTGAACTTGTGATGCTAGATTGAGAGTGAACATGACATGGTTATTGGATTTAAATCAACACATTTTTATTTATCTTGGCAGGTTTTTGTTGAGATGCACGCATGCAGGGTTAATTAATTACACCACTGATATGATGATGTTTTTGCATCTTGAGTAAGCGTGTTTGATGATTTGTGGGAATACACAAGAGTATTCGGTCTTTTCAACAACTAAACAGGCGTTAGGCCCATGAACGGGCAAAATTTTATCTTTAAACTAAGATCAAGTGACTCATAATATATAGCATGTTTTTTATCGCTGGTTTGAAAACAGTTTTTGAGAATTGTGTAGAATTCACTTAGGCAGAGTTAATTGATATACATTTATTTGGATCCTGGGTATGTTGAATTGGTTGAATAAGAAAACCTGTGTTACAAGTAAAGGCTCTTAACAAATACTTATATCCTAGCTATCCTATCAGAAATTAATTAAGTCTAGAACTTTTTTAGTTATCACATACGTGACCAATCATGTCATAGTTGTCAATAAAATAAAACGGACATTGTCTAATATTAACCACATAGCTCATATTTTGAAGAAAACAATAGGAATAGAACACACAGTATTTACTTCACAACCCCCCTCCCCACCCCTTCCGAAAATGAAGAAGTTCCAGAACACCATCTCCCAATCTTCAAAAGTGTACTCAAATTAGCCTGCTTTTTCATAACATCACTTCACACAGAAAGCCATAGGCTCTTTGGAATGACCACTAGCATAACAGCCACAAACTGGAATCAGATGTTTGAGATTTACTTTGCATGCACCAGATCAAAATGTCAAATTATAAGCCTTTATAGAAACAATTTGAAATGCATATTAATATCCAATAGATTTTAAGGAGAGAGAAAGACACTTAACCATATTTGTCTAAATTATCCGACAGTGTCAACTTGTCCACCAATTTAAGTAGACAATTTGAGCAACATTAATTTTTGCAATTTTGTATTCTAAAAAAACCCAGATATCAAAATCCAGTACTGCCTACAAAACATAGATATGATACATTGCTGTCTACTGAAGATAACGATGATTACGAATACATACATCTGATTTTAAGAATTTATAGGGACACATGAAGTATTCAATAAAATCTGTATCTCCCGAGTGTTGCGTAAATTTGGTATCGAAAGCGAACACATTTGCCGCGCAAAAATAACAACTTCCACAGTTCTGTCTGTCCACTTGAAGATGTCATCCCAACACTGTTGTTACTTAATGAGAAATCTGTGTTAGAAGTATACATCCTCCTTACAGCTAACGTCTTGAAGGATGAAGACTCTGTTTCATCCGTTTACATCAACGTTAACATCAAAGTCAATAAACTACTGCCAATATTAGTTCATTGGCACTTGGGTTTGAGGGAACAATTTACACTGAGGAGGCCTATGGACTTTAACATTTGAGGGTGGAAATATGGACTTTGACAAAGGGATGTTAAATGGGGCCTGCGGGACATGGCAACAAGGGGGTGGGAATACAAATTGCTATGAGGGAGGGGTATATTTTTGCCTTAGCTTTAAAGGGGTTCTTAAGGAATATCAGTTGTGTATGCATTTCCCTTTTGTTGGGAAAATGGGGGTATGCATTCTGGCCTATGGCCGTAGAAGGAGCAGGGGGAAGTAGCAGGGGGAAGTAGCAGGGGGAAGGAGCAGGGGGAAGGAGCAGGGGGAATGAGCAGGGGGAAGGGGAGCAGAGTGCTTGAATCCTCAAATCCTGAAATGGTCCACATTTAGATCAGCCACTCATCCAGCATATTATTTATGCCTGTACCTCCCCATGGTGCAGCAGGGTAGGCTATACAGAGTTTGCCAAAGTTATTATATGATTTAAAGGGGGTTAATTATTTCTCACTTCAAGAATTGTTCACTTTCACCAAATCTCATCCCTCAATTTTGTAAAGAAATTCATCTTAAGAGATGGCCGTATTAAAAATAAGGTGTTTGGAAGAAATGCTCAGCAGGTCCAAAATAACTTAGCAATTTGTAGGGAAATTCTTTGTGTCTTTTGGAAGGGGAATGATTGCTATCCATAACTCAGAAATGTGCATTTTTCACCATACTTGTACTATTGATAAACACAACCTTGGCAGATGTTGTTATTCAGATGAAGTGTCAGTGACAATGAAATGATGTACGATGCAAATGATGCCATCATCTTATACATCAAAGTTTTGTTATCACGCCTCTGGCAAACTGTACGTTAGAAGCAAAAATTCGGCAGTATTCTGTTGATTTTGCTCAAATGTGCTTCAATCTAGTCCTCGGATGCGGTGTTTTTGTCACATAATTATTGTCTTGTATATTTATGTATCATGAGTAATATTATTACACTGTTAAAAAGACAGAGTCAAATCTGCTATGATGTTATATCAGAACATGCCCAAAATCTTGTTCCGCTTGAAGGAACCTGGATCTGTGACCTGCAAATACCACCTGGAGCATTAAATGTATATTATGGGATCTTTTCCAGGGGACGCCCTCAATCCTCGAAGAAAAAAGTGGAAGCAGATTTTATTATAGATTTACATTTCTGATCATAAATCATGAATATATTCCAAGTTACAGAGCGATACGATTCCTAATTACCTCAAAATCATGGTTTTAGAGTGAATTTAGAGTAAATATAAGTTGTCGGCGCAGACTCCGACAGTTTATTTTCACTCTAAAACCAATTTTGAAATAATTTAGAATTGTATCGCCCACGGAATGTATGTACCATTTATGATCAGAAATGTAAATCTGCAAGAAAATCTGCTTTCATTTTTTTTTTAGGATTGAGGGCATTTAAACATACTTGGTATTATTATTACCGATATTTTGTAAATATGATTTTTGTGTGTGTAAGTATGTATCATTGAATAAATAAATAATGATTGATAATCAAAATAATTAATAATAACATAATTAATAATAAAAAAATTAAAGAATAAACCTCAGACTGGCAACTAGAAGAAATGTATCCTGGAACGAAGGGCCTGGAAAGTGTTCCTACCAAATTTGACTTTATGTGACATTACTCAAAACTTTGACTAAGTATTTGTTGAGAGTGTACACAGATGACTCCTTCTTCCATGAGTGACAGAAAGCATGAATGTTGGTTTAAGACTGAAATGATTTTGGGAGATTTTTGATGAATTGACCAAATAATATGCTTCTTACTCAACTTCTCACTTATCCTCACCATAAAGTTTGCCCTAATGGGATATTGATTTGGAGGCTGCATATCCTTAAAAGTTTTGTTTAAACCAACTGCATTTTTTATATACACACATGAATTACTTCCAGTCATTGGGTCTTTTGCCAAAAAAAAGCTACCAATAATGACTCCATGGCCATCTGGTCTGAAATTTGCACCAATCACAAAATGTTAAATCATGCAGAAAATTTCTATAAAAAAATAGCAAATTACTTGAGGAAAAATTGGATGATAATGCCCAATTCATAATTAAGATGCGGCAAATTGTCTGATCATTATCAGTCGTATTTGACTTTATACTTCGGGCGGTAGGTTTCCACGAACCACGAGGGCCTTGCATATTTTCTGTCTAACATATGACCGTTTTAATCCCCTCAAAAAGAGTGTATTAATGTTTGTGATCCATGTTCATACGTGATGTGATCAAGCAAGATGAGTTGAAACTTGCAAATATTAATTTTGAGATAGAACCAAACAAAGGATAGAAATTCTTTTGTTTTCTATTGTTTTGAACACCCATCAATTGCTAATCCCTTTGGAATAAAGTGTCAGTTAAAATTGGGTTTTCTGCCAAATGTAGCATTGCAAATACCTAATAAAGTCACAGAAAATTAAAATTGCGACTTCAGACTCATTTTGCTTAATCGCATCACATATAAGCACAAACAGCATGAGTTTTCTTTAAAATAACAACTTTATATATCATTTTTACTAAGTTTACTTTATATTGAACGTTTATTTTGAAGAAAACAAGTAAATAAATTAATGGAAACAAATAATTCTCAACATTCAAATAAATGAATGGAAACAAATAATTGAGCAGATTTAACATACTACTTTTTCAAAATGTTTTAATGAATTTCTATTCTTAACTCAAAATTAATAACACTATCCATGCCAGGGCATGTATGCACATGTATCATGTGTAGGATCAGGTTACACCATACAAACAATCTTTTCCAGTGGGCCTTAACTAAATACACTCGCCCAGCTATAAATAATGCCCTCAAACCATACGTCTGGCCAAACAATAGGAGTACAACATATCTCTATTAGTGCATTGTCGGGATCGGTTCCCTTGCTGACATCACCCGCTGCAGTTCCACATAATGAAAATTCATCAAAAATCTGGAAAAAAGTTTGATATTGACTGATTATGAAAATGATTATCCAAGTTGTTTTATCTTAGGAGGTACCACTGCGCAGGGATACACCGGTGATGATCAGTCACCATGTCACGCCCATCACCCTCCCAGCCAGAGTCTCTACCCTTTTGTGTAGCAACCCTTAGGCATTAATCACTTCTATTTTGACAGAAAATTGCTTTTTTCCCGTCCTCCAACGTATGTTCCTATAAATTCAATTCCAGCTGGTTTATAGGATGATATCCATCGTCCCGCTGTTACCACAGTAACGCAATACCATTGTTGTGAACATTCTTAGCAGGGACATAATTATTGAATCCCCAAAGTGTAGCAAAGTTGGCCTAATAAGGTTTTGTTTAAGAGGTTCTGGTGTTAAACATTAAGTTGCCGCCAAAGTGGTATGTGTAATCAGTTTATTATGATGTCAACTGGATCACGCTATTGAGTCACAAACTACGATTGTAAGGGACGCACCATTTGATTTTCAGGGGGGGGGGCATGGAAGTTGGGGTCGGCGTGGATTTTATTTTTTATGTTACCGAAGTAGGCAACTTTCTTTTTTTTTCTCCGCCTTCGCCGGCAAGTTTTCTTTTAAAAGCGGCTAAGTTTTTTTTTATAGGTTTTACTGGTTTTTCTGTACATTAAGTTTGGTGAGTCGGGTGAGTCATCTTTTTTTTTTTTTACTCTGCAGTGGGTCATCTTTTCTCCTGGTTGGTGGGCAAAGTGTTGTTGTTTTTCCTGGATAGTGGGCAATTTTTAATTTTTAAACTTCCATGCCCCCCCCCCCCCCCCCCCCCCCCCCCCCTCCGAGTATCTAATGGTGCGTCCCTAATAATCGCAACATGAAGTTATGGAGTGTACTGTCATTCCTTGAACCAGTAACCGGCTGAGGTAGTTACATAAGAAGCGTACAGACGATGAGGGCGCTAAGCTAGAGATCGCTTATATCTAGTCTCGAGACTAAACTTTCGGTTAACGGCCGTGTGAATCATGTCAAGTTTAACTAACCTCGAGTCTAAAGCTGGAGTTTTAATCCTAAGAAATCAAGCAGTTAACTAGTCCTAAAGCACTAACCGAGAGTTAGCTAAGCGTGTCTGCCATGCCTCGAACATTCTTACACAAGGAATTTTATCATTAACACATATGTTGCAAATGCTTGTTATGACAACTAACTAACACTTTCTACACGGCTAACCTTTCCCAACTTTCAAAGTCTTTCTCAAGAATTACTGAACCAATACTAGGCATGGTTGCACTTATTATAATGCATTTCTAATGGATATTCCAAATATGGTGGTGAAATACAATAATTATGACATCTTTGAAATGTGAAATGTTGGATACTCGTTTGCAGACCACTGCCATGTGGAAAGCACTAAAGTGTGACCGCCTTTAAAGATTAATAAGGTATAATTCAGATTTTCATCTTCGAAATGAGCTAGATTGGTAAACATTATAATTAAAATTCAGCGTAATGGGATTGACTGTATTTGGGATTAAATCAAATTGGTTTTAATTGGATTATCATTGCAGACCGTTGATTAGTCACCGTTTTCCTTATTTAGAGAGAGATTGGATTTAAACTAGCGAGAAATTGGGAGACTAAAATCAACCATTTTAAAGAAAAAGAGAACTTTTACAAAATCCTGTTAATTTTTTACTCGTTTGGGAGTCAAATTAAAACACGCATCAATGCAGCATCATTCTCAGTTTAGGTGAATTTTGGTTTGAGAGGAAATACGTGTTTAGAGGATGTCTATATAGAGAATATTTGGTCGACTACACAACATTATTGAATGTGTGAAATAGTTCAATTGTGACTGAAAGTGGGTGATTCATATTTGCACTTTGTCCAAAAGCCCAGAAGAATTAATGTATTAGCAAAATATTTGTCCTTAAAATTACTCCCTGCTCTTACAAAATAATCAGATGATATGCTTAACTTAATACCAAGCTTTTGAAGGAAAATAATCATGAAATGACCAGAAAATCCCCGTCTGTTGTGGAGTCCGTATCCTTGATTGAAATAATTGATGCCAAGCGCACGCATCTAAGACCCATAGAAGAAAAATTAGTAAAACCACAATTTTTGTGTAAGAAATCCAATTTTCTGGGCAATTGAATAAAACAATTCCAAGTGGAGTGGTTACAATTGCTCCAACCATAATAAAGCTTGAAATGTTGACCGCTTTTTTGTCTCACGAATCTTATTTGGAGCAATTATATTGTGGTTTCAGCCTTTCCGCCTCTAAACTTGTAACATCTGTCTCCTTTATCTGTGGTAAGTGTGCCGTATTGTTGCCGTATTGTTCTTAAACTAAATCTCTAATTGCTCTTAGTAATATAAGTGAATGTCTTAGATTTTGATAACAAAGCCTCACTTGATTTGATACAGTTTGGTTTGGTTATTATAATTGGTTAATTTGGTTTTTGATTTGTGTTTTAAAATAGTAGCAAACTGTTTTTTTTGTGTGTGGACAAGGTTGAATAAAAATTATATTTTCCTAAAATTCAAGCTAAAATGTATCTAATAGCTTGAAATTACATAAGGGACAATTGACAATTTTCCTTTTTTTTTAGACTATTTTTATTAATTTGTTTTACTTATAAAGGCTCTGTGAATATCCTTATTTTTCTTCGTTTTTGTTTATAGCTTTACCAATAACTGGGCAGGATACTCATTTCAACCGATTTACTTGTCACAGATTCCATTCTTTTTTGAAAGTCTTTCGAATGCCTTTTTTTGGTTTACGCAGATTTTTAGTTGGAATATTTTTCAGAATAATTATAGAATATACCTCTCACCACATACTAATGATACTTAAAGTGCATGGTAAGAGGTTTATTCTATAGTTGTGCATCTTTTTCATTATTTGTCAATAAATTATAAACAATCAACGCTCACATGCACGGAAGTATGTGTACAATACAATCAAGGGTCACCTTTGGGAAACAAAACACTATTATCCATATTTGTATGCGCTTTTTAGTACAAACGCTTTAGGGCAAAAACTTCTTACAAAAATTAAGCTTAAGTTTATGTCATTTCCAAATGCTAGAACAATTCTCAAGTATCCAACTGTAGTGGTCATTGTTGTGGTCAACTGGTCAGTGTCCTAATGTGCACTGCCGGACAGTCCTTGTTTTGACAGCCTGAAGGAATGAAACCATTGGTCAATGTGCGGGACTATAGTCTCTGCCGCATGGGGCTGGTCAGTTGATCAATGTGCGGGACTATAATTAAGTCTCTGCCGCATAGGGCTGGTCAGTTGGTCAATGTGCGAGACTATAGTCTCTGCCGCATGGGGCTGGTCAGTTGTCAATGTGCGGGACTATAATTAAGTCTCTGCCGCATGGGGCTGGTCAGTTGGTCAATGTGCGGGACTATAATTAAGTCTCTGCCGCATAGGGCTGGTCAGTTGGTCAATGTGCGAGACTATAGTCTCTGCCGCATGGGGCTGGTCAGTTGGTCAATGTGCGGGACTATAATTAAGTCTCTGCCGCATAGGGCTGGTCAGTTGGTCAATGTGCGAGACTATAGTCTCTGCCGCATGGGGCTGGTCAGTTGTCAATGTGCGGGACTATAATTAAGTCTCTGCCGCATGGGGCTGGTCAGTTGATCAATGTGCAGGACAATAATTAAGTCTCTGCCGCATGGGGCTGGTCAGTTGGTCAATGTGCGAGACTATAGTCTCTGCCGCATGGGGCTGGTCAGTTGTCAATGTGCGGGACTATAATTAAGTCTCTGCCGCATGGGGCTGGTCAGTTGATCAATGTGCGGGACTATAATTAAGTCTCTGTCGCATGGGGCTGGTCAGTTGGTCAATGTGCGGGACTATAGTCTCTGCCGCATGGGGCTGGTCAGTTGATCAATGTGCGGGACTATAATTAAGTCTCTGCCGCATGGGGCTGGTCAGTTGGTCAATGTGCGGGTCTATAGTCTCTGCCGCATGGGGCTGGTCAGTTGTCAATGTGCGGGACTATAGTCTCTGCAGCATGGGGCTGTTCAGTTGTCAATATACGGAACTATAGTCTCTGCCGCATGGGGCTGGTCAGTTGACAATTGGTCGATGTGCGGGACTATAGTCTCTGCCGCAGGGGGCTGGTCAGTTGACAATGTTTCTGTCTGTAGTTCATTTTGTTTTAAGTGGCCTTAGTAAGGGGATTTGGTCATGAGAGAGCCTCACTACATGTTAAATTGTTTAGTTTCTATGATGAATTGACTACGTACTGCAAAAATGCAAATTTGAGCTCTTTCGTAACTTTTTATATAGTTAAGAACCTTCATATTACAATGTAAGAACCCTACATTAGGGCAAATTCAAAAACATCGCAGTAGGAGAAAATGAACAGAGGGCAAATCTATAGTGCGACAATAGGTCTATAACCAACTTTAACTTATGGTACCGTAGCTTCTTTTTTAAAATTTCAATTCATTGTACCATAGCTTATATTTGTCTTTATTTTAATTGAAATACACCATGCCATGTCATTAGTGGTTGCTTTACATTATTATAATCATATAAAAAAGAATATTTATGAACATTTCCTTTTTTTAAACCTTTCATCTTTATTCCTCTACCAACCCTCAACCACCATGTCATTACAACTTCATCGGAAAACCACTACATATGAATTCATTCAAGTATTTACACAAAACAAAGGTCATTATATTATTCATGTGTTTGTACCCATTGTTTTACCAAACAATACCCATACTGCACAATCCGCCCTTACATCTACTTGGGGTTTCCTTCCTAATAAATCCAGTTGTTTTTGTAACATTACAGTTGTTATTGAAAGCAAATCCTTTCCATCCAAACCCTTTATTATAATTAATTAGCCTATAACTAAATCCTGTGCATTGTCATTTTTCTATAACCTAATAAGGCCTGGCCTATAGGGCTTGCATTAATTGACCACCCTACCGGGGGAGGGGGCACTTTTAGTTAAACGTCATGCTGGACCAAAAACATGTCAAAATGGTCAAAGGTTTTCATGAACTAGCTATGTATATGGGTATACATTATTTAGGGTATCAATTCTGAAGAAAAAATAAGAACATTACACTTATTTGAAAAACTAATAGGGCCAAGAAACCTGAAATAAAATGTGTTCAATTAGACCTACTTTGAGTTATTAAGGGTAACTGTGGTTGACAAGTAAGTATGATCTATTCAGAAAGTCCATACTAAAAGCTGATACCTATCTTTGTATACAAATGCCTCCCCCCTCCCCCGGGCCACCCTAGTATCCTCGGGTGTCATAACAACATGAACTTGAAATACACTGTGTTTCATTATTTTTTATTACAAACTTGAATGAAAGCAGTAACTGCCCTGTGCCCCGTCTATGTGCATTGATTGGTATCCTGAGGCTATTCATGTACTTCTGACCCCAATCAGACCCACAATAGAACCCGCTAACTGACCACACTCTATCGATAATATTATGATGGCTATAGCCAGGCGTTTTTTATTATTTTGAAAGATTTTCAATTAAAGGTTCTTAACAGACCCATACGGAATTGGCTTACGCATTTGCCGTTAACCTCGTTAAAGATAATTAATAATATAAATTTCATTCGTATTTTGGGTTAGCTGCAGCAAACATGTCATGGCCACATCATTTGAGTGTCTGTCTGTCTGTCTATAATGTCTTTTTATGCCTCTCTCCTCAAGGATTGGAATTAAGAGCTAATGCATATTATACCCTCTTCATAATGAATGGATAAGACAATTTACACTTCCGCGCAGATTTTTGCCCTTTAAATAAAGTTATCAATGAATAATTAGACGAGATGTACACTTAGTATCATGGAAGAGTTCAATTTTTAATCTAGAAGTGAAGGCTGTAACAATTATAGGCTTTTATAATTATCCAAATGACTCCTACCCCCATATTTCAAAATTGAAATTTGACACCAAGATTTTACCAAAGTCTTTATCAAGATCATCATCATTATACCAGGGATGTGGCACCTGCCTTGATCAAATGAGGATAAATTTGCATAACTAGAGGAAGATTATAGGTTTAGCATACAGAGTAGTCACTCAAATGGGATATGTCATCTTTATCAATGTCCTGATTGGCATTATTGTGTCGGTCTTTTTAATGTCTTTCCTTCTCACAATGAATGAATGTGATTTTACTGCCCCAATGTCTTACACCAAGGATATACTAACAATTGTGGTTTTTCATTTCTTACCTTTTCTTCATTTTTTATTAAAAGAATAATCTAATTTCTTATCAATATCAGTATAAACCGTTACCAATAAGGGGAAATAGTGTAACTCTAGGTCCCAGCTGGCCATGCATCAAGTCTTTGGCGGCATAATAAAGTGCATCATATATTTAAAACAGACACATTTTATAACTGTCTAATTGATGCATGCCAGGGTTCTAAAGTTCACTTAATCCCAATATGGAAGTGCAAATCATGCTTATTTGACAGAACATTTACCATTCTCATTGTATGCGTGGCTGAATGATCAGCATGCTATCTACTGAAGATAGCAACTATTTTGGTTTGATTTTGTCACACACAGTGTATTGATATAAGGGACTCTTCTCACCAAATATAGTAATGTTTCAGATTAGCTTCAATGTCTTAAACCCTAACCCCCCTGAGTGCTAAAAAATGCTAATCCTAAGTCCCTCTCCAAACGCACGCGTCATCGGTTTTTTGATGATGTAGTCAACCGAGCCTATATAGTGAGCGCAGTATACTGCGCGGATGTGTAGCTGAGGGCCCTGGGTGGGACGTGAGGCTTGAGAACGGAGGGTCCCCGGATCGAATCCCTGCAGGTTTCCGGAGATTGAGTTGCGTTTTTTCCTTGAAAATCGTGATCCCGGTCAAATTGTGTAGTGTATAATCATGCATGTATCACTCTAGTTCACATAATAGACATGTTTCATCCCTTTTTATACCAATGTTAAGTCATAATTATTCAGCTATTTTGAGGAAGGTATCTACGGAAGATATCAAATGTGAAAGAATCAAGCGGAAATAAGTTGGATGTCACGAATATTGATTTTGAGTTATAGGTAATTTTAAAGAAGTGACAAATTTTGTTTCACTTGTTTTCTCAGTTGGGAAATTGTTTGTAACTTAAAAACTAGAATTCTATTTTGTGGGGTTTGGACCATACTGTAGCATTTCCCACCTGCTTTTAAATGATGGACAAATATCAAAATTGAAAACTTCAAGAAGCTATTTACGAAAGTTGGCATAATTTCTGTTCAATAAGGAGTCTATGATACCACTTTAGTTCTACTATTGAGCCACTTGTAGTAATTTACAGTCATAAAGCAAGACAGATGTAAGACATAGAGTACAATAGGTTTCTCTCCATGCATGTAATGTCTTCTACAACAATTTGTCAAAAATTAACAGGATAAAACCCCGGTTTATTTGATTTCACCATCAAATAATTGTCTTTGTTTAACTATATCAAGGCTGTCATTACACAGAGTGATGAACCACAATGACAATTGTGTATGACAATTGGCTGGGCATGTTTCCTATTCGTACGCGTGCCCGTCTGCAAAGTCAAGGATCTTTGTGGGTGACCACTGCCCGTAATGACCCATGTATAATTCAAATCCTATTGTTTCGTTATCAATCTGGTGATCTGATAGACACATGTTTTGTTTTATTTCTCATTCTTTATAGAATATGTGCATATAGTTGCAAAATTATCAAAGACAAAGACTATCAGGCATTATGTGTGTACTATATAGTATCACAGACCATAGAAAAAGAGACATGATTCATGATCATTTCGGCAATACAATTACGTAAACGTGATTTAGACTTGTGTGCAGTTCACGCGTCAATGGGGAACATTGTGTGTGAATGATGTATAGGAAAAGTCGACAATAAATGCAATATGATATTCTTATAAGCCCATGTCAAATTCAAATGATTTGGTCAATTTCGTGATTTATTATCAAAACATGATAGACCTATGATTTCTTCTTGGTCACTGCAGACAAATCGTTAATTATTCAGACCTGATACACTAACCTAATTCTTCTGGAAAAAGTTAGATGAATTTTTTATTTTATAAAAATTGTGAATATTTCCGGCTCTATCGAATGGCCTGATTGTTTTTGGAAGAGAGCCAGGCCAATATTCTACCGTGTTTACTTTGGCTGATCCCTTTAGTTGCACTCTCCTCTTATTTTCAGTGAGATCCAACTTGTGTTGATACCATAGCGAATACAGGAGACCATTATTTTGCCAAGAGTGGGCGTCGGCAGTTACGAGAACGCTCATTGGCTAATCGTTGGAATGACATCATCGGTCAATTTGAGGCAACAAGGCTCCCGCTGAGATCTGTGATGTGGCGTCCCCCAAACCAACGCGGAAAATCAAGTTCGGTAACCGACAGTGTCAATCTCAACCAACACAACTCGAATATGGGGGTTGCCCCCTTGCTACGCCACTGGGCAAAATATTTAGGCTAATGATCTATAGAAAAACGCTTAGCACACACAAAATGGAATACTGTTTTCAATTTATAAACAAATAATGTCTTCAAATAGATGGTTTCTGTTAGGGCATCTGTATTTGCATCACCCCCCCCCCCCCCCCCCCTCCCCCCCCCCCCCCCCCCACCCCCCACCCTCTGTATTTCAACGATTCCCATTTATCTGGCTCTTGTCCTACAGAGCTACACACATTAGTTAAAATACTCATTTCAAGTTTTCAAATAATGATAAATAAAATGGTTGGATTTTATTGGGACACACTATATAGCCATCTAAACCATTTCCTACAGAACTCCACTAACACTAACACAAGGGATTTATGCTTTTAAGGTACAGGGTACTAGAAATAATGATGACATTAAAACTAACAGTCAATTACTTCCTGGTTTGTACCATCGGCCATCATGTAATGACAGTTAAAAGACATTTAAGGGTCCTGTTTACTCGACCAAACTCATCTGGCGAGTTTATTGCACTTTCCTATTAGTTATAATTTCCTCATCTTATGACATGTGAGGGGCCAGTTATTAAGGGGGAAGGGGCAGGCAAAATAGAAAAACAGTCTATATGATATGTAGGTAGGCCAACATGCTTAGGCAAAATGAAAAATAAAATAATACCCAACGCTTTTCGTGCGGCAGGCGTCTGCAGATGACAGTTCCAAAATTTCATTTTAATTACCATATTTGGAATCACCATGAGAAATTCATTTAAATAAGTACAAACACGCCTAGAATTGGTTTAGTAATCCTTAGATAGGCCTTGAAAGTTTGGATAGGTTTCTGACAAATCTGTTTTGTATATGATGATAAAACCAATAGCTGCGTGGAAGTGTTAAACATCTATGATAGAATGAGAGGGATACTGCTTTGTTTTTTTCATAGAATATGGCAAAATAAACATAGCAGCAGCCATGAATTTCCAAAATGTGGACCTTCTTACCAGGGGAGGGGGCAAATTTGGCAAAAGTGAACCTTTTTACCAACATTTTGAATTTTTTTCAACAACGATACATAACCCCCTAGCCCATGGTTACAGGCCTAGTGGAAGGCATCCTTACCCATAATGCTATTTACGACACAAGTAATCCTAAAATATGAGTTATGAAATAACCACAATATCAGTTCAGAAAATGTTCCTAACACATACAACTTTAATACATTTAATCCCTACATACAACTGTTGAATCCAACATACATTCATGGAGATGATGCGAGACAAGTCTCTAAACATGACTGTTGAATCCAACATACATTCATGGAGATGATGCGAGACAAGTCTCTAAACATGACTGTTGAGTCCAACATACATTCATGAAGATGATGCGAGACAAGTCTCTAAACATGACTGTTGAATCCAACATACATTCATGGAGATGATGCGAGACAAGTCTCTAAACATGACTGTTGAATCCAACATACATTCATGGAGATGATGCGAGACAAGTCTCTAAACATGACTGTTGAATCCAACATACATTCATGGAGATGATGTGAGACAAGTCTCTAAACATGACTGTTGAATCCAACATACATTCATGGAGATGATGCGAGACAAGTCTCTAAACATGACTGTTGAATCCAACATACATTCATGGAGATGATGCGAGACAAGTCTCTAAACATGACTGTTGAATCCAACATACATTCATGGAGATGATGCGAGACAAGTCTCTAAACATGACTGTTGAATCCAACATACATTCATGGAGATGATGCGAGACAAGTCTCTAAACATGACTGTTGAATCCAACATACATTCATGGAGATGATGCGAGACAAGTGTCTAAACATGACTGTTGAATCCAACATACATTCATGGAGATGATGCGAGACAAGTCTCTAAACATGACTGTTGAATCCAACATACATTCATGGAGATGATGCGAGACAAGTCTCTAAACATGACTGTTGAATCCAACATACATTCATGGAGAAAACCTCCATTCAAATTGTTCCTTTAACACTTTCCACGCGGCTATTAGTTTTACCATACAAAACAGATTTTTCAGAAACCTTTCCCAATTCTCAATGTCAATCCCAAGGTTTACTGAACCAATACTAGGCATGTTTGTACTTATTTCAATGCATTTCTCATGGTGATTCCAAATATGGTAATGAAATTCAATAACTATGACATTTTTGAAACATTTTGAAAATTTGGAATGTCGTCTGCAGCCGCCTGCCGCATGGAAAGCGTTAAGACTCATTTAATCACAGGACTTCTACACAATCACATATTTAAGCATCCAAACGTTTTAATGGTGAATTGCATATATCCATTAACATTCCAACACAGCTATACACCAAGTTCATGCAACATTACCTTAACGCTGTCCTAAGTGTCGTGGGGGCCTCTGATATGGGATGCGGGATCATGTTCTCACAACACATATTGCTTTCTGCCACTGTTTGCACACCTTTTTTCTTCTCTGACTCTTTGTTTTTTAAATGCGAGTCGTGTCGGCTCTGTATATAACACTTGCCAAGCGCATAAGGTACTATTCTAATGAATAGGATTCAACAATTAAAAAGGTACTATTCTGATGAATATTATTCAACAATTAAAAGGTATCGAGGGAGAATTTCACTTTTGGTTTGAATAGGAACATTTGCAATCAGGCCACAAAAGGCATGTTCTACGGGCTGGCTGACCCATTTTTTTTTTTTCAGATTGTTTTTATTTTCAAAATTGTGAAAATTTATATTTAGAAAATGTTGAAACATTTTTGAGAAATGTTTTCAAAAATATTATTTATTTTTTTGATAAGAAATGTATGAAGAGAAAGAAAAGGGTTGAACATTTAAATTTAACAATACTTCAAGGAATTAAAAGAGATATCGCAAGGCCTTTTACCTAGAGGACCGTTTGCCCATACTGTTTGTCCCTTAGTCATCTTTTCTCTCCAAATTAACAAAATGAAGAAACCTACACATTTCATGCAGTATCTCAGCTGGCAGACGACAAGATTGTAACTCATAAAACTTTGTGAACAAGTTGATGCAGCTGACTGCTCTGTAATGCTTTGCATGCGAACATTGGATGCAAATAGATCATTGTGGGACTTTTGGACGGGATACGTAAGATCTAAGACACAAAACTTGGTGGTCTAACTGTGGAAAGACTGAGCCAAGCCTGGGTTGATTTGTACACAGTTTGAATCCACTCTTTGCTAATTTTTTAGATAAGACCGTAAAAATCTACATAATATTACAAAATTGATCATTTTTGTAAACAATATTTGGGACTTACAGCGAACATTTGGCCGGCGAATGTAAAGGGTTATTAATATAAACTATTGGTGTCGTCTGTATGTTTTCTCAACAAGCACGTTGGCTCTCAGGCGAGCCAGGGAAACGGTTTATGCCAAACATGAACTATATCATCAGATAGATGTTTACATAAGCACATAGTTTAAGCATGTGCTGTCCATGTTTCTGAGCAGGAAGTGGAAAGAAATGAGTATATAAAGATGAATTATTATCTAATTTTTGTATGCAAATTTATGATTTGTGTAGTTTGGCAATTTGTCCCAGTTGTGCTTCAACCATCATTGAAGTTATGCAAAGATAAACACAGATATTCATATTGCAAAATCTTGGCTCAGAAACAAGTCACATAAACACCATTTGGAGAGTTTTTGAAGTGAGATAACCAACATGAAACCCTACTTGATAGTAGATTTAAATGCATCAGTTTTAAAGACATGATAAATAAGCTCATAATTGTATGATCGGCTTTATTATTTGAGGTTTAATTTGCTTATCTCCAATTAGTCAATATGGATATATCATGTTTTGCATCTGAAGTTTCATTTCAAATGATGTGTACACGCTTAGAAAAAATGGTTCTAAAGTTGTCCTCCCAGGAGAACCCTTAAAGGTTCTTTAAAGAACCAAAAATAGTTCCCCAAACATGATACAGAACCATTTTTGGTTGATACAGAACCATTTTTGGTTCTATGAAGAACCTTTTCGGGTTCCTCAATTTTCAAGAACCTTTTTTGAAGGTTCTATAAGGAACCTCTCTCTTGAACCTTCAAAAAAGGTTCTTGAAAATTGAAGAACCAAACAAGGTTCTTCATAGAACCAAAAATGGTTCTGTATCGACCAAAAATGGTTCTGTATCACGATTGGGGAACTGTTTTTGGTTCTTTAAAGAACCTTTAAGGGTTCTCCTGGCAGGACAAAAAAGGGTTCTTTAATTTCTTAGAGTGTATATTACATTGTTTTAATCAATAGACTAATATAAATATACTCTCTTAAATCAAAAGATTGACAAGTCAATCTTAAAGATTGTGCTTAGGGAAAGATCTTAAAAGATTGACTAATTTTATCTTTATTCTCTCTTTCATATCATTGCTACTTTGCGGCGGATGTTCCACGATAACCAGGTAAGACAGGCACACACACTGCTACTGCTACTGTGATAATGATATCATCATTTAAAATTACTGTATTATCCCTATTAGGCGCCCATGCCCTTATAAGTGCCCACCCCTCTTATCCACAATGACTAACAAAAATAAAGCATGAAAGTAGCGTCTTGAAAGTCCCAGCATCAACAACATGTTTGCGATCAATGCACCAGCGGGCTGTGCACATTTTCCACTAAAAATGTGCATCAAAATTCGGAAACAATTTGACAGTTTCCACGATAAACGACTTTAAAAAAAAGTAACTTTTATAAGGTAGCAACCATTATTAAAAATTTGTGTTGAAAGGTTAAACGAATATGACTATGGATGACTTAATTAGTTATTGGGTATTTTACATTTCTTCTTGTTATGGTGATATGAATTTCTGTTGTGTATAAGCCTTTCTAATGATTTGAAATGTGTTTACAAACCAGCATTGATATCTAGAAACACTACTAAACTTTAAACCGTATTCAATTTTTAAAATACCCCCACCCCCCCCCCCCCCCCCCCCCAACGACACACACATAATAATCCATACTCTAACAGCCTTACTGTTTGATCAAGGCTAACAGCTCGCGGCATTGATCACCGCCTGCGACATAAGCCATATAGTTACGAGCATCGGGGACAAGCGACTCACAAACATAGAACGCGAGAAAAACAAGTCCATGTGTGTTTGGCCAGTAAATGCCCTGAATCGACGTGTACATATGGCCGGATACGCCGCAGAAATCGACGTAACAGCGATAAGGGATGAAATGGCGCTCATGAAAGTCCAATTTTGACAAAAACTTCACTTGTCCAGTTGTCAATAAAGAATGTCAATACAATTCGTGTCCATTTAAGCCTTTCAGCTGTACAGTTATACCTATATAGATACCCGCCGTGCACAGAGAATTTTGTCCGAATTTGACAGCTTGTCAATTCAGTTATGAGAATATATAGAGATACCCGGGTTATTCCCGGAAATGTCTAATTATATTTATTAAATATAAAAAAGTTGACATTTTTTTGTGTGATGGTGCATGTGGATCGACCATTAATTTAAACTTAAAGGGATATTATATGTTATGTTATATCTGTAACAGTTGCCGAGTATGTTAACATGGTTAATGATTATTACTTTAAATGTTAGTTTAAGACATTTAAAAAAACACCCTATGGTAAACATTTAATTAAAATTAATTGTTTTTGTTTGTTTGTTTGGTTTTGTTTTGTTTTTGGTACAGAAATAACTCTGTGGTCATCCATAAACTCCTTGAGGTAAACCTTAAAACCTCCCATACCCTACCATGACCCAGTGACAGTTACTGCATGACCAGGGGAAGGTCTTAACCCTAACATCTTACACACTACATGCTAGCCGGCTATTAAATGACGAAAAAAGAAAGTTTTTAAGCTGACCAATCAGCGCAGTCGGTAAGGCGTCTAAATTGCACACACACAATTTTTGACTAGAATATCTAGTGAGATCTTATTTTACTTGGAATCTAGTTAAAAGCGTCTAGGCATTTTAAGAGTGTATTGTTTCTGTTCCCCCATGTTCCCATCCTGCCACAAAAATCTCCCCTAATAACCCCCGCGTAAATGTTATCAACCCAAAAAGTCCCTCAAACAGGGCACACAAAATGACTGATGGTTATAGAAATATATGAACGCATATCTATAGCTGCTAGCTGTGAAAAGCTAAAATAACTTATATAAAATCATTCAATTAATACCTCCAATATTAAATGGCAGCTTTTCCATTTTGATCCTCTTGTTTAAAGTCCTGAGAGTAGAACATGGTGCAAATGCCAAGATCGACAAAGAACTATGACTTCTCCTATTCACTCTCTCTACAAGGCAAGCATACAGGGTGTTTCAAATGTCAGTATAGGTCTTTTCTTGTGATTCTGAAAAAGGCCAGCATACAGGGTGTTTCAAATGCAAAGATTGTCATATAGTTCTTGCAACTTCACTTAAAACACTTTCCGTTGGCTCTTGGTTTTATCATATACAAAACAGATTCGTCAGAAACCTTTTCCAACTTTCAAGGTCTATCTCAAGGATTACTGAACCAATACCAGGCATGTTTGTATATATTTCAATGCATTTCTCATGGTGATTTCAAATATGGTAATGAAATTCAATAATTTTGACATGTAAAGTCCCTTCATACAGCAACAGTCCTTTGTGGCAAATTGATATGCAATTTTATATGCATTATTTCAAATGAAATATCCATAAGAAAAGGTACAAACCAAAAGATGTTAATGCACAATAGAATTCATAACAGTATATTGGAGCAAATTCTGATTTGAGCAATATATGTAAACCATAGAATTAAAAGTATATAACTAAACGATCATACCTGTTTAGAGCAGTAGATTATCCAGATGAAATGATAACATACAGCTAAATAGGTGAATATTATCTCCTAAAATAAATAAACAAACATTTTGTTCTTCAAATTCATTTCTATCGTTTAAGACACCCTTAAATCAATGCCCTCTCCCCTGCCTCCTGCACCTTCCCAGCATGACGGAGACGGTGGCCTCTACGCTCGCTTCCCGTATTTCAAGCACGTCCGCTTCAAGAAGTCAAAGCTTTTAGACTAAGTACACTAAAACCCTACACGAAAAGAACAAATGTTAAACATTACCAACACAGCTATAGATAACAGGTAGATTTTTTAGCAAAATGGAATCTTGGCCGAACTAAGGAGTGGAGATTAGGAGCTTTAAATTGAAAACTAAGCGGTATATTCCTGGGGGTGGTACTCGAATAAACATATTCGTAGGGATATGTTGTTCGCTAAACAAGTGAGGATCAAAACTTACTCCTAATTTTTATTGTAGAGCCCATTTTTCCTCTAATTTGTGAATGTGAAGACTTCCTGTTGATTTCAATTTCTTTTCCAAATTTGACTTTTTAAATAAAAATTTAATGAAGTATTCACTTGAAAGCTTACGATGTGTCTTTTTAACTGATATATAGGGAGATTCTGTTTTTTGGTTGGCGGCCAGGGAATACTAAACTCTATTCAAGTAACTTGTGGCTTAAAATGCATTATTTCATTATTTTAAGTAATCTTATTTTAAGCAGAAGTTATACTAATTCGGAGGTCATTCATCATTTCGTGTTGAATGAGGAGGGTTGTTGCTCCGAACCGTGTTGCAAATTTTGTGTGTGGGGGTGTGTGTGTGGGGGGGGGGGGGGGGGGGGGGGGGTTGGCAGCTGGTCCAAAAACAAATGATCTATCGAAACCTCATTTCAATCTGTTTCAATCTGACAGGTCACATTTACTTTTGAAAATTTGACATTAAAAAAAAAAGAATAGTGATCTGACTATCAATGATATTCATCTTAATGCTGTAGCCATAAATGTTGGCACACAATGCAATACTTTCAAGTTGAATAAACGTATTATCCATACATGTTTAATTAGGCTCTTATTATATCTGTTTTACCCACCCCAAAGTCAGCACTCTGGACTGCACTGTGATAGGTTACACCTTAAACAGGCTACTTTTAGGAAAGTGGACATGCTTTTGCATATAAATGTTGTAGCCTTAGAACGGAAACGTGCCATGGCAGACACACAAAATTGATATTATACCTCTAGTTGTAACCATATGTTGTGCTCTTGCATGGCCGGGAGGGAGGAGAAATTCATGAATGAAATTGTGTTAACCCATCGAGTGCTGCTATACAATGCAGCCCTGAAGAGAGGTGCACATTTTTCTGACTTCAATCTGTGTTTACCTTTCATGTGCTGGTCAGAATTATCTAAGATAAAGTAGTTTTAACTACCATAAAAAACATTTCTATACAAATGGTCTTGCTCCACCATATATTATTGATCTTATTGAATTTTATTTAATCCATCTTGTTCGGGTCTCCGCTCTGCCAAGAAAGCATGCCAAGAAAGCACTCTTACTGGAACCTAAATCATTACGCTCTTTGGGGGGATCAGACTTTCTCTGTTACTGCCCCTCACATATGGAACACCCTCCCAAAGTACATCTTTTATGGCAAAGGGATGTATCTTGTATGTACTTTCCTAATGATTTACTTCCTTTTAACATGGATTGTGTTAATTTGGTTCAATAATCCTCACTTAGGAAAAGGTTGCAACTTGTAAAGACAATAAAAGTAATATACTGCCTTTTACCACTACATGTTTTATGGAGAAAAAAGCCAACACTTTGATCATGTTAAAAGGAAGTATACTGTAAGAAAACTACATATAAGATACATTCTTTTGCCATAAAAGGGCAGAGCAGCCCTACAATTGGATCTTTCAAATCTAAACTCAAGACACACTTTTTCAAGGGCGGGGATTTGTAAATGTTCATTATTATTATTATTATTGCAAATAGCTATTAGTCTGATTATTTCCAAATTGGTGAAGCCTCCTTACAGCAGCGATTGAATACAGAAGGACACGGACACGCATGGAGGCAACAAGCACACTCGGCATCATGTGCGGGTCATGCGCATGATACAAATACCACACACATGTCGCCATAATCACGCGCATACGCTTGGATTACTTTTTCGCGTGAAGAGATAAAAAACAAATATTTCTCAACAAATTTGAAACTGATTAGTATAGACAGTATAGATACCTACCAAATTAAATCCAGAGTTTATGATGTGCCTTTAGAGATCCTTTAGAGGGGGGGGGGGGGGGGGGGTGGTATCTTACTATAAATCTGGAAACGGTGTGTGTTTGTGTGTTTGTGTGTGTGTTTGTGTGTTTATTTGTGTGTTTGTTATCCTTATTTCTCCGTTAGTTGTGATCAAAGTGGCGCCTAATTCGCATGAAAGATAGAGGAAATAACGGGAAGGGTGTTAAAGTTTATTTCAGTGAAATTGGTTAACAATTGGCTCCAAAAACAAAACGCTCAGATTTGGCTCATAAAAGCCACTAGAATTGAACAACATTGTGCGTTGCGCGTACTACCGCGTAATCATACCGTGGTAACACGTCGCGTGCATGTTTGCGCAAGGGCTCACTGGGAGTTGGGTGGTGTAAAACCACGGGAAATGATTTAGGATAGGCCTAGGGTTATAATGGATAGCGTTTCGCGGGGGTTAATGAAACAACCTGATTTCTTTACTTTAAGTTGGCCCAGCCAAACAATCTAAGGGACCGAGGGTTAATGAAGTAGCCATGGCCGGGAAATGGTTTAGGGAGGGATTGTGATTATAAATCAAACTGGTTTGGGTGTGTGCATGGGCCGGGGGGAGGGGGGGGGGGGCTGTAAAACCACGGGAAATGTTTTAGGATAGGGTTAAGAGTTAATGAAGTAGCCGCGGGAAATGGTTAGGAGGGTTATGATTATAAATCCACTTGGTGTAGTTGCAGTGGGTGTGGGGGGGGGGGGGGCGGGGCGATTGTAGAGGGTTCATGTGGTTTTAAAAGTAATGAAGGTTAACTTAATGCGGTTTGAGAGGTAGGGGTTAATAAAGTAGCCACGGTAAATGGTTTAGGAGGGACATGGTTATAAATCAACCTGATTGGGGTGGGGGGGGGGGGGGTTGTATGGGGTTTATAATGCCTTTAAAAGGGATATGGTTTTAAATCAACCTGGTTTGGGGTGTTGTAGGGGCTTTATGTGGTTTCAGAGGTAGGTAATGTGGCATAACCATCTAGCGGGACCCGAGCGTAGCGAGGGTACGCCGCTAGTATTTATAAATCCCCGGATTTTGTTGCCAGTGGTGTTGCAAGAGCCCCCTATTTGAATCTGTCAGTTCATGGTTGGGATCGGCACCGGTTCATTTGACAAGAGGAATCATTGAATTATGTCTGTTAAATGTACAAAGATAGCAATTTGTCATGCGCTATGCGTGTATGTGCAAAAAAATGGCATTTGTTTAGTCAGTTGAGTCTTGTCAGTTCACTTTTATTTCTTACCACCAAATATGAAAGATGTATAGCTACGCCACTGTCTGTTGCTATCTTATGAAGATAGCAATTATGTTATCTTATGAAGATAGCAATTATGTTATCTTATGAAGATAGCAATTATGTTATCTTATGAAGATAGCAATTATGTTATCTTATGAAGATAGCAATTACAGCGATACAGTATAATATGCTCATCATGATTCTTTTATACATTTAGTATCTGTTCTATTTATTATGTTATCTTTTCACAATTTGAATTGGGTTCATTTCACAAATTAAAGGTAGATGACCCGATCACATTTTCGTAACACAGAATTATTTCAAACATACGGAGATTTTCATATCATATGAAAGCTCGTATTTTTCTCATCATCATACTGAAATTTGACGGCCTAAATCGGTATAATTACGGAGAAATCGATGAAATAACGTTGAATTACCGCGAATGGTGGTAACCACCGATATAGTTTGTGTACTACCTCAATGGGTACAGTTCACAGCATCTTGTGCGTCTAAAATAAGAACCATTAGAGCTATGCAACTCAAACTTTGGAACACAACTTTTTTAAGGATGACCTTTCATGTAGAATAGAAAAATTCAAGTTGAAAATTGGAACATCTACCTTTAAGCTTGATGTGGATTTGATATTGATGGACAGATCTTACAAGCTTTTAAACATATGGTACTTAAATTCATTTCCGACCTAATTTTTGCCCTTATTGATGTTAATATAACATTATTTTGATATAGTCCCAAGGCAATATTATAAATGTGTATAAGAAGGGATGCATATTACATGCTGCACACTGTCACCGTTCTGTCAAAACCGTATATGATTTCTGGCCCTTCAGCATGTATAAGGTAAAACTGCCCAACGGTTATGCATTAGGAAATGTTTTTATACATGTTCAGGGGCAAGAGCAATTACAAGGATTGGATAGATGTGTCTTGGCCCTTAAACATGTTTAGAGCAGACTGCTCTAAGTTTAGATACATTACTTTATACATGCTGAAGGGCCGGATGGAGATACAAGGTTTGCAATGTTAATCAACAGTCCAACTGGTTCATTCTTCAAACAGTATCAAAATGTCATTAAAAAAACCTCTTCCCAAACTTGATGTCATTGTCATTTATAAATTGCTTCACACTCTGACAGCATATTCTGGGTAGAATGATTTATTAATAGACTATGTAATCCGTAATATTTTAATATCCCAGTAAAAACAGTTAGAGCCTTGTACATACATACGTGTATGAAATCACAGGTATTAAAATCATATAGGGACTAACACTTCGTTTGATTGATGCAGAATTAGAAAGTTCCAAAAAGTATTTTCAAATATATGAATTTTCACGCTGCTTTGATTCAATTGATTGTGATGCATTTTAGTGTAGCTGAGAAAATGTTAAATGTGCAAAGGTTTCTCAGAAATATTTGTGATATAGATCAAGTTACACTAATTAAATGATATTGAATAATGGTTTTGATTCAACAGGAAACTAAAAATTAAACATTTACAAATATTCACTTCTCTATCAAGCTCATTTGTATGTACAAGTGTGTCTCCTAGTGACCTTATTAGGTTGTTAAAAATGAATGTCTCGAACGGGAGAAAATGAAATGATTTTTCACACATTTTTTGAAATATCAGTTGAATCTTGTCTGCGCTTTTACGGACTCCCAGGAGAGAGCTCCAACACATTTTATTTTTTCCATCAACTCTGTGTTAACATGACTATACACCCTCCTGTCCTCAAAAAAGAAAAAAGTAAAATATTTGAGATGGTGGGAGGGTGATATCACAATGTACACTGATTGATAGGTTGATAGCTATATTGATATTTTTTTAATCATATAGATTGAAACAATATTTTACAGGAACCAAGCTAAAACATGCCGCCAACATTTTGCTATAGCTTAGAGTGCTAAATCATTGCAATACAAGATCCATTTTGAGAAATTAATTTGTTACATATTTATTACATTTTTGAACAAATCACTAGATTATAATGCTTCATTTGGTGCAGTTCTGTGTAATATCATCCGTTACTTCACGTCATCAAAACCGATAAAAGTGCACATTTTTTTTGCTACAAATTACAGATGACAGACAATAATTTCCATATTTCTTCCTCCATTGTATCCGAAAGTCTGCGATGTAAGCGCAACCGACGACGCGGAATCGGAGACAAATAAGTTAGCAAGTGTAAACCGAGAGATGGCAAGTTTTGTAACAAAGAGTTTGGATAATCGAAGCAGGTGTCTGCGGATAGATGCACTGTATGGTATATAAAATAAAACCAATACCCCACAAAAGTATTGTTGGTATTCATTGCAGCATAGGTTTCACCTTTTGCCTTGCAGCCATTACGATTCCTCATGAAGTGCTCACTTACTAAGCTCTCTCCCTCGTATGTCTTTAGTTTTTGTTCATAAATTCATAAAGATATCGCTTTTCTTCCATTACTCTTGAAAATCAGAACATTTTTGCTGACACATACATATATATATAGTATACAAAAGGTATACGATTGTGTATATCCTCTAGCAGTGCACTCACTTTATTCTCCTAGACATTAGACCAGGCCTGCATTAGACCAACAAAAGCTTAAGTTTTATCCCGAAGGTACGTGATGATTTTCGTGGTAATGTTTTTGCACAAAGAAAATGAAAGTATCACTTGTTGTTCATTGCCAACAAATGAACAAGAAAATGCACAAAGTTGAATGATTTCAAGCGATGGTTATGTTCAGGCAATGATATGTTGGAGGCTGCGCCCTCAATTATGATAAAAACTGGGATTTGTATATTTTTATAATTGTATGACACCAGGCAATCACAAGTACTCCTCATTTTTGACCCTGTAACACCAGCCAATCACAAGCACTCCTCCTTTTTGACCCTGTGTCACTAGCCAATCACAAGCACTCCTCCTTTTGACCCTGTGACACCAGCCAATCACAAACACTCCTTCTTTTTGACCCTGTATCACCAGCCAATCACAAGCACTCCTCCTTTTTGACCCTGTGTCACAGCCAATCACAAACGTTCCTCATATTTGACCCTGTTACACCAGCCAATCACAAGTACTCCTAATTTTTTACCCTGTGACAACAGCCAACCGGAAGCACTCCTCCTTGTTGACCCTTTTTGTGTGTTTTGTTACAATAAACTATGAACTGTCTATCCACAAGCCTTCAAACCATGGGTTTTTAGTAGGGATGAGACCTGTGAATTTGTGTTGATATTTTGTGCACCCCCCTTCCCCCTCAACCCCGAACTTCTTTTAAAACAATTTCCCATACAACATTTTACTTACAGCTTTTCAGGTTTCCCTTCTGGGAGGGATTACTTGAATAGGTCAAATTTGGTCTAATTCGACACTTTGCTAGAGAAAGCGGCGACATGATTCGTCTTTATAAGCATTTTGTACAACATTCTGTTCATTGTGTTACTATGTGTAGGATTATGAGCACTCATGGTGTTGAGCTATTCCAGTTGTAAACTTTACACCCCCTGTGAAAGATATCACCTGTAGAGTACACACCACCAAATCATATTTTGCATTCTGATATTACACGGCAAGTGTTTGAAATTAAGATTGACCCCACCATAAGTCTAAATTTACCTAAGATAGATATCATTGGCCCGTAACGAGAAAAAATGCTGGTTACCCCCTACAAAAGTGATTGTTTTGAAGCAGAAGACATCTAGATCTTCAATAAAAACAATGATTTGAATGAACCAGTTTGCTCTAAAGGTGAAAAAAATTAACACAAACTTGACCTCTTAACCACACAAAGCAATAGGGAACTGATTTGGTGGTGTGGGACCTATATCTTCCTAACAGGATTTCAAATAGAGTCGCATGCTGGTAGCCCCATTTGAAATTCACACTCCCTGTGTGGGAGATTAAGGTCATGTCTTTCATAGGGGGTGTATGTATATCAAATGGAATAGCCCATTGTATATGACGATTTGCTATGAGAGGTTTAATAGTGGGTATTACTACATGAAATCCAGAATACAGACTTAAGCCGGTTTTGTCATAATATGAGAAACAAATCTGAGGTTTTATGTTTGAACTTTCAAAAATTCTAAGTTACTGTAATAATAGACTGTAAAATAACTAAGCCTTTATATCACACAGTCACTAAAATATTCCTAATGAGTATAAAGTTGATCGAGGCCTTTGTGATAAAGCAATATCTAAGATCATCAAATGTTAGGCTAGTAAGAAAAATACAAATCCATTACATAACCTTTTCACCCAACCCATTTTCCCAGTCCCAACCTTTTTTCCCTCTCACCATCCCGCACCCTTAACACCCTCACCCTTTCCCAGATCATATGTTTTCTCTCACAAGTTTAGCATTACACCTTTCTTGATGGTATGAAAACAGTGAAGGCGGCAGACCCAACTACTCATGTTGCTTGTACAGTGTGGTTCAATAAAACGTTGACAGTTTTTCCAAGCCATCTTTTACAGAATTGTGGGATTTGGTTTAATTTTTGTTTATTCATATTCCTCACAAATATCATCTCGGCCATCTATGCTGAAAATCTCAAGAATAATAATGCTATGGCAGCAAAATGATAGCTATTTGAAGAGAATCTCCCCAAAATCTCTTTGTCCACGGGTAAGTCTACGGGAAATAACCAACAAGATAACATTAAATGGCATCGTCACTTTTAAGGCATAGATTATAGACAATTACACTTCCAGTCTATGAAAATCAACAATTCTAATTAGGGTCACTCGTGGTATTATTATAACGTATTGATTTCACACATGAATAGATAGTTTAGATGTTAACAATTACACTTGTTTCACCTGGCGGGATCTTCAAATCTTAGATTACTTGCATGCAATTCATCATTCAGTATTCAATGTAACGTCGCGAAATCAGTACCCTTGGACAGAGTGAAATGGGGCAGACTTTGTTCAAATAGCTGTTATTTTGCAACAGTAAGGTGATTTGTAACAATATTTTCAGCATAGATGGACAAGATCATATTGTTGATGAATATTGAAAAAGATTTTTTTTAAATCTACAGAATTTAAAAAAAAAAGGCTTTGAAACACTGTCAACGTTTTATTGAACCACACTGTATATATACCTGTTTGTTAGAAGTCTGCCTGCCACACCACACTCGATGACGTGAGTGCATATCGTGCAATTATTCCTCACTTTCCGCTCAATAACATAACAATACCACCTGTCTTAGAACCGAATTGAGATTTCTTGCTTGAGTGTGTTAAGCTTGAATGACTCTATTATGGGTACTTATATTTGTCTGGTTCAACAAAAGAGGCCATCATTTTGGGGTGTTTGATTTGAAAAGAGTCAATTAGTCCACAAGTAGTGCGTGAAAAGTGAAATAATAGTAAAATATTCCGAGAGATTGGAATTAGGTTATCATTTTTCAATGGTTGAATTGCTTTTTGAAAAGGGTTGTTAAGTTGTGCAAGTAGTGCTGCTTGAATGATCGGTAAAGTGCTGGTGAGGACACATTTCTTGAAATAAACATAGCGTTTCCGTTTTGGTGTATTTGTATTCAAAATTGTACTTAAAAAGTGAATTGCTGCAACATCAGCAGCAGCATTATCTGGTTGCTGTATGGGATTCAGTAATATGGTATTGAGTCAAGAGGATTTCATTATTTTCAACAAGTACCTATATTTTAGAAATAAAATAGAATAAGTTTTAAAGTGATTTTTTGTAGTCTTATAGATAAAAAGACAACATATTCAACTTTTCAGAGGGAGGGGGACTTATTTAATGTGATGTATATAAGGGTGATGTGTCACTGTGATGCTGTTGTATCAATAAAGCCCTATAATTTAATCCCATTTGGTTAAGGAATACTTAAAGGGTATACATGTTCCATATTATGAAAATTGCACAAAGGTCAAATCAGCTGTTTGTTTGAATTTATTTGAATGTATTATTTCTATGTTGAAAAGTCCCAATTCACAAATAGCAATAGCACAGTGAAATCAATAGAAATTGAATTAATTTATAATTTCAAAATCTGTTACCATGCCCCACAGTTTTGAGATCCATGGACAAACTAGTAGGAGATAGGAAGTAGTTTAAACATGTCCAGAACACAATGAAAGAAGATCTCATAAATTAGTATTGAAAGTGTGCTTATCTGAGTCAACATCATTTGACGCAATGTTTTCAAACGCTTCTTAGAAGATTTCACGCCTCACATGCGGTGTGGTGAATATAAAGTAGTAATTTGCAGTCACGGCGTCGCAGGAAATTCACCTAAATACATCGGACACATTGAATGTGAAGGATTACGGTGATGTTTTTATGCATATCTTTTTTTGTCTTACCATCAGGTAGAAAGCACAATACTTATTTAAAGGAAGGTCAGACAAACGGTTAAAATAGAACCCCTGAAGGATAGCCCTTGGTTGTTAAATAAAGAAGATTTTAAGGTCTTCCCACAATGCATTGCATGAAACGCCAACCAACTAAAGCTTTTTATATGTGTGGGCTTTTTGTGTTATTCCTGTGCCATTTTTATTGGCTTCTTTTAACCCTGCCCAGTTTGATTTGTAATCACTTAGTTCATTAACTTTGTTAATGTCTGTCGGGCTATTGTTCACATTTGCTCTATATATACAACAACAAAAAAAGCATGAAAAAACTAAAGAGGTAAACAATTATTTCCCCCTAATATTTCACATCAAATCTAAATGTAGGCAAGAGAGGTGTCATTTTAAAGCTTACAAGATACACTTTTGCATGAAAATAAAATCTCAGATATGCTTTTGAAATACAACACCCCCCCCCCCCCCCCCCCCTCCTTTGATGTGACTAGTCACATATGAGATGTGCGGTGCTAGTCAGGCTAAAGGAATTCAGGTCAATCACTAAAAAAGGAGAAGAAAAATATTGCGAGTAAGAAGTGCAATTATGGACAAAGCAGCAGAGGATAATATTAGTCTAACAACATCTCCATAATAGAAATGCAAATAGCCCGTAGAGATCGGATTAACCAAGATTTGAAGAGCTGATTGTTTGTCACGAACCAAAATGAGCGCTAAGAATTCTTTATCTCTTAACTCTTATCCGTCTCGTCTTTCTGTTCCCAAGCTAACGCCGCGCCGGTGACTCGGCGGCGTAAGATTGAACAAGGACCACAGCTTCCAAAGCAAATAAAGCCAGCGCTGTCTATCTGATCATCTTGCAGCACGATGGTTTTGATTCTATCACAATGATTTGATCACACGACCGGCGGTGTCCTACTTGGAGGTGTTTCACCCCCGGCAACCATCGTCTCTGTCGTAGCAACTTGCTGCTGTCCATTTTGCCGGTTGCCAAACGTCTTCATTTTACAGGTGCGACTTCGGTGTCATTTATACAAAGAAAGTATCAGGGAACCGTCTCTGTCAAAACTTGACACATTGCATGCTTAGAGCAATTCAGTACACCTGGATTAAATGGCTGGTTTCTCTTGTCATCATTCTTGTCATGATACAAAATTCACCCGAAAAATAAACTGTGAACCATATAAGCAGTGACCAAACCAGCCATAATTTCTTTTCTCTTGACAGCCGACTTAGATTTTGATCGGATTCAGTACTGTAAGCGTTCCTGTTTCCATGATTATATTCAACCAGTGTATGTTTTCAACTGAGATGAGGAACTTGAACTCGCATGGTACTAGCTCGACGGTTCCCCTGATGGTCTTATTACTACCCCCTGCAGTGTTTTACCTCAATGTTCAATTGCTTCATATAATCCTATTTGGTAATGCCTGACCGGGTGAACGATTGGTTCACAATTGGACAATTTAACACATTACATGCGTCATTCAAAGCTCAGGGTTTTCTGAATTTTCATTTCCAAGATTGCAGCCATTCACATATGTCATCCGTTTTGTAAAAGTTGTGGTCAAGATGTGTTTCGCAATCAACCTATCTTCCTCAGTGATTTGTGTTATTGCTTACTTACTTTTTGGCGTCCACTAACTTGGTGGAGTGAGGCCTTCCTCTGCAAGACTTTCCTCCATTCATTTCTGTCTTGTGCCTTCCTGCTTGCTTCTGATAAGGATGTTACACGAAGGTTGTTACAGTGTAACCATCTACCATCTATCCACCTCTTAGCTGGTCTACCTCTGGGCCTATCACCATACGGTGCCAACAATTGCAACTTGAGGGCCTCTTTGAGGGTTCATACGCTGTGTCCATAATACCGCAGTCTTTTTGAGGGAGATCTTCTCAATGATGTATATTTGATGGTGTTTTTTAATTTTATTTGTCCAGCTATGCTTGGCTGTGTTAATAATCCAGACAAAATCAGTGTTTCCTGAATATATTTCCTGTAGGGAATCAGGCCTTCTGGATCAGAGTATCACTAGAGGTCAGAGTTTGTAGGCTCCCTCGTTTCAATTCATTCATAAGGCACCTTTTTGTGGTGTATGCCTGCTTTTCTGCATTCACAATAATTACACTAAATATGGAAGGCTACAAAGTGAATGATTTTTAAAAATGAATAAATAATTGTATGGACAATAATTTTAAACGATTTATTTGTTAACCCTAACCCCTAACTGGGTTTTTAACGGGGATCACGGGGACAGTCGCCCCACCCACTAAGCCACGACGCTCATTTACCCGTTTGCGCAATATACCGAGCTCACTAATATAGGCTTGATTGATTACGTCATTGAAACAGTCCGCACATGCGCTTGGATATAGGCTTAGAAGTAATATTTTTAGTACTCAGGGGAGGGGGAAGTAGAGTTAAGAGGTTAATATGATAAAGCAACAATTTGCTATGGACCCAATTCTTCAAAACTTCTTACAACTAGTATGATTTTGCAACAAAACCAAGCCACAAAACCAAACAAATCTTTGTGATTTGGGACCAAAATGACTAAAATCCCCTGCATGTTGGCAAATACTATAATAACGGTATACAGTCTATTGAGAGTTGGTCTCACTCTCAGCATGGGTTGTTGCGGGGTTGTTGTATCTGTATCTGTACAATGGTGAATGACCTCCTAATATGACCTCAATGTAAGGCTTGTTATCCCACCATTGGTTAAAATCCAACACAATAAAGAACAAAATCCCCGCCTTAGAGCACAGGCAATGTTCTTATTCCAATTTATACAAACCAAATTGAAAACCACCACCACTGAACTACCACAAGGGCAACTTTACAAACCTGTTGCAGCAGTGGAAAAATGGGGCAAAGAATGGACTTTTTTCATGCGGTTTCCTGTCTGGTACCGCCGGCCCTTGGCAAGCGACTCTTTTGGCGGGACATTGTATAAATGTTGTTTATTTGGTTGTAATTAGACTTTATATTTGCCCCTTTATGTCAGGTGTATTCGCTCGGGTCATTAGTTTGTTGTGTCTACTTTCTCTCTCATTCCATGAAGGGATTTATTTGGTTGTTTTAGACATTGTATTTGCCCCTTATGTCAGGTGGGGTCACTTGGGTCATAAGTTTGTTGTGTCTCTACTCTGTCATTCCATGAAGGGGATTTGACAGGGGGGTAAATTTGTTTATTCTGTTGTAATTAGACATTGTATTTGCCCTTTATGTCAACTGTGGTCACTTGGGTCATAAGTTTGTTGTGTCTCTACTCTGTCATTCCATGAAGGGGATTTGACACTGGATTTGACAGGGGGTAAATGTGTTTAAACTGTTGTAATTAGACATAGTATTTGCCCCTTTATGTCAGGTGTGGTCACTTGGGTCATTAGTTTGTTGTGTCTCCTGTATACTCTCTCTCTCTCTCTCTCATTCCATGAAGGGGTTTTGGCTGGGTAAATGAATTATTTGGTTGTTTTAGACATTGTATTTGCCCCTTTATGTCAGGTGTGGTCACTTAGGTCATTAGTTTGTTGTGTCTCCTGTATACTCTCTCTCTCTCTCTCATTCCATGAAGGGGTTTTGGCTGGGTAAATGAATTATTTGGTTGTTTTAGACATTGTATTTGCCCCTTTATGTCAGGTGTGGTCACTTGGGTCATTAGTTTGTTGTGTCTCCTGTATACTCTCTCTCTCTCTCTCATTCCATGAAGGGGTTTTGGCTGGGTAAATGAATTATTTGGTTGTTTTAGACATTGTATTTGCCCCTTTATGTCAGGTGTGGTCACTTGGGTCATTAGTTTGTTGCGTCTACTGTATACTCTCTCTCTCTCTCTCATTCCATGAAAGGGTTTTGGCTGGGTAAATGAATTATTTGGTTGTAATTAGACATTGTATTTTCCCCTTTATGTCAGGGGTGGTCACTTAGGTCATTAGTTTGTTGTGTCTCCTGTATACTCTCTCTCTCTCTCTCATTCCATGAAGGGGTTTTGGCTGGGTAAATGAATTATTTGGTTGTAATTAGACATTGTATTGTCCCCTTTATGTCAGGTGTGGTCACTTAGGTCATTAGTTTGTTGTGTCTACTGACTATACTCTCTCTCTGGTTCCATAAAGGGGTTTTGGCTGGGTAAATGAGTTTATTTGGTTGTAATTATAGACATTGTATTGTTCCTTAATGTCAGGTGTGGTCACTTAGGTCATTAGTTTGTTGTGTCTACTGACTATACTCTCTCTCTGGTTCCATAAAGGGGTTTTGGCTGGGTAAATGAGTTTATTTGGTTGTAATTAGACATTGTAGTGATGTCAGCCAAAATTTATTTTTCCATACAAACCCTATCAAGCTGCCCCTCATTTTAAAGCTCATTAAAAGACGAACCCAATGAGATAACGTTTTTTTCAACTTGACCCCCCGTATGCTAATTAGCGCTAATTAAATATTCATATTATGCGCAAAATGTCTGTAAAGCATGCGTTATAATTGAGAGTATATATAATTCAATAAAAATACTTGAAAATGACATATGCTGTTGAGATTTTCTTTTTCTCATAATTCTACAAGTCCTTACTTGCTAAAACTATGTAATAATGATTAATTAGCTGTTAATTAGCTGCTAATTATGCTAATTACTAGCGAAATATCAGTTACTCACGCAATGAGCGTCATGATTTACCTATTTTGAAGCACGCATAATTTTCAGCTAATTTTCATGAAACTTATACATGTGATTTTACAATGTTTGAAATGCTTTTTGCACATGTAAAGACTCACTTTTAGGCATTAATTAATTAATCAATTAATTAATTACCCCTTCATTTATACAACTATTTGGAGGTCACCATTCTCGTAGTCTTCATGTAGTCTGTAGGTGTAGATGGCGTCATCATTATCGTATTTGGTGTTATACCATTCAGGGAAGCCTGGTACCTGTGACACAACTTTTCCTGTTGATGCTTCTCCTCCTTCAAATGTGTGTTTGATCTGTTTTGCAAAAGAATTTGTTTACAATTACCAACTAATTTGTACACTGTATTTCTGTTTAAATTGTGTTAATGCAATGTCAGAATGTGTAATACAATAAAACTCTTATACGAACTGATATAGTTACTAGTTAGTGTGTTATTTTATTGTCATTATTGAAATGGAATGGATTTAAATTAATTGGATTATATTTAACTAAAAATTAAAGTGACAAATGAAACAATATTTAACAAGTATGAATGAGTTAACATTGATTTCATAAATCATAGATGGTAACTTACTGTGCCTTGCATGCAAATTGTTATATTAGTAATAACTGAATCTGAAATTAAAAGTGCAAAATAAAATTACAGTATGTTAGGTAAATGAGAGAAGTTATCTTTCAAACATTGTTATTGAAACTTTAGATGTAAGTGATGTGTTATTTGTTACTTTTGAAACTGAAATATCATACAAAGTACAATTTTAAATACACTATTATTAGGACATACAAAGTTAAGAAACAAAGACATTATTAAATGTACACAAAGTTCAAGAACTTTCTTTAAAAGCACAACACAGAATCATGCAAGTCGAAAAAGGCAATGAAATTGTATGAAATGAAAGAAAGAAAATTATAATATTGCGCACCCTTTTCCCTACAAGAAGTGGACGTGATGTTCTGGCTGCATTGTCATCAGATGCACTGTCAATGGTGTATGCATCTTTCACCATATGCAGGACCTTGTCTCTCAGCTGTTCCCAAGTAAGGATGACTTTGTTCTCTGAAAAGGTGAAAGCCTTTGGATTATCACTTGACTGACGCAAACAATGCCGACGAAACCGTAGCTGAGCTTTGCACGCATCGACTTTGTCAGAGTCTTTGGTCATTGAGTTGAGCATTTCAACTACTTCACTTGTACTCTGCCAAAGGCCATAGTAGTGTATGTCTTTAGTCTGCATTTCTAGTTCTTTCTGTTGTCTCAACTTCCTCTTTCTCTCCTCTTCCTCTTTCCTTTGCATGGCCTCTCTCTTTCGTTGCACAATTGACGCCTTTCTCTCTTTGTACTTAGCACTAATCGCTCTTCCATGGGCTCTTGCCTCTCTTATTAGCCTTTCTTGTTGCTCCTTTTCTTTGCTGTTTAGCCACCTCATTGTCTTATTTAGGCAGAACATGATTGTCGCCTCGTGAGCCACAGTTGTTGAATTCGGCTGAGACTTCATCAGCATATCTAGATAGGCAAAGACACGCTCACTGAATTTGTTATGCTTATCAACACTTTCAGTAGATTGTCGCAGCGATGTACTTGCTGTAGTATACTTGCCATCATCTATAAACTCCGAGTTGTGGATACGAACTACTTTTGCCACAGCTGGCAGAATGGTAGCAATCTGGATTTCAACCATTGCATCAATTTCAGGATTAGGTCGCACCAGATGGTCATACACTTTGTCTTTCAATATGTCACTGGAGTCTCCAAATGGAAGAATGCTCCCCTCCATGAATTCTGATGGAAATTGTGCAGCCCTATCCATGTTCTGCAACAGCTTAGTATACACTTGTGGCATATCTAATATATGCAAGTCCTTGTCCTCCAGTTTGCGCCATAAGGGTGCAGTGATAAATTTGGACACAAGCCCAAGCGCCTTGCAACCTGCAATGTAAAATTGCTCATCAAGATCTGCTGCCACGGATTTCAGTAATTGGTTAGTTGCACCATGTTTGTTGAGGAACTCTCTCATTTTCTCATGTAGAAAGTACACGAATCCTGCATTGAAGAACAAAATGTTAAACCTATTTCCATGAAAGGGGACCAAAGGAATAGAGGACATCATGTTCTCATGAAGAAACTCCTTCACGTAAATCTTAAAATGACCATGAGCACCAGCTGCAGCACTACCTCCATAGGCAAATGCGCTTGATGCTGTCTGCACCAGTCTCACTATTCCATTTTTCTCCTGTGATTTGAAACATAGCCCCTTTGCTGCTGCTCCACCTTTGCTGTCTTCTCCAAAGTGCTGCTCCTCCAGTTCCTCACAACATTTTTGAGAAACATCTGCATATTGGACAAGACTATGAAGTCCACAAAAAAATGAAGACAGAGCTGATACAGATTCTTGTTCTTCCATTGACATGTTTTCCCACCCTGTGTGTATGTCTGGCAGGATTTCTGTTCTGTATAGTTGCAAGAGTTCATGCCATTTGAGTTCGGTGGCAGCCCTGTCCGACATGGTATTCTGGATATTACATAGGATTTGTTTTCCTGCATCTGTTGGGTTATTCTCGTATGCAGTGCTGATGTCACCAAGCAGCTCTTTGAATGTGTCCAGGGTGTTTTGAGAAGCTTTTGAAGAAATGTCTCTCAGTCCCAGGACCCAGTAGTTTTTCTCTTTATCTGTAGCATGGTAGCCCATAAATTTGTCACCATATTTGGAGGTTTCGTCTGAGTACAACGTTGTTTGTTTCTCCTTTGAAAATTCCTCGGCTAACTGTTTCTGGGCTAGTGAAAGACGTGAGATGTTCCAGTTTAGTCCTGTGCTTCGACTTGGAAGTGTTGAACAGGTTTTGTTTGTCATTGTTTGGAGTACCGATTGTATGACGTTGGCTACATGAGCTGAACCAACATGATGCTCCAGAAGCTGATACACGCATTTCATCATGTCATCAGTATAGCAATATTTACCTAAATTTGGATCAGTGCGAGTTGTTTTGATAGTGTCATGCTTTCGAGAATTAACGACACCTTGAAGATTCTTGTTTTCTTCTTTAAGGTTGAGTATTTTATGTTTGAGAGTGGTAACAGTTTCTTCCAAATCTTGGATATGTTTATTACACGGTTCGTGGTTATCTGCATTATCATTGTGAATTTGACTTTCTAGGTTCTCAATTTTCTCATTTCTGTAGTCAATAGCTGAGCGAGCCCGTTTGAGTTTCTGTTCATTGGAGGCAAGTCTTTCCTTGGTGTCTTGTAATTCGTTCACTGCTGTGTCACTTGTTCCAACTACGTTTTCATGGGGATTCACTCGTCTCGTGCCTCGTGCTTCCAGATCTGCTGTAGGGTATTTAAATTTCTCCATCAAAAAGGTCTCGAGCTCTATCTTTCCTTTAGGACGTGACTTGCTCTTACTCTTTTGATCATGTTCTCTCTTCAGTCTAGACACATTTTTTTGAATAGAATTTCCAAGTATGAATTCCTGTTCATCACTAGATAACAATTGGTGAAGCCACTGTGTCGTTTCTGTACTTGATGATGCTTTTAACTTGTGAAGTACTTGCTCGTTTGTGGGTTGGTCCATGTTTGTATCTGCAAAATAAACACAAAGATTCGAAGTGCATTTAATTAATTATGCTCATAATCCTAGTCTTACTAGTTAGTATTAGGGCTAGGCATCAGTGGCGTAAACTAGGGTCTTCAATTTGGGGGGGGGGGGGGGGCATGATCTCAATAAATAAAATATACACGCCCGGGATACACGCCAAGGCCTGAGAATTTTCATAATTTTGAATGAGAATGTTCATAATTTTGAATAAGCTTCAAATACTTCTTAAAATAAATAAATAAACAATAAATTAAATATATTATTAAATAAATACATGATAAATTGTTAGGCCTAAATAACTAACTAAATATAGGCCTATAACATTTTAACCTAAAAGTAGGCCTATAAATCTTGATCAAAATCAAATCTTTGATTACAGAGAAACGGCCTGAGAATTTTAGTTATGAGATTAAACAAATAAATAAGTACACAAAAATAGATAAACAAATAAATAAGTACACAAAAATATAAAGGCTTATAATTTAAATAGGTTTAAATAAAATTTATAAATAAATAATAAATAAAATACATTTAAATAAAATATTTAATTAAACTATTACTTACTGTCAAGAGGATTGGTTCGTCAGAATCAAAGCAGTAAATTTAGTGGAAATCTGCATCGAAATCGCTGCAAAATTGGAAGCAGCAACTTCATAATTCATGAATGGCGCGAAAATGCGCCAGGTCTGATGCACTAGTGTTTGGTATTATCGGAAAGCATTCCTTTCAACGTGCCTAAAAATCGCCGTCAGAAGCTGTCCTCGGGGGGTGAAGACCAAAAAAAATTATCCCAAAGTTCAAAAAATGATACTTAAAATCATCATTTTTTTCAAAATCATCGCCATTTCGGCATATATTGAGCTTTTTTCATCATTTTTTTTTTAATTTAGAGAAATACATCGTATTTCTAGATGTTCTGGAGCTTTCTACCCCCCACCATGCTTTGCGCGATACCGGAAAACAGTATCAAAACATGGCGACCACTGAGCTGTATGCAGCGAGTGAGTGATGACTGGCCATTGCAAAAGCGCTAAAATGGTGATCGTAAAACTCATAATTTTTACGTTTTGCATCATTTTTAGTTAAAAGTAAATGTATTCCCTAACGAATCATACTTTTAGCTACTATGATGTGCAGTTTTATTGTTACAGCGTAAATATTAAAGTAATTACAGCGATTTTCCGAGAGCAAGTTTTTACGTGTTACAGAATAGCAGCGTGTGAAATACGCGAGTGATTGACATCGCTAGACATTGTATTGTCCCCTTTATGTCAGGTGTGGTCACTTAGGTCATTAGTTTGTTGTGTCTACTGACTATACTCTCTCTCTGGTTCCATAAAGGGGTTTTGGCTGGGTAAATGAATTATTTGGTTGTAATTAGACATTGTATTGTTCCTTAATGTCAGGTGTGGTCACTTAGGTCATTAGTTTGTTGTGTCTACTGACTATACTCTCTCTCTGGTTCCATAAAGGGGTTTTGGCTGGGTAAATGAGTTTATTTGGTTGTAATTATAGACATTGTATTGTTCCTTAATGTCAGATGTGGTCACTTGGGTCATTAGGTTGTTGCGTCTCTACTTTGTCATTTCATGAAAGGGGTTTGACAGGGGGTTAAATTTGTTTATTTGGTTGTTTTAGACATTGCATTTTCCCCTTTATGTCAGGTGTGGTCACTTATAGGTCATTAGTTTGTTGTGTCTCCTGTATACTCTCTCTCTCTCTCTCTCTCTCTGTCATTCCATGAAAGGGTTTTGGCTGGGTAAATGAATTATTTGGTTGTAATTAGACATTGTATATGTCCCTTTATGTCAGGTGTGGTCACTTGGGTCATTAGTCTGTTGTGTCTAATGCCTACCATGTGAAGGGGTTTGGCAGGGATTAAATATTTTTATTTGGTTGTAATTATTAATTTGGTTGTAATTTTGTTGTAACAATATTGGCTCCTTATGTCAGTTATAGTCACCTGAGTCATTAGTCTGCTGTGTCTACCATGCCCTGTGATTTCATGAAGGGGTTTAATGGCTGGGGTTAAAGGCATATTATGTGATCTTTTCCAGAGAGCGCCCTCTATTCATTATTTTTTTTAGAAAGTAGATTTTCTTGCAGATTTACATTTCTGATCATAAATCGTACATACCTTTCTAAGTTATAGAGCGATACGATTCCTAATTACCTCAAATTCATGGTTTTATAGTGAATTTAGAGTGAAAATATAAACTGTTGTATTATCCAGACAGTTTATTTTCACTCTAAAACCATGATTTTGAAGTAATTAAGAATCGAATCGCCCTGTAACTTGGAATGTATGTACGATTTATGATCAGAAATGTAAATCTGCAAGAAAATCTGCTTACAAATTTTTTTTCTCGATGTTGAGGGCGTTCCCTGGAAAGATCACATAATATACCTTTAATGAAAGGGGTAACAATTTGGATTGTATGTTACTTACAGGCCATATCGATAAATCTGCAAGAAAATCTGCTTACAATTTTTTTTCTCGATGTTGAGGGCGTTCCCTGGAAAGATCACATAATATACCTTTAATGAAAGGGGTAACAATTTGGATTGTATGTTACTTACAGACCATATCAAATTATGAAAAACTCTGTCTGCAACAATGTGTTCATTAGTATAGAAAGATTCGTATTAAAAAAAGGCATTGTGGGATGGAATTTTGGACACTGTTTCCTGGGCAGGAACATGTTGCCAGATCAGGAAATGTTTCTGGTGCTGACAGTCGGACCAGATTGATTACCAAGTATCAGTTCCATGGCATAAGAAGACATGGAAGATGTTTAAAACAAATGCAAGGAAACTGTTAAAAACATGTGACTAATTTGCGGTGAAAAATGACTAATATTTCATGACGTTATTGATATCGCCAACGGCAACAGGTCACGAGAGACATCCCAAGCGCAAAAACAATTCCGGTATTAGATATCTGCGGCTTGTGTTTAAGATCGTAGTAAATCGCTTCAAATTGGTCTCCCCTGTTGTTAAGATCACATGGCAGCTATACTATTTATATTGCAAATAAGAGTTATCCTAATTTGCTGCCTTTTACACACTATCACCCGTGACATGTTCCAGTGTGTATTTTGGCAGACAGGCCCTATACCAGGTAACAGAGCAGGGGACTAATTTGGCTGCTTGTACCTCCCCTATCCTATATCAACTCGGAACCACGACCTAGCGTTTTATATTTCAAATTGCGTTGTGTGCCCACAGGCGATAGAGCTGTCCTGTTGGTCATACAGGGCCAACGTCCAATTTTCGTTGGGCACGTTCCGATGCTACACAGTGTGGGTATAGTCTAGTGCTTGTTCACACAACACAGATTTTGTTGTGATGAAGTCAAGCGTTTGCTCACATGATGCAGATTTTGTGGAGACCAATGGATGGATGGGTGCTTGACTCAGATTTAGATTCAAAATTAGAATAGATTACAAATGTAAATGGAATTTCTAAACGCCATTGTTAAATTGTGGGCCAATCTTGTGGAAGGGGAAGGGAGGGGAAAGACAAAAAAACACAATTGCAACTGCAAACATTACAAACAAGTTCAGTGGGTAAAATGATTGGTTTCTTACAAACATGCATCCTGGACACAGTCTGACATTCGAGGGCGCACTTGGATCAGCTGTGCGCTCATGCTTGAAAACTCACAAAAATCTGCTAATCAATCAGAGTCGTGAGGTTGAGCTTATGTATCGTGCACGGTGGATGTCCGTTGCACAATTTTTGGGGTGAGGTTGACCTTGCATACTTTACGCGAGGTCAAACTCATGTGACGTGCGTCCATTATGTAGGACTCCTTGAGGGTTATGCAATGTGTTGGTAGATAAACATGACGAGGATTCAAAAATAGAGTTCCAATTTGTAAATTCAACTTTGAAATACATTACCCGTTATAAAGTAACGTACCATTTAACTGTTATAAAACATTACCACTATACAGGGTGAGTCAAAAAACATTGTCAGTCGATTACTTTATTTATTTTTATTTGTATCAAACTGTCTGCGCATTTACCAGACATTGTTTAAGATGAAGTATTATCATTTGATCAGACAATCATGAAAAATGTTCTTTTTTTCATTCCGATGCCAGTTTTCAGTAACGCCCCAGGAGCAATTTGTCCCAAATTTACACTTATCAGAAGTAGTCTATATACAAGGTTGTAAATTCCAGAAATCAAGAGTGTCGAGTAAGCTCATCTGTGTGATCACAAACGTATTAAAGGCATATTATGTGATCTTTTCCAGGGAGCGCCCTCTACTCATGATTTTTTTTAGAAAGTAGATTTTCTTGCAGATTTACCTTTCGGATCATAAATCATGAATATATTCCAAGTTACAGAGCGATACGACTCCTAATTACCTCAAAAAAGTAAATTTAGAGTAAAAATAAGATGTCGGCGCAGACTCCGACAGTTTATGTTTACTCTAAAACCATGATTTTGAAGTAATTAAGAATTGTATCGCCCTGTAACCTTGAATGTATGTACGATTTATGCTTAGAAATGTAAATCTGCAAGAAAATCTGCTTGAGGACGTTCCCTGGAAAAGATCACATAATATAGTAGATGCGATAGAACTGTAGCTATTTCAAGAATATAGTTCAACACCTTAGACATACCCTTCTCCAGTGTCACAAGTTACGTTTAATTTTATTTGTAAGTGTTCGATGTCAAAGTGCATTCTATCAAAGTTGTGCAGTAACCCCAAACCATACGCCTAAACAAACTCTGATTTTAACGTAGGATGAACCTCATCATATATTTTATGAACTGTAGGCTAATAGATAAAGTCTGTTTAATTCGAGCTGATGTCAAATATCTGTGACCTTTTGCAATTAAATTAAGTGTATATCTTCAAAGGTCATCTACAATGTTTTTAGCAAACTTTAGGCAGACGAGGAATCTTAATGGAGGGTTGGTGTTTAACAATTGGTTTATTAAGTTATGGGGACAGAGTTGACACGTTTTTTATGAGGTGTTTGAGAGATACCAGCCAGGAATTAAATAAATTGGTATCAGATGATGCACCAATTGATCTGGAATGCCATTTTAAAAGGCAAGTGAATGTCTTTGTTGTAAGGGATCAAACTTTTGAGATTTTTACTTTTTTACTTTATGTCTATCGTTATATAAATGACACACAGCATAGAAACTGTTTGAGGTTCTCTATCATTTTGTGCCTAAAATGTTGGTAGGCTTAATGGCTTAAAATACTCCACTATGTTTGAACTCTTTGCGCTCTCACACATGTGTACCCTTATGAAAATGTAATCACTTGAAAATGGTTGCGCAAGCTTGCAGAATGGTTGTACAAGCTTGCAGAATGGTTGTACAAGCTTGCAGCAACCTTGCAGAAGGTTGCAGCAACCTTTTGCAAGCAAGTTTGCAAGCACACGCTGCAAGCATTCGCAAGTTGCAACCTTTTGCAAGCAAATTTGGAAGCACACGCTGCAAGCACTTATCAGATTACGGGTTGCAGCAACCTTTCGCAAGCAAGTTTGCAAGCACACGCTGCAAGCATTTGTAGGTTGCTGGTTGCAGCAACCTTTCGCAAGCAAGTTTGCTCCGCCACAACAAAATGATGCAGCCTGATTGGTGGTCAATGCTTGTGCTCAGCGGCCGAGCGTTGTGGAGTATGCTGAGCCCTCTAGGCTTAACATTCGGGCCTATACTATATTTCTCTTCCTCTGGGCAATTACATAACTTTACCGGTGCAGCATCTACGGAAGTGTATGTACTTAATGACGCAGTAATGTCTCTTTCTCTCTCGTGGAACTGAAATAGGCTTTATACATTGTTTACACCGCTTTATCTTCAGTAGATAGCATATGGGGTTAGCCTTTCATCTACCTATTATGTGCAGTGATATCAGTGCATATTCCAGCTATGTCATCTTACCTTTGTGTGAACATGTGCTAGATCCAAGCACTTTACTGGAAATGCTGCATCAATACTGGAATATGCTCTGAAATCACTGCACGGAGGTAGATAAATACTCTCTAAATGTAAAAGAGTGGTTTTCCACTCTTTCAAGGAGTTAAACGCAGGACAACACATTTTTGAGTGGAAAAACACTCTAAAAGGAGTGAAAGGGGATTTTATATGACAATGTTCCACTCTATTGAGAGTGAAAAATAACTTTCACACTCATTTTAGAGTGGAAATGTTCCACTCTAAAACGGGTTGTCCTGCGTTTCACTCCCTTTTCGAGTGAATTTCCACTCTTTCCACTCGCTTAACATTTAGAGAGTAGAGTATGCAATTTTTTACATCCATACATCCCTGAAAAAAGCAAATTATCAAAATATGGTGTCCTTTTTAGAGAGATATTGCAGAGAAAAATGAAATTTGGAAAAAATGATTGGATTTTTTTTCAATAGATAATGTAGGAACCATGAAGTGTAATAATTTATGGGAAAATAATTGAATGATGGCGCTAGATAGATATTCAGTTGAAGCAATTTATGTGGCAAGTGGTGCTGATTATTTGGATGTGATTTACATCGAAATGACCAAATCGTGAAATCTTACACGATAAACGGCGAATTAAGGTAAACGGTGTCAGATGGTTGTTAAGTATATGCCCATTACCTGATTTCAAGAAAATTTGAGGGTGAAATTTAAGGGTCAATATGTCTTCATGTGCATTGTGAGAGGTTAGAATATATAGATCTGATCCTGTTCTCTTTCAACATGTGTTTACTTCTTTCATGGGCCAGTACTAATCCTTGCATCCAAATGACATTATTGTAATCTAAGAACTTACCACTCATCAAATTATGTAATTTGCTCAGATTTCTTGATTAAATAGTTCACATTGACGGAAAATGTTTGTTTTAAAATTGATCAAATGTCCTCTTTTTTTCAACAAAAGAAATAACCGTGATTGTTTTAGAGCTATGTAATTTTCAGAAATAGTCATTTTGTCCAAAATAGCCCCTGGGAGGAATATAAAGTACTGACTGTGAAAGGTTTGATGCGGTTCAGCTTGACTGCTAAAAACCTTTGGTGTGACACGCTTGACTAAAGGGATGGAACCCCATAGATCATGATGGCCAAATTGGGTATGGACAAATGGAGAATAAGAGGATCGGCCAGGGGATAGAGTGGGTCTTTCAGACAAGCACTCGCTAGAGTAGTTTGAATGATAATTAAAGGAGTACTAAGAGATGTGTTGAAGGCTGCGCCCTCAATTAGGATAAAAAACGGGATTTCTACATTTTTACAATTGTATTACATACACAAACTTACAGCTGTAAGGATTAAGAAAAATCAGCCGTCTTTGTGCAATAAAACATTGTTTCAAAATATTCCATCCCCGGCTCTGGACAGCATTTTATGGTAAACAGTGTTACGCTATTTTTCTTTTTTTTTCCAATTTAAATTACATACGATATTACATAGAGGGCGTTTTTAAAAATAAAAATAAATACAATAAATAGTGATGATATTCAAACATATTTAAACATTGTTTTAATCAAGTTTTGCTGCTTTTTTTGTGAGTAAAAACAACAATAATGGCCAATTATAATGATTATCTTTAATATTGAATAAATTTTGTAAAAAAACCACTTAAACATCTCTTAGTACCCCTTTAAGGTGATACCAAACCGTGAAGACTTATGTGTGTGGATACACCACAAGATACATGATTCTGGTTGGCTTGTATATAATGGAGATGAAAAAGTATTTGTAAATCTGAAAGATTATAGAAAGAACCCCAAGAACTAATGTAGGTTCTGAACACTCTTTCATTGTTTTTGCCATATGGCGATTATCATGTGGTTGTTAAAGGGGCATTGAGGGATACGTATGGGAGTGCGCCCTCAATTATCCTGGAAATCAGTTTTTTTTGCATCAAAGTAATACTTAGGCATAATACTAACTACCATCTGAAACAGTTAACCAACATTCGCCGTTTATCATATAAAATTTCATGATTTTCTTAGTTTCGATATGATCATATGATGAATTCGGAAGATATGCTAAGTTTTACTCGCGGACTTTCGCGGCAAATCTCAACCCGGAAGTGGCGTCATTTGCTTAGTTTGGCATGAAGGCGATGTCGGAATTGTATGATATTTTGGATTTGGGCTATGTTGATGATTATCTTTACGTTATTTGCTCATTTAGTATATCGATACATCTCTCAATGCCCCTTTAATTTGGTCAACTATTTACATTTTCAGTATCTCATGATCAGTAGTTGTAGCTTTTTTTTCTCAATTTGTGCAAAACTGATACATAATTTTACCAGATAGCTCTTTCTTATTCTCCGCAAAGTCACCTCTGTATCCTATAGTCCTATATAAACCTGTATAATGTATGATTCTGGGCCAACAGGGTTCCACAAGAGTATACATATTGTATAGAACTCGTTGGAAACCTTTGTTACGCTTTGAGGTATAGTGCACTAAATCCCAACACTATAAAACGCTGATTTAAAATCACCATAGAAAAAATATAGATACATCAAAATGCCAACGGAGGCTTTTTAATGAAAAGATTCACTCTCAAGAATTAATTTGGCCTGGGATTGATAGGAGAAAAAAACCAGTTGGTTACTCATACTGATTAACACTTTCCACGCGGCTATTATTTTTACCATACACACAACAGATTTTTCAGAAACCTTTCACAATTTTCAAAGTCTATCTCAAGGATTACTGACCCAATACTAGGCATGTTTGTACTTATGTCAATGCATTTCTCATGGTGATCCTAAATATGGTAATGAAATTAAATAATTTTGACATTTTTTAAACATTTTGTGAAATATTGGAATGTCGTCTGCAGCCGCCTGCCGCGTGGAAAGTGTTAAGCCTGCCTGGAGATATATGGTGGGTGGATACAGTCCCCATCTACCTGATAAGAATCAGGAAATAAAGGAGGGCATCGCTGTATCACTGTGATCAAATACCATCAATACAATTTCTCTGGGCGTTGCCCCCTTCTTCTATTTCCCATAGTGATGTCAACACCGCAAGGCATTCCCCCACTGGGGATCTAGGGACCCTTGCGTCCGCCCCTAGCTGATGAAAGTGTGCCTTGTCAACTCTAGTTAACCTCATTGGTGAGAGCTCGCAGGCCTTGACAAAAGAGCTGTGAGGGGGAGGGGTGTAACTCGTTGGATAGTCAATGTTAGAATTACACAAATTGCACATTCTGTGTTAAAATGTGTCAAAATATGTACTTCAGATCAAGTCATTTGGTTATTTTTCTACATTTATGTAACAAAATATATGATAGAAATCATGAAATGATTTACAAAGTCAGACCACACTTCTCCAACGTACTACATTGCCATGTTGCTCCGATGTTAAACCCCTGGGATGTTCGTAATGGAATCGGAATTTTAAAACTGATTGCGAACGAGGGAGCGAGCGAGAGAGCGAAGTCAGTGAAGTGTTACGGTCTGGGGAAAGTGTCAGGCGTGGCAGGCAGGCAGGCAGGCAGGCAGGCAGGCGGCATTAAACAAAGCCTACATATAATAGTTAACACTTTCCACGCGGCAGGTAGCTGAAGACGACACTCCAAATTTTGACAACAGTTTCGAAAATGTCAAAATTATTAAATTTCATTATCATATTTGGAATCACCATGAAAAATGCATTGAAATAAGTACAAACATGCCTTATATTGGTTCAGTAATCGTTGAGGTAGACCTTGAAAATTGGGAAAGGTTTCTAAAAAATCTGGTTTTTATATGGTAAAACTAATAGCCGCGTGGAAAGTGTTAAGAGCATAGAGGTGTAGATATCAACCTAACCTGAAGATCCCTGCTGAATAAATCTCAGCCCATCACGGTTGAGTTATAAAGCACTGCTCCGGTCTCTCGGACTACTCTCGTAGCGCAGGAAGGGTCATTTGCCCCCCTTTAAGATGTACTTGATGCATTAACTGTGGAGTGCACCAAGGGTTGTTAGCTTTTGTTGTCTTTTCAGCAGAGCGTAAAATCATGGTTAAAACGAACATACTGATGCTATCAACTTTGTCAGCTGGGAATCGAAAGCTGAAGATATAAGAACAAAGGAATGGCACATTTTGAATGCAGATAAAAAAAGAGAGAATTTTGCCTTTACTTGTTGAAATAGAATTTGTGGACACATTTGTCTATCAATGAGCCCCAATATTGGGTTCTACTTGGTACTAGTTTATGTTGGTACTATAAGAGACGGGGGGGGGGGGGGGGGGGGGGGGGGGAGAAAGAAGGTTTGTCATTTGTACTTTTTTTTGATAAAAAATTTAAAGTTATGCTATTCTTTAATTGCCACAAAAGATTAAAATCTATATCCATTCCAAGCATATTTAATTATAATACAATAGCATGGAATGGAGGATATACACTCTTAGAACAACAGTGTAAATCAATGCATACAAATGGGGTCAAAATTTGACCCTGTTTGTTTTAAACCGTCATTAGATAATTTTACCCCATGTTTTTCAGAGACAATCTTTCATGGCTATTCCGGAAAATAGGTGCACACCCCCCAAATTTGTCAATTTGGACAATTTCCGGATTTCCAAGAGCAACTTCCAAAACAATCTGGATTTCCGTTTCAAATTGATGTAAAATAAATCTGGATTTCTGAACCCATCTATAGATTCTTCAGAAATTCCTTGAATGAGGGAAAATTCCGGATTTCCAATGCTTCCATGGGGAAAAGTCTTTCAACGCTTCAGTAGGAAAAAAGTTTGGAAATCCAAACCCTCTCTATAGGTGGTGTGCACCTATTTTCTGGAATAGCCCAAATTTTAAATCTTGCATTTGGCTTCATCTTGAAATTTATTTTTAAAAAGTGTTAGGCGACGAACAACAAACCCAGTCACGCTTTTTTGTTGGGTTTTTACAAAAATTGCAAAAAAAGTTCAAACAATTTCGAATTTTTTCAAAAGAAAAAAAATGGGTCGATCACACCCGTAGAACAGGCATTTGTTCATCGCCTTATGGTCCAGTTATAAAAATATAGCAATAAGTGTTTTCCAAGCCATTTTTTTTTATTTCAAGAAATTGACTCATGAAAAATGAGTTTAAACGTGTTCTTAGAAGATATGTTTGGAAATCAACCCTACAAAAACACCCCTTTACTGGAGAAACATATTAGTTTAGGCTTGGTTATTGCATGGTTATTGGTATACACCTGAATATATTGCACTTTTGAAGAGCAAGATAAATTTGGCATCAAAATCCACATCCAATATAAATGCCTCTCTACTCAGCTAGGGTAGACAAATTAAATTCTATTTTCAAAGCCACCCTAAAAAGTGCTCAATAATTGGGAATAATTTTTACCAATCATTTAAGATAACATCAAGCCACTATAACCCGCCATCGATTTGATCCAGAAATCAAAAACCCGTCCGATTTTATGGTTGATGGTTTATTCAGACGTGTTTCATCTACTTGGTTCGCTGAATCACTGTGTTATCCGACACGTAGGTTCTCCCAGTACAACGTTATTTTAGATAATAGTCCCCCAAAGCTAAATATTACGTGGAAGCGTCTCGTTCCTTTGTTTGCCCTGCCCGTTATGTCTTGGACGTAATTAAATAATAGTTATTTAAGATGTACCGCCCCAAGACATGGAATATTATTGACTGGGTAAAGGTAGACCGTCTGGTCCGAAAAGAAAAATCAATTTTTAGGCCTGTGTTGCGAGGTTGTTGGAGATGATGGAAGGAGAAATACATTGCTGCCATAAATTTAATTCCTAAGCTTTTATAAGATACTGCGATTTGAGTCAAGACAAGTGTCTCATTGTGAGCCAAGTCTTTTCAATAGATCAAGTCAAGACATGTCAAGTCATGGTCAGACCAAAGATTGTATGACCGATCATTATTTCTGAAATCAATCAAGAAAATAAAACTTTACATCCTTTTTTATCTCGACATATACCATTCAAACAGGGTATAACTGCAACATTTCAAATCAAGTTGTTGGTGCCCATTTAAATCTTTCACCTGAGTTAACCCCCTGAGAACTACCAGCTGATTGGTCAGACAGATGGATACATCTATTATTGCACCAATCACAGACAATGTTAGAATAATCGTTAAGATTGGAGTGACATATCTTGGAAGCGGTATTTCAGTTGGTCATTCAAATGAGTATATCTTAAAATTAACCAATCATACACATCGTTAAATAGGCAGGTAGTGCTTTTTAGGGAGTTAAGGGGCAATGAAATCACCCAAGATGTGTGATCCAGACTTGCATCAGATCATTTAATCATCACACATCTTGCAAGCCCCTCAACAAAACAACATTTTGTTGCAATGACTCAGGCTCATTGTTTTCTCAGATTCGGTTGGAACTTAGTCATTTTAGGCCTATAGTCTGTTCACTCATGGACTTACCTCCATGGTTCATCGTAAACTGGAACACAATAGATTATGTCCAAGTTCATGTTTTGTCTTAAGGACTATAAAGTGCCTATGGCGGTACAAATTGGATCATGTTAGCATACACAAGCCTGTCATTGCTGTCAATATGAGTTAGGAGTTGTATACCATTAGATAAAACAAATGCAGTGATCAATTATATCTAGGGTGCCTTAATGTTGTGTAATGTTGTCCTGGTGCCATTATAATGGAAGATAAGCAAGTTGTTTATATGTTTAACCCTAACCATACCCCCCACCCCCCTTTCTGAAAGTTTGGCCACGGCCAAAATATCGCTCCTTCCCCGGGATCTGAACCATGGATCTACAGCATACCGGGCAAGGGATTCTCCACTGCACCACGAGTGTCAAGGCTACTTGGCGCAGGAGTATATAGGCTGGTTCTATTATTTTATCGAAAACCTTCCACGCCGGGTTATATAAACAGACTGGGTCGTGGTATTTTGTGGTATTTGGTAGGGTTAGGATTATTGTAGACCTATAATTGGTCTCCTTTGATGTTCTATGTTACCAGACAATATTAGTGATCTTTACAAGTCAATGGAAAACTCAGGGAGGTCTGCGGGACTAGGCAGTTATACTAAAGATTGCCTATTTCACTTCATTACCCCATCTCAAAACATTTGACAACCCTAACCCTAAGAGCCATGACCAATATGACCATAACCATATACTCACCTAACCTATAGACATAACCCTTGCCCTTACTCCAACTCTAAATATTGCCCTTAACTCAAACCAAGGCAGCATTTTATGTGTGGTATGGTGTTGTTTGGTGTTGTATGGTGTTGGGGAAGTATGTCTGGGTATAAAAAAGCAAAATCAAAGTTTGTTTTAAAACGTTAAACAATTTTGAAGATAAAATAATGCAATTTGGGATTATGGGTCTGATGAGCTCATGGTACTGTTTTCCCCCTTCGCCTTACCACTAACCGCCCATATGTGACGTGTTCTACCAAAACCAGACGGAATTGGGCAGAGCTCCAAACTGAGAAATATTCCAAAACCTAATTGGGGGTGATTTTTGGGGAATTTTAGTTTCTTGTAAATACTTAATCTTCAGAGTATTTACAACATAAATACTTAATCTTCAGAGTATTTATAACATTATTGTGAAAGTTTCAGATTAAAAAATCAAACCAACAAAAAAAATGCTATTTTTTAATTTTTTAATTTTTTAAGTACATTGTATTGTAAGAACATCTTTAAAGGACGATATCTCAGATTGGAGTTTTCATAAAGATGAACTTGAAAATGATTTAACTCCGCTTTGGGAAGTCCGATTAAAAAAGAGAAAGTATCATTGAAAAGCTGGAGATCTCTACTTCAATAATCAATTACTAACTAAAATCTTGCCCAATTGTGTCTGGTTTCGGTAGAACATGTCACATATGTTTTTCATGCTCTGCGTCTTTGCTGGTCATCAACTTGACCTACTTTGTCCATTGGCTTTGACCGGTTTGATCAGGTCGCCCGTCTAAAGTGCTCAGTATATGATGCCAACCACCCTATAAAATTGTTATCAAACACTATACAGTGTCTAGCTTAGGGAAAACAATCTTGCACTAGAAGCTACATAATACCAATTTAATTGCTCAATTTCTGTAAAATATCGCAAGGAGCGCTTCGTTTAAGCAGACCTTGTTAGACGGAGGAGAAGTTTTTTGACACCCAAGAAGCGTGATACTGGCCGCCGCTCGCTGCGGGTTTGTTAACACTATCCACGCGGCTATTATTTTTACCATACACAAAACAGATTTTTCAGAAACCTTTCCCAATTTTCAAAGTCTATCTCAAGGATTACTTACCCAATACTAGGCATGTTTGTACTTATGTCAATGCATTTCTCATGGTGGTTCTAAATATGGTAATGAAATTCAATAATTTTGACATTTTTGAAACATTTTGTGACATTTTGGAATGTCGTCTGCAGCCGCCTGCCGCGTGGAAAGTGTTAACAAGGAATCTGAAACGTTTTTGGTACCGGAGCATTTAATCTAATGTACCTTTTATCTTGAGGTGTGGTTTTCTAAGTCTCGTGGGGATGTTGCAAATGTTGTTAACATTCTTGTCTGTGTTACCTTAAAGGCACATTGCTGTATTGAAGCACCTTCAATTTTTTGCTAAGAAATAGGGAATTTGTGCATTTTGCAATACTATTTTATAATTATACTGTGAAATCAGTTAATTTCATGAGGGATTCATTTTGCAAAAAAGTGATATGTGGATTCGCAAAATTAAATACCTGCGAAACTGACAATTTTGCATTGAAAGTAATAGTATTCGTTAAATGTCCAGATTTGTAAAATTAAATGGCCGCTAAAATAGCAGTAATTTTTAATTCACAAAATAAAGTATCCACAGTAGGTACAATAACCAGAAGAAAAGATCCACAGTTTTCAGGCAATTGCCCGAATTCATACTTTTTGTCCTAAATTCCTACTTTCTGCTGATCCAAATTTCCACAATTTCATTTATTTTCAACACATTTTGGGGCTTTTTAGCCCATATTCACACTCTTTTTCAGGCGTTTCCTTTTTTTTCTCCCTTTAGGCCTAGTGGCATCCCTGGATCCCAATGTTGAGTCATTTGGCAAATAAATTGCTTTAAAAATCAAGCTGGATATTTGTTATTGCAGGGTACCTAACAGCCTTAAAAAAATTGTTTCTAGATCATTTTCAGAGGGCGGACAATTGGACCATTAGATACTGTAAAAGTGGAAATGTTTGCGCTACATTTATTTTTGCACTTTTTGTGCTAAATAAAAACGCGAAAAATAAAAATAAAAATACATTCATTTTGTATGTAGGTCTATGTATAAGGAAGCTCACAATCGCAAACATATTAAGAACAAGCAAAATTGTTCAAAATGTGCAAAGCACAAAGATTACACCTGCGCAATATCCACTGTATACAGTATCTTACTCAAATGATCAAACACAATACTGGCATGCAGAGAAAACACAATCATTAGGTATTTTTCAGACTTTTTTCTTCAAATTTAAGTTGTGTTTAACAACTGTTAAGAGTTCAAATGTTAGATATCAACAATTTCTTAGTGTATTCTATTGCTTTCGTGGAAATTAAAAGAAAATCCAGAACAAAAATCATTATCAACTCAAAGTCAATATTTACATATTTTTACTGTTGCATGAAAAACAAAGCAATTTTTATCAGAGAGCAGTATCCAATCGTAACCACAACGGTATTATTTTGAAGCATTCAAAAATCTCCTTTTGGTGGTATTTAAGATCTCAACTTTTTCTTCTAGAGACAAATGCACCCTTTTGCTGCTGCTGTATGCATATGTGTTTGGTACGAGGTAAAGATATATGCCTGCAAGGTAGAACTGCGACCTGTAGATATGCAGTGCTATGTACTATTTTGTACCCTTGGGTTTCAGTGTTTTTGAAGTAATTTGTTGTTATTGAGTGAGATGCCTAGAAACGGTGTATTGTTTGTCTACAAAACTATGTCTTGGAATTCAATGCGTTACTTGAGGGACCTACTGAATACTCTCAGATGTTGATGTTGTTGTTTTACAGATTTGTACACCCCTCCCATTTACTTGCAATGTTGTGGTACTGATACCACTGGAACACTACAGTTTAATCAGTTTCAAATTGGCAAGAAATATTCGGCTTTCATCTATCCGCGCGCAAACGTAATCCAAGTGTACTCGCGCGATATGGGCACATGCATGCGGTTTTGGCCACACGCTTGCATCACGCATATGATGCACAGTGCGCTTGTTGCCTTCATGTGCGCCCTCATCCTTCTGTATTCATTCGCTGTGTAATGAGTCTTCGCCAATTTGGAACTGATCAAACTATAATAGGCTTACATCATGTTACAGATTTGTCTCCTCCCCTTGTCATCATATATATTTCAAATATTTTACCAAAATCTACTTTTGTTTTGACATTATGTAACTTAAAAGGGGCATTGAGAGATACGTATGGGAGTGCGCCCTCAATTATAGTCCTAAAAATCATCATTTTTTTTTTGCATCTACCATCTGAAACAGTTTACCAACATTCGCCGTTTATCATATAAAATTTCATGATTTTTTTAGTTTCGATATGATCATATCGAAACTTAAGGTGCTGAATTCGGAAGTTATGCTATCGTTTTACATGCAGCCTTTCGCGGCAAATCTCAACCTGGAAGTGCCGTTATTGCTTATTTGGCATGAAGGCAATGTCGGAATTGTATGACATTTTGGATTTGGGCTATGTTGATGATTATCTTTACGTTATTTGCCCATTTAGTATATCGATACATCTCTCAATGCCCCTTTAAGTGTGTCGTTAGCCAAATAAAACTGGATGAAAAATTGATATAAATAAAGACGTGCGCACAGACAGCAATATTAGGAAATTGATTTGCACTTCAACAGGGTCATTTAAATTTGAGCATAAGATTTTTACTGCCATGCACATTTCTGTTTGTATAACAGGTTTCCAAAATTGCATTGCAAAGCGAAACCAGCTAATATGAACACTGACCATCACCATGATCAGGTTTTGTTGATCGAAATATTTAAATTCAGCATTTTTCCCTTTTCCCTCTGTGGAAAAAATAGATCAAAATTTAAAATCAAAACTCACAGTATACACGCCCACATATGAGCAAAAAGACATAGCATGTATATTAGGATGCCCTCTCATCTCATTAGATACATTTACCAATTTGTCTTAAAACTCAATAAACCATACATGCATGCCTGCACGTATTACACGGAAGCGCCATGACGGATTATTAAATTGCACAGTGCTCGCAATTTTGATATAATTTGTATGTTTACTCTCCGACTGGAAAGTCATTTTTGTTTCATTTCTAAATTTGCCACGGAACGATGCATTTGGTTAATCTCATCTCTCCGTATAGATACTCCCCCTCCAGGGAAGCAGTCAATTTAGAAACGCACTCAACCACTCAAACCTAAATGCTCAATATTATCAAATTCAAAAGTGCTTTACGTCCTTAATACATGATGTCATAAAGCCTCCGTCAAGGAGGAGTAGATGGGAGAGTTATAGTCTATTTGGTGCTAAAAAGGCAATGTTTTGTTCATAGGATGTTGATAATATGTGAATAAATCTGGATATCCATATGCTAAAAAGCTAATGCAAGAAAAATTGGAAGGCAGGGAAAACCTATTCAAATGCGGCGATTTTTTGTTGTTGAATGTATTCATTCATATTGAGTTGGGTGGTGGTGGGGGGGGGGGGGGGGGGGGGGTTGACCTGCATAGAGGGGGATTTAAAAAAAAAAATCTTACCCCACACCTGAAAATCTAATGGTGCTTCCCTAAGTAAGCCCACCCTATAAATAATAGCCCTCTAGTTTGTGGGTGAAAATTTGTCAGAAGTCCAACTATCCCTGTTTAATGCAATTTCTTATAGATTTTCAATGCAATCCAAAACTTGCCATTTTGTTTATGAACACACTATAGTTCATGAGAGGGGGGAAAGGAATGAGGCTAAGGGGAAAAAAGGCTCCTCACAAATTTCATTAATAATGTCACATTCTTGCAGACTGGTGATTTTTAAATTCCCGATGGAATGCTGCATCATCCGGGTTTGAGATGAGAGTACGGAGCCTCTTAATTATATGCGTGGTTTACTTAATTGGGTTGTGGTGCTTTTTTTCTTTTTCTATAGTGCAGGAATGTTAAATGTTGGGGCTTGTCTGAAGACGTTTGTGAAGAATGAAGGAGGTGGGTGGGTGAAGACATACAAGACAGAATGTTAACCCCCTGAGAACTACCTGCTGATTGGTCAGAAAGATGGATACATCATTTATTGCACCAATCGGAGACAATGTTAGAATAATTGTATCCCTGGTACAAATTGGAGTAAATTATTTTATGGGCAGGTGGGCATAGGACTAGGTGCCATGGGCAGGTGGGCAACACTGTCGGAATTGCTCCAGCCTTTGTGTATATACAGATGGTAGGGGGGGGGACACTTTTCATCATGACAAGCTCCTCACTATTCCTGCGACCTACTGTCCCCATCCCTTTTGTTACTAGTTATGCGCAAGGCTATGATTTGCACAGGCTATTGTTTATACAGCCAGGTAGAATGAGTGAGGTAAACTAACCATCTCTCAAGTATACCTCCATGCTGTCCATAATTCAATTACAATAGGTTCCATCCTTGCCTCCGGATTCTGCCACCCCATCCCCATAACACTTTCCATGCGGCTATTCGTTTTACCATATACAAAACAGATTTGTCAGAAACCTTTCCCAATTTTCAAAGTCTATCTCAAGGATAACTGACCAAATACTAGGCATGTTTATTTCAATGCATTTCTCATGGTGATTCCAAATATTGTAATGAAATTCAATACTTTTGACATTTTTGAACATTTTGTGAATTTTTGGAATGTCGTCTGCAGACGCCTGCCGCATGGAAAGCGTTTAACATTGCTTCCTAGTTTTGGACAAGGCTTTCATTTACCAGCCTATGTGTATACAGGCGGGGAAGGGGTCAAAGTGACATTAGCCATCTCTCAATTAACATCACATATGTTATGCAATTTATAATCTCATTAAGTTCCATCCTTGCTGCCAGAACCCCACTCACTCTCTATACCACCTCCCCCTGGGTCTTACCATTGCTTGTGTGTATACTGGTAGGTGGAGAGGGGTCATTGCACCTCCCCTGGGTCTTACCATTGCTTGTGTGTATACAGGTGGAGAGGGGTCATTGGATCACTATCCTATCCCTCTGGACAGACAGATATTGTAAATTCATTATTTTCTCATGACCAGGGTCATCAAGGATAGAGGACGTCACTTGGAAAAGATTGCATAATATGCCTTTAATATCTTTATTTGTTTTAGATTAAGGTATGTTGCCATCCAACAGAGAAAAAAACCTTATACAAAAATCAGGTTAACATTAATGCACCAATGTGCTGATTATATAAAGCAGTGCTCCAGATATTCATACAGTTAAGAAATGTTGACACGTTTGAAACGATTTCACGTTGGGCAAGCATCATTCAAAATACACAGCCCTTTATTGAAGTAGGCCTATTTGTACTGCTTCAATATCAAATGAAAAATAATAGGTGACATATTTTAATAGCTTACATAGTGCTGATGACATTTTTTTAATTAAATCATGCTCTCAATACCAATGCAATAATAGTGGAATCGACACGTTCTGCCAAGTTTTGACAGCGAAGAAGCCCTGCAGATTTCTTCTTCTTCTTGAACGATGGCATAGCTTCTTTAATGCAAGCATATTCGGTATAACAGGCATGCTGTTCTAGATAATTGTACAAGGAGGGGAAATAACCATTTGTCCTTGTTTTGTAGCATTTGACCTAGAAATAACAAGAAATCCCAGTTTAGAGGCAAACTCTATAATGCTAACATGGTCTTAACTTATTCTAATTCTAACTTTGCTGTATTGCCTCTAGCATTGATCTAGATAAATTTCAAAATATATATTCACTTATGCTATAAATACTAGGGATCACACCCATAAAACTCTTCATCAAACTTTGAAACCGTTGCTTCTTGATATGTTGGAATACTACATTTCTATACGAATATATCTGTATCAGAGACTTCTCATTAATATTCATGAGGATTATACCTTTGCATAACTCTACATTAAATCATAACTTGATATAATTTTTCAGTAGATAGAAATGCTATCTTCAATAAACACCATTGCTCGGTATTTTCTGTCTACTGAAGATAGCATTTCTGAATGAGATGTGCTTATACATAGATCTAATTTTCTAATTTCTTAATGAGTTGGGCTGTCTTGTGCTATCAACTGAAGATAGCATTTGTGAATAGGTTGTGCTATTTACTGAAGATGCATACATAAATAGATACATCTATAATCAACATTTATAAGGTGCCTTTTCTGTGAGTTGTGCTATCTACTAGCATTTCTGGGTGAGTTGTGCTATCTACTGAAGATAGCATTCCTGAATGAGTTGTACTATCTACTGAATAAAGCATATCTGAATGAGCTGTGCTATCTACTGATGATAGCATTTCTGAATATCTACTGATGATAGCATTTCTGAATGAGTTGTGTTTTCTACTGAAGATAGCATTTCTGAATGAGTCGTGCTATCTACTGAAGATAGCATTCCTGAATGAGTCGTGATATCTACTGAAGATAGCATTCCTAAATGAGTCGTGCTATCTACTGAAGAAAGCATATCTGAATGAGCTGTGCTATCTACCGATGATAGCATTTCTGAAGGAGTTGTGATATCTACTGAAGATAGCATTTCTGAAGGAGTTGTGATATATACTGAAGAAAGCATTTCTGAATGAGTTGTGCTATCTACTGAAGATAGCATTTCTGAATAAGTTGTGATATCTACTGAAGATATCACACTGAATCAGTTATGCTATCTACTGAAATTAGCATGTTTGAATAGATTCCTGTTATCACTGAATATATCATGTATCAGTGAGTTGCACTATCCACTGCAGGGTATACCAATCCTGAATAACTTATTCTATAGTTTGATCAGTTCCAAATTGGCGAGAAATTTTTGGTTGTTTTCTCTCCGCGTGTAAAAGTAATCCAACATACTCGGGCAATTATGGCCGCATGCACACATCACGCATATGATGCACAGTGATTGTTGCATTCATGCGCGTCCACGTCATTCTGTATTCATTCGCTGCTGTAAGGTGGCTTCGCCAATTTGGAACTGAACAAACTATAGCAAATATATTCCCCATTTTCATCTTGTCCAAATATGTTTCTGCTGAGGATGTTTCATCTTTCATCTTTTTCATAAAAATAAGGCCCAATACTTTTACATCAGTGGTGAAAATTACAAAGAAATCAAGTACTTACATACTGGACCCATTCTATGTTTTAGGAATTTTCTGTCCACTTGACTGTAAAATATAGTGCAATCTCATTTAGGTTATTAGTACAATTCTTAGAAGAAGAAAGATAATAACTGACCATAATTCCAGGTCCGTCCGCCCGTAAAATCCATCCGTAAGGCAAGGACGAAAAAACCCACCTGTTTTAACAGTTTTCACACATTTTAAAAAATAATCCACATTTTTGCAGATTTTGGTGACATTTTAGGTTAAAAAACACCCAAAAAAACCACCACCCCGACCGACCGGTCCGTCCTTGACAGGTCCGTCCGCCCATAAAACAGGGGGTGTTTTGTGTCCGTCACCCAAGATTGATTTTCCCCAGATCTTTTCACCAATCCTGTCCATTTCCGTGTGACCTTTTAAAAGGATGCAAGTACAACTTGACCGCATGCACGCGCGCGTGTTGTAGAAAGCCCTTGCAGGCAATTCATTGAAAGATTATCTAGGCTACTTTACGATCTCCTCTCGCCCGCCCTGCGTTTGCAAAACAAATCTCCGCAAATATGACACGGAGCCGTTGCAAATTCAGTATAATTCTCATGTGACGTAAATATAAATCTTACATGCGAGGCGGTGAGACACTTTGGATGTTGCGAGTCACGCTTTTTACGTCACGCTATTATTTTGATAAATAATTTGTGTTTGCAGGGCTCTTGAAATACACTGTAGCATAAAAATCAATGTTTATTAACATAGCAACTAACCAATGCTGTACATTCTCTATGTAAATCATTTTATCAGTACTGTGCATTTTTAAAAGAAGCCACAAAAATACATATTTGTACGGATACAATGGGCTGAGTATGAACTATACAGGTAGTTTGGATTTGTTTGTTTGCTTGTTGGTTGGGTGTTTTTTTATTCATTTGTTTGTTTGTACTCGATTATCTAGCTACCATAGTGTTTAGGCAATGAAAAAAAGAAACCCTGTTCTACGGGAAAACGGCCGGACCTCTCAGCTTGGGTTGGTCGGTCTGCCTTTTTGTTCCCCCTTCAAAATGAACGTGAACAATATTTTTAAAAATCTCTACAAATTTTGATTTAATTTGACATGCCCAACAATTTATTTGGGTTGGTATTCATTTGCACATGAAAAACAAATTTCACCGATTTCTAATAGGTCAGTCGGGCCTGTGGAACAGGGATTTGTCGCCTTAGCTGAACGTTTATTATCCTGCAATCCCTAGTTAACCACAGCTATCCCACTTGTTTATAAGACCATTCGCAACCAGGCGCGTACGCAGGATTTTGTGAAGGGGGGGTGTTTTCGAAATATTGATATAATGATTTGAATATCCGGGACACGCTTGTGCCAGAAGTGTTTTAAAATTCACGGTTGAAAAGAACGCATTTCCTTGCATATTTTTTAACACTACTTATTGCAGGTTTATTCTTAATTCAATGTTGCAATTTCTCACCAGTATCTCATGTGTTAATACTAAATCTTAATACTTTTTCAACCCTAAAGCATCATTTAATCCGCAGGCATTGGTTTTACATGACACGGGTTATTCTCCCTTTCAAGTTTAACAAAGTCTTTTCCCTTCCTATTCTCTTATTTTTCTTTCCCCCCGGCTTGGAGGGGGTGTATACGTGGTTAACCCTTTGAACCGTAGCTGTCCCCGCCTGCAAAAACCTCACTGAGGGGTACAAACAGGGAGGGGACATCTCAGTGGCGTAACTAGGTAATTCATATTGGGTGGGGGCAAGAAATGAAAGTCAACCGACAAGATTTGTTTCAGTGATGAAAGCGCACGTAGCGCGCGAAAACTTTTCGACTTGACACTTATTTTTGGGACGGTTAAGGTACATTTTGGCTCTAAACAAGCTTGTACCAAAGAATATTGCATTTTGGGGACACACACATTTTTCAATCTGTTTACTTTTGACCATCATAATTCCATGATTCCTCTTGTCAAATGAACCTACAGTGCCAATCTCAACCGACATACAGTCAATATTGGAGGGGCGATCGACCCCCCTCTTGTTATGCCACTGCCTCTCCCCCTTTCAATGCTGTCCCCCTCTCCCCTTCAATTTTTCCCTTCTCGTTTCCTATCCTTTCCCTTCTCTTTTTCCTCTTCTTTCCCTTCTCTTTTTCCTCTCCTTTCCCCTTTTAATGGGGTGTTTCACACCCAAAACACCCCCCTGCATACGCGCCTGCGCCTGTTCGCAACATGGTAGAAGACAGCTTGGTATAAGATGTAATTGATCAACTATACTTCATGGCAGCTCATGTAGTAACTGCGTGTTGAATGTAGAACAAAAAATTTAACTTAATTAAAATGGGATAATTCCGGGAATAATATAACATTTACATTTATAAAAGTGGCGATTTTAATCATTCTGCGTGCTGTGCAATTGATACAGTATTTGAAAAGCTGTGACCGAACAGTTACGCATTTCCGGTGTATATGTGGGTCTTCAAGTCCACTTGTGATACATAAACGCGTTCTCATTAGGCATTTGGTACCATGTCATATCATCAAGACAACCTCATTAGTGAGATGACGAGACCTCTTATTTCATGTTCCCATTAGGCTTTGAAGTAGACTTGATGTAGCTTCGAGTCCATGTTGTGGTACTGAACTGGCATAGTGGGAATGTCCCCTTAGGGATGTTCCTCATTATTTTCAGGAAATATTGATTGTCTGGGCATCTACCTTTACAATTTGTTTTATAAGAAAATAACAGAGACTGATATTTAGTGCAAATTGTTGGCCAATTGTTGGCCAATTAAAAATGAACTTAAGGAAAAGAAAGGCTGTTATTACATCACTGAGCATAACCTTTAATAGGAAATTTTACATTGAATCATTTAAATGGATATATAACTTACTTGTTTGAAACAATATCAATAGTATCTGTGGGACGCGATGAGAATAGTTTGATTTGACGACATAAATGTTTTGGATGTCTTTTTATTTATATTATGTTAAATGGTTCTATTTCTGAGAGAAATAATTTGCTGATCGTTTTATTGAATCTTTACCATCAGGCCTTCGGGGGGAAGGGAATGAAATTTGTGTGATATCTCATTTTTACCAAGTAATCAAAACAATCTTTATTTATATAGTTTACTTCAAGATTATAATAATTAAAAAACCCAAGAAAAATAAAACAGTAGCGTGTAGACAATTTTCACAAGTCACTGACTCTATCGGTTGACAAGGAAGGGTATCTGTAGGTATCGCAGGTGAGTAGTAAAGTCATGTTTTGTAATCAAGTTTTATAATCAAGTACATTGAGTCACAGTTTTCAATTTTGATATGTGTCCATCATTTAATAAAAGCAGGTGAAAAAAGCTACAGTATGGTCCAAACTCCACCATAGAATTTGTCACTTCTTTTAACCTAACTCAAAATAAATATTCCTGACATCTGATTCATTTCGCTTGATGGCGTCACATTATAAGCAATTTGATTTGTTCTTGATCTTGTTGATAAAACAAAAAACTATGATAAGACAGAAATAATTTAAAAAAAACACTAGAAAAAACAAAAAACATTTACCCTGATTTGAATTAGTAATGCATTTATCAATTGCAAGCTCGGCCACCCGGGACATGGCAGGGACCATGTGGGGACTGTACATGAATATACAAAAAAACGGTGCCCGGCTATGCGGGGGAGTGTACGAGAATGTACAAACTGTGCCCCCACTAGCCAGGGTGTGTAGCGGGGACGTATGCTAAGGGTACACAAATGTACACCTCAGGCGCAGCTATAAATAAGCTAGATATGCGATACGCTTGACTGAATAAGTCTCATAACACATAGGGAATACATAGAAATGCATTCCGGCAACCCATGGACTGTAGCCGGGGCGTACTCTTTGTCCTGGGTAAGGGTGGCCGGGACTGTACACTTTGGCCCGGCCACGGGGGGGCCGGGACTGTAGTGGGGACGTACAACAAATGGTGCCCCGCCCTGCGGGGAACATACACGACTGTACTCGGGACGTCACATCAGCAATTTGTACGTCCCGGCACTCATCCTTGCTATCCCCGGGGCCGGGGATGCAACTGCTGAGTGCATAACTATTTCACTATTGATTGAAACTCACACATATTTTTAGCCATAATTTTGTGATACACAATCAAGGAACAATTGTCAGTCTGAGATGAGCGCAACAAACATGTATATAGTTTAAAGACTCATTGCTTAGAGGTCAACATAGAGGAACGTGTTTTTGATCTGACGAGGCTGGCGGGCTTAACACTTTCAATGCAGCAGTTGTCTGCAGACGACAGTTCCAATATTTCACAAAATGTTTAAAAAATGTCAAAATTATTGAATCTCATCACTATATTTGGAATCACACCATGAGAAATGCATTAACATAGTACAAACATGCCTAGTATTGGTTCGGTAATTCATGGGATAAGACTTTGAAAGTTGGGAAAGGTTTCTGACAAAAATCTGTTTTGTACATTATAAAACTAAGCGTGTGGAAAGTGTTAACTAAACCCAATAGATTTCATTAGTTGTGTTAGTTGCTGGACAAATGTCTTGTAAATATGTACTATTTCAATGTGTATATAGGGTGTAGAGAGCTTCAAAGGTGGGGAATTTAGGGTGTCCAAGAAAAAATAAAATAAAATGACAAGTTTTGGCATTATTCTACTATCATACATATAATTACAAACTTCTTTTTGACCAACTGAATCAATCCAATCAAATGCCGTTTTAAGAGGGCTTTTTGGTTTTTGGAGGTGAAAAATCACATTTTGGGTACTTTTTGGTCAAAATTTCAAAAACATTTTTATGTCAAAACAAAACAAAAATCCTTCCATGGGAAGTGTCTTTAGATGATTTTGGTGCAATTTCAGCAGTCTTACCAAAAACTGAATTTGCTACATTTACAGCAAATTGTTGAGCCCAAAAAAGTGAAAATTGATACCAAATATGGATTAAAATTGATACCAAATATAGATTCTCCGACTCATTTCCTTTCCAAAAATGTATGTTTTTATATTACAGCATATTAATAGTTCAAAAGTTACGGCGCTTGATAAATTTCATGTTTTTAGGGTTGACAGCCCTATTAACCTAAAAAATAGCAATATATTTTCTTAAAAATCGTGTCCAAATCCATTGTCGCTTCTTATTGATAAATATAGTGTGATCATTTCATAGATATTATTCTTACTATTCACCCTGCTTATGGTCATCTGTCAGTAAACTAATAGCAGGATAATTCCCATGACCTCTTGGCTTTCAGCTTGGACTATCCGCCCCTGATAAATCCCATCACGGGAGTGACCAACAACCTTAAATCTCATCAGGGTAAAGGAATTGAACTGTCAATCACTGGGAATCAGTAGATGCGTAGATAGAGAGATTGGTAATTTTTTTCCTCAATCAAACCATCACTACAAATGTCAAAAGTGCTCTATAGTCAGGAAGTAAATAGTTGATAAACATATCTTTGGCCACGTCCGTACCGGAAATAACAAGCTATTTTGTAAATAATTGTTTCACATACATAATAATAAGACTGATACCATATTGATCAATCCAACAGGGTCATGTTATCGTATGGAGATAGCATGTTTGCTATCTTATGAAGATAGCATGTTTGCTATCTTGTAAAGTTAGCATGTTAAGATAGCATGTTTGCTATGTTATGAAGATAGCATGTTTGCTATCTTATGAAGATAGCATGATTGCTATCTTATGAAGATAGCATGTTTGCTATGTTATGAAGATAGCGTTTGCTATGTTATGAAGATAGCATGTTTGCTATCTTGTAAAGGTAGCATGTTAAGTTAGCATGTTTGCTGTCTTATGAAGATAGCATGTTTGCTATCTTTAGATCTGATGAAGATAGCATAATTGCTATTTTGTTAAGATAGCATGTTTTGCTATCTTGTGATCTTATGAAGATAGCATAATTGTTCGCGAAAGAACTTCTTCTTTTAACTTGGAAAGCTTTGCATGGCACTTCACCAACATATATTGCTAATCTTCTTGTACCATATCATCCAAAACGTACTCTCCGGTCCACTGATAAACTTTTACTTGTTGTTCCACGGACTACTTCTTCATTTGGAGATCGCGCATTTTCGGTTGCTGCACCAACTCTCTGGAACTCACTACCTTATAATTTAAGATGCTGTGATTCACTTGACTCTTTTAAGAACTTGTTAAAAACAAGATTATTTGACTCAGTTTATAATTGATTTCTTTGTATTATACATATGTACATGTACATGCACATCATCCTTGTTTAGGTATTTTTTTCATGTTAATTTGTATTTTTGTTTTATATGTTTGCGCCTCGGAATAGTTTTACCTAGATTGACGGCGCATTATAAATGCCATTATTATTATTATTATTATTAATTGCTATTTTGTTAAGATAGCATGTTTGTTATCTTATGAATATAGCGTGTTTGCTGTCTCGTGATCTTGTAAAGATAGCATGTTTGATATCTTAGCATGTTTGTTATCTTATGAAAATAGCAAGTTTCTAAAGGGCATTGAAAAGATAGCTACAAGTTTGTTTAACCCCCTCTTACAGTGCTTCTGATTGGTTTATTACAAGATGTACTCATATGAATAGCTAATTCAAATGCAGCTTGTAAAATGTTTCACTACCATCTTTATCAGGGATACAATTATTCTAACAATGGCTCTCATTGGTGCAATAAATGATGTATCCATCTTTCTGACCAATCGGCTGGTAGTTCTCAGGGGGTTATGCAATAATTTTACTGTTTCTTCTTTATTCTGGGCATTGCAATAAGTCGCAAGTATTATCTTATCTGAGGGCAGGAACTCTTGACTGGATGGGCCTCAGTCAGGTTCTATCAGTGGATACTGTCTGCAAATTAACATAAGTATTGTTTGTTTGTGTTTTTTTCTTCTTCAATTTATGCCATATATATATTTAAGTATATTTGCATTTTACCAGCAGTACATATCTCTGCCTGTGTATATCAGAGAACCCCGTTCCCCAGGCAAAAAAATGAACCTGATTTGGAATCCAAATTACATTAGCATGGCTTAGATGTGGGGTGTGTAAACACGCTAGATGTTAAATTGGCTCGAATGGGATTAGGCGTGAGGACATATCAAAATGCAATTTGCACAGGGTGCAAAAAACATATCAGATAGCGATAGAAATGAAAACTGATTCCAAATGGCTGTATAGTGTGGCTTGCAATATTGTCTTGAAAGGACAAGGATAAAACTGAATTTTTCAGTGAAATAGATGGTACCTTTGTGATTTCAAGTCTATAGGTGAAAAGAGTTTAGGCTAAGGTCACAAATTTTCTGCTTTGTAACTGTCGAATTCCGCGTTTTTCCATTTTGTAAATTTTGCATTTTTCTGTGATGTAATTTTCCCCAAGAAAGCTTAAAATTGACGATCTATAAAACCAAAATAAACACATTTTACAGAAAAACACATCATTTTAGATCTTTAGGCTTACCTTATACGGTAGCCGACCCTCTATATCGCGGAGTTTTATATTTAAATATTGTTTGTTTTGTTTTATTACGTATCGTTTTTTAATATTTATATTGTTTTATTCAAGACTATTTTATAAATTTTGTGTTTTGGACGTTTTTTATGCATTTTTTTCTTCTTCTTTTCATCAAAATGTCGTTTTCCGCGTTTAACCTCAATTCCGTGATTTTCGCGGAAATTCCGCAACGCAGAAAATTTGTGACCTTAGACAAGGATAAAACTGAATTTTTCAGTGAAATAGATCGTACTTTTAGTGATTTCAAATCTATAGGTGAAAAGAGTTTAGGCAATTGCATACAATACATACACTCATGCATAAATTAATAACAGGGGCAAACACTTTTGCTTAGAGTTAAATGTGATGAAATTAGATTGATTTTACATTTTTAGCCTCAAATAGAAACCCCTGGACAAGTTAGTATAAGGCTGTTACTTTAATATTGCATGGGTTGTCTATGGGTGTTAAACCATGTCAAATTCTAACTAAAATACTCACCAAAGTCGTAATTTTTCATGATGGAAGTGATGTAATCGGAAACGATTTCAAATTTTAAGGCAGCAGCTATTTATGATCACAATATCATCCTGCAAGGCAGCTATTCAATGAAGTGTTTTCCTCTTTTCATCCTTCCACCCTACAAGCTGTATCTTAAGTAGGGGTATCAATGACCACAATTGAGACGCAAATTAAGTGGCAAGAGAGAGAGAGAAAAAAATATATATGCCGATATACCATTTAATATTAAAGGCAGCTACACTTATATATGATGCAAACCCTGTACAGCTCAAATTTCAAATGATATCACGCTAAACCAATGAGGATTAATTATGCACCAAGTTCTAAATGGTTGCTAAGGAAACCAGAAACCCGAGAAGGGAAACCAGTACTTGTCTTTTTTTCAAGTCTTTTTTTTTGAACATTTCAAAATCAATTTGGCAAAATGGAAAGCCATGCTTAAATATCCTCACGGTTTAGAAGTGGTTTTATATTTTCCAAGGTTAAATTTTGCACTTTTCTTTCACAAATGTGGCTGTAACCAGCTGTGAGATTCGATCTGTTTTTAGGTCACAATGCTCCTACTCTTATTTCATTAAAATATAAATATATTATCTGAGGTTCAATTTTCTTTTTATACAATTTTATACTACTAATAACATTTTATTTTAAGTATCTTTTTCAGTTTTAATCAAATATCTCCTTTTGAATGTATGTGTTTATGTTAAGTTGTTATTATGAAATGATTGAAATGAAAATTAAAACTGTCATTGTCTAATAACGTTATTAAACTGTCATTTTCTAATAATGTTATTATTGTTATATTGTATTCAAATAGTGAATTTGCAAAACTCTATTTGTTATTATGTTTCCAAATGACTAATTGTTAATGTTTTTATGCAATACTTTCAATTGACTAATTATTCGTTTATTTTCGTTTCTCTTTCATGTCGTATTCATCTTGATCTTCAATACAGGTAAGATACACACACAATAAAATGACACCCTCTCCTCTAACCCCTCCCCCATTAGGCCAAAAAAAGAAAGAAGTAATGTTGTCCTCCTCAGCTTTCAGAGAGGAGGGGCGGGCGGGCGGATTTTTTTCTTTTTTTCTTATACCAGTGGAAGCTCAAAGTTCAGCCAGTTTTAATCACTCTAAGAGTCGCACTTATATGTTATAAACACTTGATTTTAATATTCAATGCCATTTAAACTGTTAAAAAAAAAAATCTGAAGAAAAAAAAATCTGGAAAAAATCTGGAAAAAAAAATCTGGGAATTTTTTTTGGGAGCGGCCCTAAATCTGACAAGCGGGCGATTGAGGACAACATTACATTATTTATTTTTTGCCTTACCCCTGTACTACTGAGACCCCCTCCTGTTGTACAGGCAAATGGACCTCTCAGGTAGGGTCGGTCGATCTGGCTTTTTTCCCAAAAAGATTTCAGGAATTGTTGGTGAATTTTAACATTTTTTGAAATTGTCAAACAATTTAGCAACAAATTGTCAAATCAAATTTTTGTAAAAAAAGTCTCCAAAATAATCTTTGAAAAACCAAGAAATTGAAGATTTAAAAAAAGAAAGAAAAATAAGTGTCAGTCGGGGGCCTTTACAACAATTTTGTCCCCATCACCTAAACTTTAATGAGTTATGGTATGCAACTCCATGAACACTTGATGTATTCCATTACGAAAGACTGGATTGACCGTGTGTGACTGACCATAAAATGTGATCACCACCTATTGACATCCCCCATAAATGCCCCTACCTGTCATATGCAAATATCATTCTGGAGACCCATGTTGAATCATTCTTCGCAAATATAGGAGTAAGAATTGTATGATTATTTTGAGGAGCTGCATTAGGCCAAAAAAAATAAAATTATGTTGTCCTCCGACCGCTCGTCAGATTTAGGGCCGCTCCCAAAAAAAATTGGGCAGATTTTTTTTTTTTTTTCAGATTTTTTTTCTTCTTTTCAGATTTTGTTTTAACAGTTTAAATGGCATTGAATATTAAACTAAGTGTTTATAACATATATGTGCGACTCTAAGTGTGATTACAACTTCTTGTTGGCTGAACTTTGAGCTTCTGCTGGTATTAGAAAATATTTAAAAAATAGAAAAAAAAGAAGAAAAATCCGCCCACCCCCCCCCCCCTCCTCTCTGAGAGCTCTGGAGGACAACCAAACATTTATTTGTTTGGCCTTACTTACAGTGGCCTTGAATTTGCATGTAGTTTGCCTGGAGTGACCAAGTTATGGGGTGTGAACCTGATATGGAGTCAACAGGTCCATTACAGGTTCAGTTCACTTTTATGCATTGTATGCAAACTAATTAAATGCCAAATGTATTATATTATGCTCAGGATATATATATATATTCTAGCATCATTTTATTAACTGCAATTTGATACTTGTTGCAAAAATACATTGTTACCTATTAATTATAAATTGGGATGAAATATTACACCGTCGTCTAAAAATATGCAATGCGATAATAGCTTTAAACGGTTCTTTGCTAAATGAATATTAATGTTGCTGGTTATTATGAAGGTTTATTAATGTGGATATTTACCTCATATAGTGAATTAATTATTTCATGAACAGTCATGTTTTATTTCGAGAATTTTCTCTGTCATCGGTTAGATAGAAGCTGGCTTGAGACTGTATATATTGTCCTCCCAATATCTCACTGCAACTTCCCCTCTTAAATACCTACCTCCAACTTCCTCCTCCCCATATCTCCCACAACCTTTCCCTCCCCTTGTCTCCCGCAACTTTACCCTCTCCTATATTTCCCTCAATCCACCTACCCAATATCTCACTCCAACTTCCCGTCCCCAATACCTCCCTCTAAATTCCTCCTCCAGTAGCGTAACCAGGGTCTTCAATTTTGGGGTGGGGCATGAGGGGGAGGGGGGGGGGGGGGGGGGGGGGGGATAACTAACTATTTTTTGTATATATACATATAAGTTTGTCATTTCATTTGGGGTATCAATTATCTCATTTTGAATGTATATGTGTTTACGTTAAGTTGTTATTATGAAATGATTGAAAAGAAAATTAAAACTGTAATTCCCTGCCTTCTGGCAGGGGAGAGCAAATGCCCCTCCATGCCCCCTCTAGTTACGCCTTGTCCCCATCCTTCGTATCTCCTCAAACCCCCCATATCTCCCTCACACTCACCAACCTGTATGTCCCTCCAACTGTCCCTCTCTGTATCTCCCTCAAACTCCCCCTCCCCAATCACATCATAAAAAGAGAACCATCTTCTTAATTATCCATCTCATGATTTCTCTCTAACTGTCTTCTCAGATTCTCTCCATCTTCCCTTTGTATATAAACATTTGATAGGTTTGTCGATGCAAGCCGAAACATGAAATTTGTTTTTCTTCATCAACGTCGCTACCTATGGACTCTGGGTCATGTGAAAGTGTCCGCCCTTCGTCTAGTATGACAAAATTATTGGATTGGATCTGTCAAAACATTGATTTTGCTCTACGTTGTTAGTGTATAAAGTTCTGTGCGCTGACTGGCTCAATACATTTCTGAATTTAAAAAGACAATGATGATGAAGAATGCAACTAGATATCTAAGGATGTATCATTTAAATACAAAGAAGGGGAAGCTGTGTGCGCTGTCTTAGATAATTTCACTATAGATATATTTACTTAAACCTCCTAAAACTCGTCTCACTACTGCCAAGAAAGGATTTTATACCTCCGGTCCATTTTTGTTGATTCATTTGCCGCATTATGCCTCATCACTGACTCAATTTAAGACGCCGTTTCACCGTCATAGTGCAAGAGATGTTTAACACTGTGTTTATAATGTTTTTTATTTTTAGTATTTTGTTAAGCGCCAAATTAGGGGTGTTTTTTGAAGCTATGTCCGCAATTTCCAAAAATAAGGGTCATTTTGGTAGCTATGTCCGCGATTTCAAAAAATTAGGGGTGTTTTTTGGAGAGGCTGTATCCGCGAAGAAGTAAAAAGGGGTATTTTGAACCATATGTGTCCTCTTTTTTGCGCAAAGAGGGGGACTATATAGAAAGTGTCCTTGAAATGGTGAAAAAAGGGGGGGTGTTATTTTCAGTCAAAATGTCCTCGTTTTTGTGCGAAAAGGGGGTCAAATTAGCAAAATTGTACACAAAATGCCGTCAAATAGAGGGGTATTTCAAGATCCTGGAACGATCATGTGTTACCCCTCTGAATACGAAAAGAGAACACCGGGACTGATGGTAACATTCTGCTATACCCTTTACACCTTCACAACCATTTACCTGAGAGAAGGGTATTACAGAATTGTTCCGGCACTGGTAATGTCTTTGTACTTTATAGATAATATGAAACATAGTTCCACAGAGATGCTGATGATATAAATTCTCATGTGGAGATGAATTGATTGAAGAGAAAGTGGTGACAGAACCACTCAGATAGGTACAATGGATGCTTCTTGCTCACTAACTATTGTCTTCTTTCTTTAGAATTGTGATTCAACATTGTCATCGATGCCTTTTGTCTATGTTACCGTTCCATGTGCTTTCTTCCACGCTCTCTCGGTATTAGGGCTATTACAATTGAAATCCACACCCCCCTGATTCCCCATGGAAGACATGACCCCCTCCCCCTCTCCATGGAAGACATGATCCCCCTCCCCTGATCCCCCATGGAAGACATGATCTTAATCTTCCACACATCACAGGGGGTGTAGATTCCAAATAAGAGTCACCCATGCAGGTAACCCCATTTGAAATTCACACTCCCTGTGGAGAAGATTAAGGTAATATCGTCCTTAGGGAGGTGTATGGATCTTAACTGGAATAGCCCATTGAGTCTATCATGCCAGGTGAGTTATGGCTAATTAATTAAAACCCATGCGCTTTTTCACCTTCAATGCTATCCAATTTATAAAACCATGATAAAACCCACAAGAAGTCTATTTTTTCACGCTCGTCCGTCCGTCCATCCGTCCGCCAAATCTTGAAAGTTCGCAAGAGATGTGTCATCCCAATATGATGGCCATCCGTTGACAGATGTTCCTTATCCCAATCCCAGATTGTATATAAGGCCAATAACAATGAATTGTTTGTTTCCCATAATCTCATCAAAGATTTTTATTTCAAATGGCAATAACACTTTTTTTCATTATTCATTATTCATTATGAAGTTAATGGTAATATTCGTCCAATGAATCATGCCAAAAATATGTCTTTAGTCGTAACAAGATAAGAACCGTTGTTTTTAGGAATATCAAATACTTTGTTATATAAATGTAACAATGTAGCAATATTCTAAATTAATTCAAGCGAGTGAAAAGGGTTCCTAATTTTTGGTCATTTATAATCTTGCCCATCTCTATAGACCATATTCACGCGGCAGCCATTTTCTAAAATTTGCCACCCAAGCCTCGTTCCCGTTTCGTATACCTGCGCCTGTGTGACTTGCGCGAGGATCCGTATGCCGTGCGCTTTGGTACCACGCTTCTCACATAGTTCTATCGAATGCACCGAGGCGCAGATAAACCAAACGGGAACGAGGCTTGGGTGGCATATTTTGGAAAATGGCTGCCGCGTGAATAGAGTCTATTGGTCTGAGACTGTGCCAACAGCAGCAGGCATGCAATTTAGAGCCGAAAGCTATTTATATTTGTCTTCAAAGCTTTGAGAAAATTAAAATTAATAACAGAAGTTTGTGTTTACTTAAATAAAAAAATTGATACGTGAGGTGACGGGAAACAAAAATTTAATTTCCATGTGCCTACCATTGGTATAAATCGTCCCTAAAACCTGTCACCTACTTGTACATCACACCTCCCCCAAAGGCAGGTGCCAGTTATTGCATTCATTAACTCTCAAGTTACAGCGCGCTACAAAAGGGATTAAAATTCAAATCGCCCAGCAACTCATCAGCTGTCCCTCCCTCCTATCATCCACATAGTCACCCAAAGATTCGTTCGTGATGGTGGTTCCATCTCCCGATGCCAGTCTGAAATAAGAGGAGAGTTTGTGTTTCTAACGACAGGACCGCCAGAATGCTAATTAGAGCGTGAGCTCACCATGCGCCAGGATTCGCACGCGTCAGGAACTTTAGCCGTTGACGAAAGACGTGACCAAATAGAATAAACTATCACTTTCCCTCGTTCTGTATGCAAAATCAAAACTATTTTATTCTTCTTCCTGAGAGGGCTATGATATACGACGAGGTTTTCTATTCTTCTCTTCTCAAGTATCCATATTTAATAGGAGATAAATTGACAGCGTCGCTGTAAATGGGCGCGGCCCATAATTGTCTGGATGGAGTGGTACGGTGGAGTGGTAGAGTGGTATAAGAGGGAAATTGGTGGATAGTCAGACGGGTGGTGTATTTGAATTGCTACTTATTATTAACTCATACATCAGCTAGGAAATAGCCAAGTGAAGATGGTCATTCGGTAATAGTCATTTTAACATATATGGGTCAAATATTTCACTTGTAAATTTGGGCTATATAAATCTCCATGTTATAACTTATATTTAGCAAGTTGTCAAAAGTTGACAAAATGATCATCAAAGTTGCATAGAAATGACTAAAGCTGCAAATATTTTACAAACATCCACAAAAGTTGTGAAAGTTGCACAAAATTGTGAAAGGTAGCCCTATGTCATATTTCATGGTCATAATATTTTGCCATGCTTATTTTTATGTTCTTCTTTTTATACAGGGTGACCCAAAAAAATGTTAACACTCCGGGCACATAAGATATCTTAAAAGGACAGGAACACACGGGTCGAAAGAATGCGTTGAAAAGAACAATGAAGAGATTAACTGATGTGTGTGTGTGACTTAATCATGTTGCTTCTTGCTTCGTGCAATTTAAAAGCTTTACTTTCATACTGAGAGGATTGGACCACGCCGATTTTGCTTCCTCATGTTTGCTGAAGCATATCTCCCGTTCTAAATAACCAATTGGAACGCAATAAAATGCAAATGAAAGCTTATTTACTCAGCTTTCATAATACATCAAGATTATACCCGTGTGTTCCTGTCCTTTTAAGATATCTTATGTGCCCGGAGTGTTAACATTTTTTGGGTCACCCTGTATGTCACATTTTCCCCCAGAAAATTATGATGCGAAAATTTGCTATTTTACACTAATTTTCCGATGATTGAGGTACATTTCCGCTTTAAACGGGCTTCTAAAAAAAACCTATTTTGTGGGGCACATTGCGCGCATAGTGTGCGAACAATTGTAGTGTGCGAAATTGTACTTTTGATCATCATAATTGCATGATTTCTCTTGTCAATCCCAACCGACATGACTCAAATGATGGTGGGGCGATCGCCCCCCCCCCCCCACTCTGGCTATGCCACATGTACATCAAATGAGTACAAAAATGCCTAGTTTCAGTTTTAGTGTATAGCTAATATTCTTAAATTGATGGCATAACATAAAGTGACACATTAGGCAGCTATCTATGTATAATATTATTATCACTATTGCTGCCATTTGGTTAATTCCATAAGGATAACGCCCACTTGTTTGTTGAATGGTGTTATCCAGCCGTCCGTGTGTTAAGGATAATAACGGCAATGGGATGGATCTCACTCCTATACTCTCTCCCTCTCTCTCTGCCTCCGTGCCTATCATATGAACACCCGTGCCAGCCCGAGGCAACAGCATCACTTTATGAGTTGGCCAAGCCTAGCGGCTCCTCATTTACTCATCTCATGTTACCTGGCTACTAGCGCATATCTCGGCTCCGTGGAGCCGACGAGGAGTTTTAAAAATATGAATTATTTCCTTTTCTCGTAAGACAGATTTGAAGAGGATGAGAAGATGAGTGAGAGAGTGCCAATTCTTATGATGCAATAATACATGATTATTTAAAAAACAAGAAATGGGACTTTTTCAAGGAAAATAAAGCCAAATTGGGAGCATTTATATATTTCATTGAGAGATGTAGTTAGTATGTATGACAGCGTGAGGAAAGAGCCTGGTAGTTTGATAAAAATCCAATCACAATATGTGTATTACGATGCTATAAAGTGGTGTTTAAACGGTGGAGCCAAACTAAACAATGAAAATCATCAGGTTTCAAAAATAGCCTTTGCAACAGATTGTCCTTGTTTTTGAATATAAATGATGGTCCTGACAATGATTAAAGGCATATTATGTGATTTTTTCCAAGTAGCGCCCTCTATCATTGATTTTTACTATGAAAGCAGATTTTGTTGCAGATTTGCATTTTTTGATCATAAATCATAAAGATCTTCTAAGTTACAGATCGATACGATTCCTAATTACTTCAAAATCATGGTTTGAAAATAGATTGTACCGAGCGGTACAATCTGTTTTTCAATTTTTACTCTAAATTCACTCTAAAACCATGATTTTTAGGTTATTAGGAATCGTGTCGCTTTGTAACTTGGAATATATTTATGATTTATGATCAGAAAAGTAAATCTGAGAGAAAATCTGCTTCCAATTTTTTTCGAGGATTGAGGGCGTCCCCTGGAAAAGATCACATAATATACCTTTAATGCTTCGTCATTTGTCACGAAGCAGTGACTAGAGTCTACAATTGGGGAGGGGTGGGGCAAGAGGGGGGGGGGGGGGACAGGCCTGCGATCGGGGGGGGGGGGGGGGTGTACTGACTAATTTTGGTTAATATTAATAATATCCACGATTTGCCATTTTATTTTGGGGTCATCAGGGTAAGCCTTCTTATGGTGGTGGTGGTGGGGGGTGGGGTGACACCTGCCCCCCCCCCTCCTCTGGTTATGCCCCTGTCAACAAGATACACCAAGGGGTTCATTTGTATGTCACAACAGACAGTTATTTCACAAATGTCCAGGTTCCTTGATTTTCAGGAATATCTCAGGAACTATTTGTACACCATACACCTATAATTTCCAGACACTAACTTGGAAAGTGTAGAAATGCCCATTAGCTCTTTACCATTACTCAATCTTATCCCCAACACTTCATAAACATTCACTTAAAACAAGATTCAATCCCAGGCACAAGGCTAGTAAATGGAGTATCAGCAGACATGATTGATGGCTCCCACAATGCATTGCAATCCGGTGTGGTAACACAATAATCATGCACATTTGCCCCTCAAATTTTATTTATCCCCCCCCCCCCCCTAAAAATAAGGACATCCCCTCCCCCCCCCCCCCCCCCCCCCCCCCACACTATGATCTCGGACTTGTACCTGATACCTCTCACCTTTGACTAGTGTAGCTCTTTAGGTCTAAACCTTACCCTCAGTTGTGGCGCCAAGGGGGGAGTGGCTAAATACCCCACTTTTCCCCCTTCCCCTAGTCAACTGAAGCACCAACCATTTTGTCCCCTAAACACTTGAACATTTTATTGTCAAAATTACCTAAAAGTAGCTGAAAATTGGTGTGAAATGTATAGGCTTTTTTTTAATTTGTTGAAATTCACCAAAATGTTCAGGAAATTGTGATCACTGCCCCCCCCACCCCCAAAAAAAAATCCCAATAAAACGCCTGACAGACCAACCCTACCTGAGAAGTTCGGTTGTCCATAGAACAGTGTCTCTTTCCGCCCCCGCCTCGTAGGATTACTGGATAAGGCAGGGCAGGAAGAAGAATCTTGCCTTGTTTATGACCGAAACTACTTTACGGATTAAAGCGCATCAATCTACCAAATCTATCAAATTGTGTGAACTAGCCAAGATTGTCTCTCTGCTGAGGCAGGTACTGGGGGGTGGCGGGGGGATATGAGGTTACGGGGATGTGCCGCCAAATAGGGTCCCATTTGATACCCTTTGGTAAATGGAAGACCCCTTTTCAAAGCCATTTTTGGGTAAAATTATGGGTCTAAATCGTTTAACTTTTGCCAAAAGTTTAGCAAAATCTGTCAATATAAAGGAAAATTATGGGTTTCTGGTAAACATATGGGTCCATTTTCTCCATTTTGGTAAATGTTTGGGTCAATTTCCGTTTTGGCTGGCGGCATATCCCTACCCCCCCCCCCCCCCCCCCCCCAACAGGCAGGTACAAAGCCGGTGCTAATAGTTTACAAAGTTGCATTGTGGGATAGTTAAAAAACATCCACCATTCGGTGACTCTTCAATCGCAGAACCAAGGCGATTCAGTGTACACTACAAATAAACACAGCATATAGGTATAACATACAATCGTGCTATGGATGTAAGACAAGATAAGGGCAAGTCTTGACTCTCCACCCCCTAAAGGTCTGCTGATAGACTCAGGTATTCCCAAATATTGGTAATGTTGAGATAAACAAACTCTGTAATGAAAATAAACTCTATGGGATGGTGATACATGATGGATGGGCCTGACACCTAGGAAATGGGTGATGGGTTACTTGGCAAAATCTAGCGTGTAATAAGCCGTGTAACTCTTGAAGTGTCGCTTTATGGTATGAATGTTATAGGGTTAGATGTATGCCTTATTGGGGGAGAGGGGGGGGGGGGGTTAAGAAGTTTCTGGGTTAAATTGGGAATATAGCATCATTTTTCCTTTCTGATAAAATAAGTCTGGAGAGGAAGGGTAAATCTAGACCCTGCCTCCCCCCCTAGATGTTACTATACTGCAATCACATTAGTTTAAAAACCCTACATCAGGTTGGATCTGATGATACCGTAGTTTGCTCGACATGGTTCCGATTTTCGCTTTAAAATTGCAATTCCTTTAGGGTATAGGCCTGTCATTCTATGTATACTATTCTATCTGTACTCACCATGGAATATGTTTTTTGGGTCAGGTACCGAAATGTGTAGTTATCGATTGAACATAGAGAGCTTTGAGTCATACATCTAGCTATTTTATGGATTTAGGTCAGAGATTCTCAACGTTTGATGGCTTATTGCCAGTGGCGGTATGCATAAAAGCTGTAAAAATGGAAGTAAATTTGAATTAATTCAATAAAATATAAGAAAAATACATAAAATGGTATAATTAGTTTTAAAAACAAACCAAGTCTTCAATTTATGGCCTTTAGCATTGTGCATAAATTTGATACAAATGTTTCGGAAATTTGAATAAATCGATAACGTCATCACACAATAAAACATGCATTTTGTAAATCATGTTATTATTTCAAAATAGTAACTGCCAAATTTAATAAAGTAAATCAACTTTACATATTCATAACTGATTACATGAATGAATCAGACAAAAAAACTTGTTGAGTATTAGTCTCTAAGGCGCCCCCCCCCCCCCCCCCCCCCCCGAGAAAAAAGGTCTGTCACACATACATTTGGGAAAAATAGCTATGCGATATGCAATTTTTTTGACTTTTTAAAGAAACAAATATCTATGCTAAGGCAACAGGAAAAAACGGCCTGTTTTACGGGCCTGACCAACCCACTTTTTGCGTATTTGGTTTTTTTTAGAATTATTATTCTCAAATCATGTAAATCAGCTGTTTTTTGGGAATTTTTCCCAACAATTCCGCGTAAACTTCAATTAAGTCTATACCTAAAGCAGACGTCAAACAGCGAACACAGCACCACCAAAAATATGCGCAAAGCCAAAGTTAAACTTAAAAGTAGCTTCAGATCGGCAAGTTGAATCGCACACCCCTGACTGTTGTTCCACATATTCTTTTGTGCTCTTTCAAGAGCTCTTTCACCTGTCCGTTGCAAAGTGTCAGTTTTTTATTTGATGGCCCCTGAATCAGCATAGAGAAATAAGTACATACTATTGTAATTGGAGCATTTGTAACTGGAGCATTAGCCTCTGTTCAAATATATTGCAGGGATAGGGGCAGGGTCTGTCTATTCATGGCATGTTTGCCAATATATATTTTAGTTACTTAACAAATGACAATTTTGTAATATTAGTCACTTGTTATTTAGTCAGTGTCAATTGAGTTGGTCCTCAAGTGAGCTAACACTTGACTCTGTAGTTTGATACATTGTTCTATTGAGGCGGCCTATTCAATCACAATCACAGTATTGTATTGTTTGGGGACAGGTGCATTGGCCAGCATTGTTTAATTATTCAGGACAACTCAAGTTATTTGCTACAGAAGGTTCATGTGCATCTAGGTTTCGAAGGGGGTGGGGGCACTTTTCTTTTCTGTAGTATCTGACGTTCTAGTTCTCAATTGGAGATTTTCAGAAAGATAAATTAACACTTTCCAAGAGGGTTTTGATTTTACCAAATACAAAACAGATTTGTCATAACTTTGACCAACTTTCATGGTCTATCTCAAGGATTACTGAACCAATACCAGGCATGTTTGTACTTATTTTAATGCATTTCTCATGGTGATTCCAAATATGGTAATGAAATTCAATAATTTTGACATTTTTAAAACATTTTGTGAAATCTTGGAATGTCTTCTGCAGCGTGGAAAGTGTTATGATGTTTGATCAACTTTAGTGGTAAAACCTTAATTTGTCAAAGGAAATGCAAATTTTCTCAATGATTATGTTTTAGAAGAATGATAATGATGTCTATATTGGAGCCATTTTGGCTAAGATTTAGTATACCTACCATTCTTATTCCTCACTGTGTAAATGTATGGGTCATTCTTTGAAGGCATGCCGGGAAGGGGGGGGGGGGGGGCGTTATGACATGTTTTTCTTAAAACAACACGTACAAAATGGCAAATTCAATAACCAAATTACCAGCAGTCCAATCTCAACCAACAGTGCCAATCACAACACACTGTGCTAATCTCAACCGACAATTCCAATCTCAACCGACTGTGCCAAGTCTCAAACGACACGACTCTAATATGGAAGGGGGCAATTCCCCCCCCCCCCTTTAGCTCTGGCTAAGCAACTGCATTTCACTTCCCTTATCAATGTTTATTTATCCTCCAGTCTCACTTGTGGCTCATCAAGTCTGTTAAAGAGATAAGCATGTTTGAATCTGAAATGTATTTTGTTTTAAAAATTGATAAGCAGGAAGACTAACGAGCACACTGTGTGCTATTTATCAGTCCTAGCGCACACTTGCCCATCCTATAACCACCACCTCACTACCAGTAATGAGGTAATAATTAAGGCCTATAATTGATTCGAGAAGGATGGGACGACTAGATAATTAGATTTGCAGAAGCGGTAAAAACAATAGAGTGGTAATTAATCCCGGAGTTGCTATAAAATACACTTCTGTGGAGGGGGTAAATTCGCATGATTGCTAGGTATAATAATAATAACTTAATAATTGCCATTATAATTACGCTGCCTGGATTAGGATATTGTCACAATGAGTAATATATAATTCATTTATATTTATATAAGGGATGCATGATTCTAGTGAGTGCCATTTTTGCAAGAAATCTTCAGACAACTGGTTTAGTTTTAATACAATTCTGAGGGTTAGATCCAAATTTCCAAAGATTCATAAAAACTATGGTGAAATCAACCATTTTTAGGCTAGATTATAACAAAAGGCACATGAAAGTCAATGTTATGTTTCCCATAACATTTTTTCCAAACCATACTGAGGCAACTTTTTCATTATTCATGATTCATTATTTTGCAGGATTTCAAATAACAGCAATTTCATCCACATTAAGCCTCACACTTCCCATGGTCGGTTTTTTGGTTGCATACATGCATACAAAAGCGTCCAGGGATCGTCGATCGAAGAAAAAACACATTTATACAATGATTTTAGGTTTTGAGATGCTATTAGTTGGTTTGAATCACACAAAATATACAATATACAAAATAATGAACTTTTGGGGATTTCGAATCTCAAACGCAGGCAAACAATCATAACGCGGGCGGGTTACACCGGAAACATAACATTGACTTTCATGTGCCTAACAAGTGGATAAGACTTTCAAAGCTCCAGGGTAATATATCAGGTAAAGAAACATTGAGGTTTTGAGTATTGAAGTGTTGCATTCGGCAGTTGTGCCCAACCTGAAGTAGTAAAAATTGACATTTTTGCGCTACTTTAATTTCCGCCCTTTTGACGCTCCAAGCAGCTACCCTGAAAATAAAAAACATGCGAACATATCTATTTTATATGTCATGAACTTTCAAATCGCGAATTTAAAAACAAGAGAAATGGCTGCAAGTCGGCAAAGCGCAAAAATGTAATCGTGCAAAAATTACCACTTTTGCAGTAGTTGGGTATTCAGGTTGGCAAAAGGACATAATACAAAATGTGCAAGAAGACCACTGAAAATAATTTGACCAAATGTTTGTTTTGTTTTTCTGAAAAAAATGTTACAGACTGCAAAACAAAACTCTCTTTAAATCATTATGTGACATCATAATAAATTGAACAGTTCCTCTCTTCCCGGAATACAAGGCTCTTGCAACACGCATAGAGTTGGCATAAAGTTATATCTTTAATTAGCCCACATCATTATCAAACTGGAACATCCCCGTTATAATACCACCTGCCATCCGGGGGAGGGGGGGGACTGACATTGGAAAAGGGTATCGGTATGTGCCGCGCTGAAGACCCCCTTTTTCACCCTCTGCTGCTAGCTCTTATGACACCCCCCCCCTTTTTGAGCCTGCATCAGTTCTTAAGACCCCAATTTTATTGAAAATTCAAAAATCACAAAATTTTGCGTTCCAAAGCCCCAATTCGTCGGAAATTTTGCGTTCTAAAATTTAAAATTTAAAAAATCAAAAATTTGCATTCTTGCTAATCAAAATTGAACTATAGTCCAGTTCTCAAGACCTACATTTTTGAAAAAATCAGTTCCTAAGACCCTTTTTTTTCGTCATAAAATCCACTCAGTTCAGTTCTGTAGCCCCCCTTATTGAGGCCCTGTGCGGCACACCCCCTACCCCCAAAAAAGTTGGGTGCCACCCCCTGGCCTGCCATATGCTCCAATCTTACACGCTCACTCGTTTTCACCTGGAAGATAATTATTGCATAACGTCCACTTGACTGAACACCAATAAGACAAATCCAGTCGCGCCTAATTTCTAAATCGCTAGACGAGTTTCTGTACCATTTGAGGCAGACGTGTTTATCCCCGTTACATCAGGATTACATCCTAGCTTGCAATTGTACTCCATTCATATAATTCTATTAAGAGTACCAATTATTTCCAGTTTTGTAAACAATGTATTTTTTCATGGCTTCATTAGGTAGCGTCTGGTTCAAGTTGGTATCAAATTTGTAATTAAAGTTTTGTTCTTGTGCACAGCAGGATGTCGTATATATAAAAATCAAGGTCATTGGTCATTTATAATAAAAGTCATCAAAATTAGGGTAATTAAAATATTGTGCGATAAGTATTATTATTCTCAATATATTGTGGTTGTCATGGCATCTCATATAAGAAACAGACCTTTTAGAAAGCTGTAGATTGTGAATTCTTTCATTGGCTCTAAATGTACACCATGCATAGAGTATAATTTGGGGTATGTTGGCCTATCTGTGCACAGAGATACCCCATCCCCTGAATTTGTATCCATTTGGGAATGTTTGAATCTCTACAAATACTTCATAAGTCACAAATTACATTGTTTTATCAGTTAAACCTTGTAATTTTGATTTATACTAGACAAATGCTTTTTTCTCTCTGAAATATGATATTTTGAAATATAACTGCAATTAGAAGAGAATGTACAGCTTTTTCAAGAGACACAGTGGATCCCGGGGCACATTTAAAAAAGTTAAATCAAGTGTTGCCGGTGTGTTCTTATGATATCAGAGGTCTTGCCACGATGATTTTACCCTGTAAAATTTTATAGTTGAATGCGCCCTCCCCCCCCCCCCCCAGTATGGCCTTAATTATATCATTACAAAGGCCTACCCAGGACAGGCAATCCAATAAAATTACTGGTAGCATTATATACTCATATTTAAAATGACCTTATTACCTTTATTATTTTAATCAATCTGTCTTTCAACAAAATAGTCAAAACAGTACACAACCAGGTCACTGGTTTGGAAAGCTGGTTTGTTTTAATAATCATCAAAGTCACTTTAAATAAATTGACCATTAACCCTGCGTCCTAGATTCCATTAAATGGACGGGAGCCTGGTCAGCAAGTAGTAGCCACAGGAGACCCCCAGTCCTCTGCTAGTTAAAGATTGCCCCTTCTGACCAATATCAACCAATCAATCTTCATTTCAACATTGAACTTCAGCTGGATAAAACCATTAAGTGCAAAGATTGCCCCTTCTGACCACTACATAGAGAGAATTTGGTTCCATAATGGCCAATCATTAATAGCTGCCTTAATGTAAATGTGACTTTTTAGCATGGGTTCAACAAATAACACCATTATTATATAACATCTGGGATCTATCGGAGAATGCGCCTTCTGGTTCAAAACGGTGAGCATGTAGTAAGTAAACCCTGTCTGTCTTCATTATGGTAATGCCAACAAAATAAAATATGTGCTTATCCTCCGTATCTTCTACTTAAAGGTTGGTTTGACCATATCATTATTATTGGCTAAATCAACTCCTGTTTTAAACAACATTATAATAAATTTGAGTTATTTTTGGCAGGGAAAAAAGAGGAAGGGTGAAGCAATCGTAATCATTTTCAAAAATTTAGAATTGAGGACGGTTGTTACAGCTCAACTATGTTTTTTTTAATGTAAAAGTTGTATTTTTCATCATTAATTTTTCTTTCACAAAGGAGAAAACAAATTAGGGGAAGGGTGTTTGCTGTGTGGTGTTTGCAACCTCTTACAAATTCCTATCCAGTACTATAAAAGCCAATATTTTTGCGTAAAGATATTTTCGCACATTTTGATATCGTAGATATTTCATGAATTGTTTTTTTTCGCGGGTGACTTTCTGGATGCCACTGCATGAATGTTGAAAACAGTATTTTTGCGTATTATAATTTTTGGGGAAAATAAAACCACCGTGAAAATTTCAGCTTTTACAGAAAACTGTAAAACCACTAAATTTCATGGGGGATTTATTTTCGCAAAATTAAATACCCCAAGAAAATGACAGTTTTGCGTTGAAAGTAACAGTAAAGTATCCAGACTGGCAAAATTAAATGCCCGCTAAAATAACAGCAATTTTAAATTTGCAAAATAAAATATCCACAAAATTAAAGTTTTTTCAGAAGACATTTTAATGAGAGAACAGATGGGTAAGACAGTCACACAGTTATAAATAATTCAAATCCTTGATTTCAACTTTATCAAAATGTAATATCAAATTGGCACAAAATAAACCAATGATATATAAAGACTGAATAAATTTATGAATGGGTGTCCAGTTCGATACAATATAAGTCAACTCAATTGAGGAGGGGGGGGGGGGGGAGATTATGGGACACTGTTTATAGTTGTGAGAAAAAGAAAAAGATAAATACATTTTTAAAAGATCAAATAAAATATGTCACTCAAGTGACAAACAATATATTTATTCGGCGTGAGCTTCAAGAAATCTGATATCACTATGACATTTACCTAGATTGATTGGTTGACCGCTGCAAATAAAGTAAGCTTAATATCTTGATCTAATCAGTTTTGTCTCTTTCTATCACCTGGCATAAATATTATATTATAAATGTAATGCAATAAAAATACAGATATATTGAATCAGTGCTTTTTATTTTGTTGATTAGATAAATAAATGAATTAAAGGTGACAAATAACGAAGTGGACCAATAGTTCAAATTAATATTTTTAAAATTTAAAAAGTGACTTCATGAGCTTGAAAAGCACAGGGCAGGGATTATTAAGCACTGGATCAAAAATGTGAGAGGTCACATGAAATTTGTCAGGACCCTGTAGGACTTCAAAAAACCAAATTTAAGGGGTCCCCTAAGAAATTGAGGGGTCCTAAAGTTTGGGTATTTGACAATTTTACTTTTTTACGGACAGTATTAATGAGTTTATATTGTGAGCAAAGGATGGATACGTAATTTACAGAATTTCATTTCCATACATCATCAAATTTAAGGGGTCTCTTCAATTTTGATCGGGACCCGCAAGTCTTTCCAATTTGAAACCTGACGCGTCACTACAAGAAATTTAGAGGTCTAGGATGTGCAGACGCATCAGAATGCGACCCCTGGTACATGGTAATAAAGCTTACATTGAGTGAATTGGGCAGAAAATGTGGACCTACTGTGGAGTGAATTGCGCAGAAAATGTGGAATTTTGGACAATTTTATCAACCTGCCATTGCTCAGTGCCAATGTTATCGTAATTAAAAAACTGAGCTTCAACTTGATGCCAATTGTTCTTTATATCTATTCTACCATCGACGGTCAAGTGTCTAGACCTATTGTTTTTTCAAGTCGAGCCAATTGTTAAAAACAATCAATATTCTCTATAAGTGGTTTATCTGGCTAAATGGATGTTGAATTTTGACAGCTTTTTAAAGAAAAACAAAACTGAACTAATGATGATTCATAGACGCTGCAGCATCCGTTTGGTAAAAATATCAAAATATGGTATAAATGGTAATTACACATTTGGAAGATGGTTTCAAAGCCAAACACATGTCATTGGCAGACGTTTTAACTTATTAAAATATATGGAAATTTCAGACCAATGCAGTCATTTATTTTTGTTTTACCTTGGGGGCATGACAGCCATTTTGTTTTTACTGTTATTTTTAAATGGTAAATATTGCCTGAATTCATGGATAAATAATGCATTTTTATCTATCCCGGGGCATTAACACTTTCCATGCGGCTATTAGTTTTACCATATACAAAACAGATTTTTCAGAAAACTTTCCCAATTTTCAAAGTCTATCTCATGGACTACTGAACCAATACTGGGCATGTTTGTACTGGTTTCAATGCATTTCTCATGGTTAATCCAAATATGGTAATGAATTTCAATAATTTTGATATTTTTGACACATTTTGTGCAACTTGGCATTGTAGTCTGCAGCCGCCTGCCGCATGGAAAGTGTTTTAAGATACCCTCATCAGTCCCATGCTATAATGGGAGCCTTAGGTGTAGCCAAAACTCAATACATACAGGGACGGTTCAGCAGCACGTCCGGGGGAGGGGTGTCACACGCGCATGGAGGTGGTATTCACACATCGTCACTGCTCTGTCAAACCGTGTATGTTTTTTTCCAGCCCTCAGCATGTAGGCCCAACGATTTTTGCATAAGAAGTGTTGCTTTATACATGTTCAGGAGCAAGAGCACTTGCAAGCTTTAATAGATGTTTTTGACTCTTGAACATGTTTAGAGCAGACAGCCCAAATGTTATGCATAGGAAGTATTACTTTATACATGCTGAAGGGCCGGACCGTAGTATGTTTAATGTTTTATAGGCATTTCAGGGGGCTTATACATTACTAGAGGTATGTAGGTGGCAGGTTCAGGTTCCAGGGATAAAATTTAAAAAACATGGGTCTATATCCCTTAATGTGCTCATTTTCTCCTACCAAAATAGGCATACCACATAAGCATAAGGCAAAGGGAAAAAAACGACCAGGCTTTATTGTGTGGGTAAAATGATCACTTGGGATTCCCAGATGAATGGATATCCGTTCCTCTTCTAAAGACTTTTGGGTGCTGTCTCTTAATTGTACAGATCACAATACACTTACAAAATTGATGGGTTCCCCGAGTTCCCCCAATCCGAAAACTGTCCAATTCAGTGATTCACACTGCTGCATAAATGCACTTTGCCACTTAACACAACACAAATCTTTCAGTCAATTGAGCTAAAATCATACCATTTTTTTATCCTTCCATAAAAAAAAGACAACCCAATGTTGAATTATTAATGGTCTAATTGGGCGTAACTAAGGGTCGTTGGCCATCAGTATTGATTGTTGGGTATTTTATATACTAAAGAAAACAAATCTCTGTCCTGAATCAGAATAAGCCAAACGGGGGTCATTCATTGATGTTATGGCGCTTTTATGCTCTTGTCAAATCCAGCTTAGAACATGTAAATTTGTTGGGACATCTGCTGCGGACAATAGGAATTAGCAGCTAATATATACCACTTTTTTATTCCATATCTAGAGGGGTTTATCAGAGAATCAACATCTCCAAGCGTATCGGTCTTACACAGAGTAATTCAGCACAGAAAAAATCTATCCATAGACTTTTTGTATGGTTTTGGCCCCTTGCATGAAATACAAAGATCAATACTTTGTGTATGCTTAACTCTACAAATACTGGAAGTCTTTCCCCTTCACAATTTGTATTAATTTCATCTAGCCCTGGTTTCTTTTATTGATATCTTATGAAGTTTATTACTAGAACAAGTCATAACAGTCTAATTTGACAAATGTGTGACAATTATTGAATATCAGGAATAGTGAACATATTTTTGTCACCAAAAAAACGGTAGATGCACTGTGGTGAAGGAAAGGAAAGGCTAATTTAATGCACACTATATAGACATGGCCTTAATTTGTATAGATTTTAAGAAAAAACCTTTCAGATAATTTGACCGACGGTTACCCCATGCGCCGCCACACGCCAACTCTGTCAGGCAAACAAGTCGTGAATGGGTTAGTGTATAAGGGGTGGGCGGTAACTTGTGTATTATGAATCTACCTGTCTGCATCTGAGGGATTGGCATGCTCCGCAACAATGCTATGTATGCATAATTAATGATCGGCACGAGCATTTTCTTCCGACTCATTGCATTTTTTTTTAACGTTCGTCTTTTATGTCGTCTTCCAATTTTACAAAATGCTAATATCAATAATCCTTTGGAATGGTTGTTTTTCAAAGAGACTGATCCTTGGGGGAATAGAATGGATACATGAAATATAGCAAGATATATTAAGACGCAATGTGGTAGTATGAGACACGGTTGGCCAATGAAGAGAATAACTGGCCTTAGGGTTAATACAAGGTCTTAAGACGTGAAATTGGCGGTTTAACATTGGCCGCCGGACGCTTCATCTTGCGAACGCCCATCCATCACATCGCTGGTAATACAGCGCTGATTTTCATCAACTTATTCATACGAGGCTGCAATGTTTTCTCTTAAAGTTTTATTGCTGATATGGAGCTGTCACTGTATGAAGCTTGTGTTAACACTTTCCTATTGGTTCTACCATATCCAAAACAGATTTTTCAGAAACCTTTCCCAACTTCCAAGGCCTATCTCAAGGATTACTGAACCAATACTAGGCATGTTTGTACTTAGTCAATGCATTTCTCAAGGTGATTCCAAATATGGTAATGAAAATCATTAATGTTGATATTTTTGAAACATTTTGTGAAATTTTGAAATGTCGTCTGCAGACGCCTGCCGCATGGAAGGTGTTAATTATTACTTCGCCTCTGATAGGTGCAGCGGCTACTTTGTTCATTGAAGATGATCAATTGGAAAGGGTTGGCTTTGTTCTGACCAAGCACATTAATGCTTTGCCCAAGACATTAATACATCTAAGTGTGACTATCTTAATCAGGCTGATGAGTAAAAAGGAGCGGATATTGTCCCAAAGGAGCGGATATTGTCCCAATGGACCAAACTTGAGTCCCATTCAAGTAAAAGGCGTTCTTTACCATTATATTTTTACTAAAATCGACATGAACGATTTGGCTTATTTCCATTTGAGAAAATTGATGTAGGAGTGACTATGTTTGAATAACTGATACCACTACCAGGCATGTAAGCCTACACACTTAAAATTTGTACTCAAAAATGACCTCAATTACTGTTGGTGCAAGTTAACCCACATTTAAAAGATAATGGGAGATAATATACCTTGTTGTAACAGGTTTTTTTTTAAAGTTACGAGGTATCCAAACATGGAGAAAGACAAGCTTGTTCCAATCTCGCTAACCTTTAAATTATTGTGTTGAACTTGATTGACCCTTAAAAATCAAAATTCAAATCACCCTTCAAAATCAAGGGATATACACTTATGAGCTTATACTATTCTCTGGAGGCCGCTTTGAAATAGCCATGTTTTCAATTTGTAACCCTTTTGTTTAATACAATAACGATACAATACTTAATCTTGTTAATATACTGTAATAACACGACTTTAACTTTTCGGTAACCACTTCTAATCTTTGCCCAATCCATTTTTTGGAAACAATATCTAGTTAGTAATAATCGTCCAATTCATAAATCTGCCTAATATGTAATCCTTGATCAACATTACTGATATAGTTCAATAAAGCATGTACTTTTTGATTTTCACAAATTAAGAGCAGGGCCTTAATGAATTTTATTGGTGTTAGCTGTAAAACCTAACATATGCGAAATCTAGACTTTTTTTATTTGTGATAAATACCAATAGCTAAATTTAGTGTATAAAATAAAAATTGAGAGTACAGTGTCGTCGCATTGACCATGGACGATAGATTATGTCTCTTTGAGCTTAAAGATTTATTGAGTTACTGAAAATGTCAGCCCATCTTATAGATTGAGTGAATGAGATACAAATAGAACAAGTCAATAAGTAGATTATTTCACTCTAAATTTTATCAAAAATATATTTTGGTAAGTATTTCTGCATGGATTTGAAATATTGTCATTTTAGTCTACTCATTTTATTCTATAAATGTTAAGATCAACATGTTCAAAAACTGGTAGAAAATGATATAAAGTGGAAAAAAACAATCTTAATATTATCCAAAATAATTTCGGTGAATTTCAGCAATCAAAAAAAAAATCAAACATTTCAACAACAAAATCAAAAATTTGCAAACAAATTGCAAACATTTTCCAAAAATTGTCAAAAAATGGGTTGGGCGGGCCCGTAGAACAGTGTTTTGTTTTGTTGTTGCCTTATACTCTATGTTACCTTGTTAACAAAAACAAAAAACCTTTATTTTGCACCTGTAAGCTACAGGGTTTATTAGTAATATTTCTTTATCTTTAACATCCATCTACATGTATTTTATCAGGTTCAAACAAATTCTCCACAACAAACAAGATTTCAAATCTGGGCTAAGTCTAGATCCTTGGCTTGTCTACAGTAACTTACTGTGTTCTATACTCTTTTGTGCAAAGATAATAAATTTTAAGAGTTTTAATTTCACACAGTTTCAATTTTTCACAAAATGTCAAAATTATTGAACTTAATAACCATATTTTGAATCACCATCAGAAATGCATTAAAATGAGTACAAACATGCCTAGTTTTGGTTCAGTAATTCACAAGATAGACTTTGAAAGTTGGAAAGGTTTCTGAAAAATCTGCTTTGTATATGGTAACCTAATAGCCCTGCGTGCGTGTGGAAAGTGTTATTACAATATTTATTACAACTGGTTTTATTCCAAAGTAGATAGTAGTAACAATATATTGCTAAAAAACATTGCGTTTTAAACATAATTTTTTCCTGTGAAAATTATTGTGAACAAAATTCTCATTTTTGTGTCACAGGCAGCACCTAAAGGGATAAAGCAACATTTTTTATTTTACTCTTTTTTGCCTCAATTCTTACATCTCATCCTCTTAGTAGAGTATTAACTGTAGCTTTCAGCAGACTTGCAGCTGCTTGTTACATTATTCAAATTTGATTCAAAAAAATCTCTAGGTTTTATTTTCTTAACCTCTTACTTAACCTTTTTAACCCGAAAAGAAAATAATTTCAATTTATTCCGGCCCCCATTTAATAGTCCTCCTCAAATTATATATAAGAGAAAGTCACCTCAGGCTTATTAGTTTCTTTTAACAATTACTTAACCATCTGAAGAGTCAATGCCCGAAATTACTGATGGTAATAAGGTTTTGTGGCCTAGAAGGGGGCCCAATAACTTTGCACTTAAAACATTTTACTTATTGAATATCTACCCCAAGGAGTATTTTACTTTCAAGTATATATTCAAATTGCAGATGTCGTTAGCCCCGCTGATTCAATTTTTGGAATTGAATGTGAGGTCTGGGTGAATTTTGAACTTTTAAAAACTCAAAAGGTTGCGGAAATTGCTTAAATATTCTTATTTGTGGATGACTATTGTATCAGAGCTGTGTTAGAAACAGTGTTTGAAATGGTAGATCCTAACTCAACCATTGGCTGATCAAGGCCAGGGGGCAGCCTGGTATAACTCTGGTAAAATCGTTCAAAATCAGCCCACTATTAATGTTACCGCTTTCCATGCAGCAGGCGGCTGCAGACGACATTCCAAATGTTGACAAAATGTTTCAAAAAATGTCAACATTATTTAATTTCATTACCATATTTGGAATCACCATGAGAAATGCATTGAATTAAGTACACACATATACCTAGCATTAGTTCAGTAATTCTTGAGATAGACTTTGAAAGTTAGGACAGGTTTTTCGAAAAATCTGTTTTGTATATGGTAAAACTAATAGCCGCGTGGAAAGTGTTAACCCAACTCTTCTGGCTTTCTGTGTTTGCCCCTGTATCTCATGATAGAGGAAGTAGAGTATATGAAACAAGCTTATCATGCCAAATAACTTCATATTGCTTTAAGTAAAACTTAGAAATGCGACATATCCATGAATTTGAAAGAGAGAACTGTTTTAGCAAAATTAGGAAAACGTTCTTGATCTCCTTCCCCATATGTCTGCCGATCGGACCCTTAATGGGAACTAAACATGGGCCAAGAGCATATCACTTTAAACTATTCTGACATTATATAACAAATGTGGATACCTTGCAGAACTGCCCTGCAATATTAGCATTTCTGGAATAGTTTTGGATTTTAAAAAAAATCCGTCATTTTGGGCTCTTTATCTAGAGAAGCACTTATTGATTTATTTTAAAGAGTTGCCCTGGGTGTGACTATAACTAGCTACAATTTTACGTTATTTTAGTGCTAGTAAGACGCTTCGGCGACAGCTGCCATGTGTTTCTAGACATAGTTTCCACACACAAAGTTAAATACGCTCATGAAATAAAAACACCTGGTAGCCATTGCAGTGGTGGCATTCTTATAGTGATCCTCAATTTGAAGCGAACCATCCAAATTCAGCAGCCTTGAGGCACTGTGGGGTGATGTTGTGGTAAATTAGATCACAGGCGAGAGTGTATATACATACTTGGCCGATATGCGACAAGATTTTAACGCATGAAGCCAACCATTTTTTCCCTTCTACTTTCTTAAAAGCAATAGAAATTGGAGACATTAGTCTGTTGATGAAAAATTGGAAATAACGATTATTAAAAAATGAAGCTATTATGTAACACTTCCCCCTCATTCAATGATTGCATCGCAATGTAGGAGAAATGCTTTTCAAAATGAAAATAGAATTCATGTTATGACACGTATATTATGTATCAGACTTAACATTGATACAATGAATGAAATCAAGTCATGAGGAAATCAATTTTGAAGATACAATTTAGAGACCGACCTATATTTTCGAAATAGAGATTTTTTAATACACATTTTTTAAAAATTCTTTTGCATTTTCTTTGAAACATTTTGTTTTTTAATGTGAAGAAAATGTTGAAATTGGTGAAATTGTTCACACAAAATTTACCCCCCCCCCCCCAAAAAAAAAAACCCCACCCAATCGACCTACCCTACCTGAGAGGTACATTTGCCTGTAGAGCAGTTTGTTTTTTGGTTTATATGTCACCTTAGTGTGTGTAGCTTCAAATAAAAATAATAATAATGATAATAATAGTGACAAGGCACATATTCACTCTAAAAATAAGAGTGCTCAAGGCACAAATATAAAATACAATATAAATTTAAAAAACGATAAACAACAACAATAAAACTACTTAATTATTACAAAATGTCTCAGACATCAGATGTGTTTTCAACATCTTTTTGAAGATTGTAACAGTTTTTGCAGTTTTAATATGGATAGGAAGTTCATTCCAGAGATGAGGAGCTGCAATAGCACAAGATCTGTCTCCCCAAGAGACAAATAACACCAATATTATTCAATAAAAAACAGGTGACATCTTATAAGGTAGATGTTCCGATTTTCAACTTGAAGTTTTCTATTCTACATGAAAGGTCATCCTTAAAAAGTCGTGTTCCAAAGTGTGAGTTGCATAGCTCTAATGGTTCTTATTTTAGAAGCACAAGATGCTGTGAACTGTACCCATTGAGTAGTACACAAACTATATCGGTGGTTACCACCATTCGTGGTAATTCGACGTTATTTCATCGATTTCTCCGTAATTATACCGATTTAGGCCGTCAAATTTCAGTATGGTGATGAGAAAAATACGAGCTTTCATATGATATGAAAATCTCTGTATGTTTGAAATAATTCTGTGTTACGAAAATGTGATCGGGTCATCTACCTTTAATGTCCATAAATCTGTACTTTTTTTAGACATGCCCATGTTAAATTGGAGCAAAGTTTATATTAATTATATCCATAGACTGAGAGAGGATGTTTTAACGCTTTCCACGCGGCAGGCGTCTGCAGACGACATTCCAAAATTTCACAAAATGCTTCAAAAATTTCACAATTATTGAATTTCATTATCATATTTGGAATCACCATGAGAAATGCATTGAAATAAGTACAAACATGCCTAGTATTGGTTCAGTTATCCTTGGGATAGACTTTCAAAATTGTGAAAGCTTTCTGAAAAAACTGTTTTGTGTATGGTAAATATAATAGCCGCGTAGAAAGTGTTAATATTATTTGATATAAATAAACAAAAACAATTCCCTCTGACAAATATTATCATAGATTCAGTAACGTAATTACTATACCAGTCAGCATGACTCAATTGTTGTAACTCATCGACAAGCCACACGAGACTCGGATTGTATTTAGCTTGACGTCTCTCCGATAGCAAGATTAGATAATTAAATGATATGGTCTGACGTTGTTATAGATGTAATAACTTATTCCAAATGATCACATAGGCTCCCCCTCCTTATTGATGCCATGGCAAGGGGATATACAAAGCCATTTTATTTGTCTGATTCTCTGAGATTGGCATAGTAGACTGGCTTGGAACAAGTTGCTGTTAAGAAAATAGCCTTCAAATATTTTGCTATATTCAGTAGACAGCATTGATATATTGCTATCTTCAGTATATAGCATTTATTTATATGTTGCTATCTTCAGTAGATAGCCTTCAAATATTTTGCTATTATCTGTAGATAGCATTTATATGTTATCTTCAGTCAGTAGATATCATATATATGTTGCTATTGTCAGTAGATAGCATTTATATGTTGCTATCTTCAGTAGATAGCCTTCAAATATGTTGCTATCTTCAGTAGATAGCCTTCAAATATTTTGCTATCTTCAGAAGAGCCTTCAAATATGTTGTTATCTTAAGTAGATAGCCTTCAAATATGTTGCTATCATCAGTAGATAATATTTATATGTTGTTATCTTAAGTAGATAGCCTTCAAATATGTTTCTATCTTCAGTAGATAGCCTTCAAATAGCTTTGAAAGTTCATTACATATAAGACAAACTAAATATATCCGCATGTTTTTATTTTCGCGGTAGCTGCTTGGAGCGCGATAATTAACGTAGCGAGAAAATATCCATGTTGCATGCGTTTACAGTATCGCGTTTCACTAACCTTTACATTGTATGAAGACTACCTTCCACAAGCTCCCTCCCTCATCTACTCCCCCTCCTTTACCCCTACCCTCAATCATAATAATAATCCTCAAAACCCTTGTGTCAATTCCACAATTCATAGATGTGTATGGAGGTGATTGAACTTTGACTAGATGATTGAGTTTGTCAAACTTGATTGTATCAATATGGATGGACAGCTAGGTCAAACATGCATCTCAAGTGTTGCCAAACTCACAATTATTGAGCCCAAATTAAAAGAAAATGCTATATATGGGTTTTAAAGAGTTTGACCTCTGTGCTGCTCAAATGTTCGATTAGCAGTAGTTTAGGGCCTTCTATATGGTCTATATGGATAGAAGGACCCAGGACTCAGCTCAAATTTAAAGCCCTTTATAACATAATTTATGCTGCTATTTGAATCAACACTACAAAGAGTCTGCAAGACATCAAACTCGCTAACACATGATTTTTGAGCAATGCAGTAAATACTGTTGACAGAATTTAAGCCCAGATTAGGGCAATCCCCACTTCAGATAACAATATTGCACATTAAATTACTGTTTCAGCATTTCCGATTAAAGGTAGATGACCCGATTTTCAACTTGATGTTTTCTATTTTACATGAAAGGTCATCATTAAAATTGTTGCATTCCAAAGTTTGAGTTGCATAACTCCAATGGTTAGAAGCGCAAGGTCAAAAGACATGTGCCCATTGAGTAGTACACAGACTGGTTGGTGGTAACCACCTTTGGCAGTAATTCACCACATTTTAGCCTATAATTTCCAAATGAAACATTTCTGGCCCCCAATATTTTACAGACATAATGAGACAAATATGGGGATTCTTCTGATACCAAAATATCTTGATGTGAGAAAAAAATTATAGCCCCCAAAAAGTGATCAGGTCATATACCTTTAAGTGTTGATAACAATATTATCATGTTCTACTTTTATAACATTACAATGATACCAAAAGGTCAGAGAGACTTGCACCATGGTGCATGGTAAACATGATTTTAAAATTATCTAAAAATAAATGATAAAAAAGAAGACCTATTCACACTTCAATGATACAGATATAAATGTTGGCATTTCACTCATGACAAAATGACACTTTTGGCAATGAAAAAAAAAAAAAATTGATATGGGGCGGGGAAATATTGATAATTGTTAACTAAACTGGCAACACTGATCTCTTGGTATATAAACGTTTCACAGGTGATGTCAGGTGTGAGGATGCCTCGTCCGTCCGTCCATAGCTTCATCGTGATATCGTTGTATGATATCATCTTCATCCATACCAGATAACCGAGATGTTCCATTGGTCCGTCCGATGACTCAATTCTAAAGGCAATTGATGTTAACAATTTGTATGCTATATTACAACCCTGTGCAATATAGGACACCACTCAATACTGAAGTGCATTGGTTTTATTTTGCTCTCCGAGTTTGTGTTAGATATAGGTAGAGTTTATAAATATAACTATATGGATGCCACCTTTTAAAACACTTTCCACCCGCTATTAGTTTTACCATTAACAAAGGAAATATTTCAGAAACCAGTCCCAAATTTCAAGGTCTATCTCAAGGATTACTGAACTGTATAGGCATGTTTGTACTTATGTTAATGCATTTCTCAAAGCGATTTCAAATATGGTAATGAAATTCAAATTATTTCAACATTTTGCAAACATTTTGTGAAATTTCGGAATGTCGTCTGCAGACGCCTGCCGCATGGAAAGTGTTAAGGTATGTTACTTATATAGTAAAAATGAAAGTTCCTTCCATAACTAAAGAGATGGGAAAATGTTGTTTTAAATGCTAACCAAACCTTTGTATGATGAATTCATGGTTAAGGCCAAACAAAGAAGATAGTCTGTCTCAGAAACATTTTGCAAATAAGTTAAGTGCTGTGCAGGTTTTTTGTGTTTTTTTGTGCTAAATCCAAGCTTCATGGAGACCTTTTTTAAACTTTTTTTTCTAAAAATCAAAGAAAAAAAATCAAAAAAAAGAAGAAGATTTCAAAAAAGAAGAAGTTAGGGCTCAGCGCATAGACCTTCGCGCCATAGCTCATTTCACATACCAATGTGGGCGGGCTTCTGAGACGGACTATCTTCTTTGTTTGGCCTAAGAATGTTATGTGGGGTTTATCCCTGATCTCTCATCATCACAAGTCACAGAATAGACATCGGTTGCACTGCATCAATTACAAAGGTCATAAAGAAACAGCCATGATTCATAGAATGACAAACTAACATTAACACCCTCATACTTTCTCAATGACCGTGTGTAATAATAATTGACATTTACATTGGAAATTGCAACAGTAACTTTAGATAGCCAAGCCTATGAAAAACCACTGTTATCAAGTCAAGTCTTTTGAAAAGTTAAACCAAGTAACAGGTCAAGTTACTCTCCGTAACTTTAGTCAAGTCAAGTCATATCATTGGTGGCATAGTCAAGTCATTAACTCTTGTTGACCCAAAACTGTGTCACTATCATCCGGATAGCTCAGATCATTATTAGTGTCTCAGCAGCCAATATTTCAGCATACAATGGGTTAATGACCAATTTCCATTAACTGATTACTTGGATACCATTTGGCACAATATATACGGTCAACTTGGGATGATTTCATGCGAACAGTCACATAAAACCTACCAAATCATATAATATTGTCATAGCCTGTAACTGTACAGGGTGCAAGAATGGTCTAATACCAGCAGTGAAGCCTTTTACCAGCAGTGAAGCCTTTTATTTTATTTCTTTTTCTTCTTTTTTTTGGGGGGGGGGGGGGGGGGGGCTAGGAACAAACAAGAGAGCAAGAAAAAATGTGTGCATGAAGTGTGCAAAAATGCTGTCTTTGAATGTCAAAATGGGCTTAAATTTATACTTTCAGTCAATTTGTAAGCAATTTGAAAGAAATTGTTGTTGTCGTGAGAAATGTGGGTAATTCTTGAGCTGATTGGAACAAGGGATGCAACAGGTTAGGGGGCAATGTAGATTAGTTAACCATGCTACAAAATGCATAGTGTTGTTTATGTTATCATGTATATATGTAAGACATCAGATGACCCTATTTTCTCATTTTTGAGGCATTTCCCCTTTGTGCTGCTATCTACAGTAGATGACAAATGATTGCGGTTTCAAATCTTAACTCTAAGTCTCCTCCTACAGGCTTTCTTTTTGGAAAGCGCTTATATTTTTTAAGATATTTTCTTCTTCTTTTAAGTGACAATTCTTGCACACAAGTCTCTCTTTGTAAATGTTGTTAATGGAAATTATATGAAAAGGACTTCCTTTCTTTTAAATCTTTTTAAAAAAGAAATCTGATTGATTAACGGATATTTTATTTTTATTTGTTCAAACAGCCAACATAAAACAAATGTTTTTAGGTCAACACTTGTTCGCTAGTATGCGAGGATGGAGAATATGATTGAAGATAAATTGAAGCGGCCGGCGTTGTGACGATACGAACGGAAAGATTGAGAGCTTGATATTGCAAACTGACAAGTGTTCTTTCTGCTGATTCGGTTGTCATGATAAATGGACCAACAAAATTCATTTAGTTGATATGAGTTTGTCTCGCTGCCTGCCTGCCTGCTTGGACGAGTCAGTCCGCCCTTCACATATGGATACAGTGTTGCATAAGCGTAATTGGTTAAATGTCATGGAAGGATTATTGCTTAATACATGTAATAGCTTTTCAATGAGTTTATGTTGCGTGGATCACAGTCCGGCGGCCGACCCGGCCTCTGTGGGTTTTCTGTTTCTGTCAAATGTAATTTTGTTTGTGATCCGGAGGCATTAAGTTCGACACTAATGGTTTAGAAAATGGGCTGACATTATGTTATGTTTTGAATTGATACAGACAGAGTTTGGTATTTAAAAATAGAATCCAACGGTTTGTGTATGTTTATCGCCATGGATATTACTAATTAGAAACATGATCTTGAAAGAAGACACTGTGGTTACGCGTTCATATCTTTTATGGATGTCAAAATAATCTCAATCTTACAACATCAAAAGGGAAGTATCATCTATATGATCTAGTTATATTATTGACTGACTCTAAAGGCCTCTTCCTCATTACTAATAACCATATTTCAAATTGAATTTGAATATTAAATAATAATTATAATCATAGTCTACTTTATTTTTATGAGAGGGTGATATTACTTGGCACAATGGGCAAACATACCATTTACTCATTTCAAGTATATGTATCTCTTGTGGGGTTGTGGGCCATGGGGATGAAACGAGGAAACAGGTGGGGGGGTACAAGCTGGGAGCAAAAATACTTTGCCCGCTGACCCCAGGGATTGAACACGGGTCCCTCATGTTGGATTTTATAACCACGAGAGCTTGGCTTGCTAATCTAACAATTTGGTTGCTATAACTTAAGCCGGGTGGGGAGGGGGAGGTGTCCCAGTAGCTGCTAGAATTGGTCTGTGCATGCTGACATGTATTTCTGGTTGCATGATTTTGAAAGACATAGCAGAGTAAGGGTTAATTGTTACTGCAATCAGCTACTGAGCAGTGACATCATTGCCTTGTTGAAGGGAAATGAACTCTCTATCTACTAAAAGGGTGGATATGAAATAATCTAGATAGATGGCAAACAATAACAATGGTAATATTTAATCTTTCCCTCGTGATGGTAGAGATATAAAAAAATATTTTAGTGAACTGGGATTTGACCCGGGATTTGAACCTGGGATCTTCCAAGCTAATGAGGATGATATAGAAGTGTTATAAATGCATCTAACGGTTTAATTCCTATATGTGTTCAGCTTCTCTAGTGACAAATATGGTATATAATGTTAGCGCTCATGAGAGGCTCAAGATAAGCGGGCGCTGGGCAATTTTTACCTCTCGGTCCTTCTGCCAAAGCGCCCGGTAATGCTGAAAAATAAACAACCGAGCGCTGATATTTTGTCCAAAACCAGCGCCCGCGAAGCTTCACTTAGGCTTATTTGGTTTAATAAAAGGTTAGCTCCCGATAGACTAAAAGTAGCTCCCGGTTCTCAATAAATCCCCCTGATCCGGGCGCTACTTTTGAAAAAAAGTAGCTCCCGGTAAATAAACTGTTATCTTGAGCCTTGCGCTCATGTTTGTGCTTGCTGCATCTGATGCTCCTAAATCGCAGTGCAAAAGAACAGTTACACTACAGCAATTGCACTTTTCAATGTTTAGTACCATATGCTATGTCTGGTCAACCAGTGACAGTTAAGAATAAAAATACAATATTGAGACTATAAAGCAGAGTCATCCATTTATCTTCTGAGATAATTACCCGTGGAAATGATAGTTCTGAACAGTATCAAAAATGTTAAGTAGTCAATAGTGAAGGCAGAGCTTATTGAGCTCCTTATTAAATGGTTGGAAATTGCAAATTAAGCTTGAGCGGATATTATGACTCGGTTTATCCAGATTGTTGGCATTCAATTCCACTATTACCTAAATCCGGATTTGATGCAAGAATGCCCTACGCCACTTTCCATTGTCAAATCCAGGATGCAAGTATTTGTTATTAGCCTTCATAAAAATGATCAATGAGTAAATCAGTTAAAGTTTTTGAAGTTAATCGTGAGTCGGTTTATAGAGAAACTTGTTTCCCCAATGAGTATGACCCAGAAAATAAACATATGTGACCAAGTGCAACAAAAGGTACCTGATGTCGGCAGGCAAGTTTTGAAAAATAAGCAGTTCAAACTGTGAAATTATAAAGAAATCAATAAACAATGCAATGCCCTTTTTCATCATATCTTTAGAACTGAAACTTTAATTTTCAAAAGAGTGGGATCATTAAATCTCTATCAGCTTTTGTGAATATCTAAGATTTGTAAGAAATAGATATCAGGTACTTCAAAATTAAACAAAAAAGGAATGGTTGACATCACCCCCACCCCCCAATATTTGAAATAGTTTTGAAAATGTTTGAAAATGTACACAAACCCTTTTTCGGAGCGGTGTCAAACCCTACCTGATAGTGCGTTAATTCCACCGGTAGAACAGGTTTTTTCCTTTCCTTCCATCATGTAATCCTATATTAACACTTTCCACGCGGCAGGCAGCTGCAGACGACATTCCAAAATTTCACAAAATGTTTCAAAAATATTAAAATTACTGTATTTCATTACCATATTTGGAATCACCATGAGAAATGCATTGAAATAAGTACAAACATGCCTAGTGTTTGGTCAGTAATCTTTGAGATAGACTTTGAAAATTATGAAAGGTTTCTGAAAAATCTGTTTTGTGTATGGTTAAAATAATAGCCGCGTGGAAAGCGTTAAATGAATAAACTGGTATCTTAATGTGTCACCTTCCCTTGGGATTTGTTTCACCAATTATAATACATGGATTAGACACTGATCCATGCAAGGATTAGAATTAGGCCTCGGTAATGATTGGATTATATACCATAATGCTCTTGTTTTGGTATGCAATTAAGGTATATAATGAGTTAGGCCTTTGGTAATCAAGTATTCTTTTTCAGTTCCATTTCAGTTTACATATCGTCAGCCTGCTTTGATAATTGCCTAACTCATTTTTTCTAGTTTTTAGAAAAAATGAAGAAAAAAAATGAAAAAGTGAGTTAGGCAATTATCGAAGCAGGCTGACGATATGTTGAATAGCACCATGAATAGTGCAGGTGAATTCCAACAGGAGCAGTAACTGTTGGGTAGAATTAGGTTGGAGATATACCTTTAAGTGAAATGTGGCTTTGTTATAGGCCTAATACGAGTTAATATGACCCATTTTTAAACATTTTACATCATTATTACAATCTGCCTAACTCTACAAGGCTGACTTAGGCAGAATTGAAATTGTGCATTTATCAACACTTTTAATTGGTCAATGACTTAGGTATTATTACAGCATGTGCATAATGTAATGAAGTCATGATTTATGCAAAAAGCTCAATTTCGCTGAAAAGTGAGTTAGGCAATTATCGAAGCAGACTGACGATGATGAGAGCAGAACATGATTTGTATGACCGAACTGGTAATGTGCAAAGTAGAAAGGCTAAAATAACAATCAAGTAAATAATTCTATGTTTGAAAATGTATGTAAATTGGGGAAATACTAACAGGCTGTGTGGATATCGCAACCCCAAAATGCTGTATGTGTACTCCTATACTTATTCTTGTGAGGATAGATCATTTAGGCTTTTGTAATAACTCAAACACTTTGATTTTTTGTTTGTTTTACCTACAACATTTGGAAATATAAATATTAATATGCATTAATGCATATCTTCTTTTTATTGTTTGTAAGGATTTTTTTCATTATTATTATTTATGAACTATTGTAATATAATGTCTAAATTAACTTATCCCTCTTGACACAAATTACTTTCATGTTCACGTTTTCATTAATTTTGTATCCAATGCTTTATAAATGTTTCATTTAAAAAAGAATGACAAAGCAAAAAACCCTAACTGCCCCATATTTATATTCAACTAGGGCTCTGATATTATTCCATTTCATTTCAGTAAATATAAATTGGCACAACGCATTTCTCTGAAATGACAGAAAAGCGATTCTGTAATTCTCCTTGACACATTTTAATCGTTAACAAGACGGGGCAATGTATTACACGTGATGTATATGTCTTGCTCGGCTCTTTAAATCAATTCATTCTGGTTGAATAAGTACAAAATAATTGATCCTCGCTTATGCTATGTCACAGTCGCTTGTTTCATTTAATGTTTCTTTACTTATATCCTTTGGTTAAAAAACAAATACCCTAATAAAGATTGCAACAAGAGAAAGTCCACACTCATTAGAGAGGTTATAAGGTACACTGCAAATCGCAGAGAACACCTTGACGGACCTGTTCATAAATGTAACACCAAAGATTTATTTTGCAATATTTATAGGTCATTCTAGTTTAATACCTGCCTGTAAAACAGGGTGTCTTTTTTCGTCGTCTCATGAACATTAGCGTTCAGCGTGGCACTCAAATTTTGAACACATTGGATGGTTCCGAAACATTGTTCTGTGATGCGTCCGAGGTGTTCAAAACTGCCTTAGAACACCTGTGTGCTAATTTAGAACACTCATATATTGAACACAATGGATCCAAAACAGACTCACTTAGAAATATATGATAATGACCTTAATATCATAAATGGGGTATTTGGTTCACCACTAGAGGATATGATGCTCCAATAATATATATTGTGGATAATGTTACAAGAAAGAACTATAAAATTTGTTTTAAAAGATAATTAATGTCGCCATTTGACCAAATCATTGATTTTCACTTGTGCTGCGAGATGCACAAAACAAGTGCCTTCTTTTTTGATATATGTGTGGTGGTATGGGAAAACCTGTCGGAAGTCGCTAGTGTAAATATTGAGATATCTGGGTCATACCAAAATATTCCTAACAAATGAGTTCCAAGTCAATTTTCCAACTTTGGTCACAAGATAGAGATCATACCTTGAACTATAGTCTCCAGGAGTTTTTTATGCAAAATTCCAGATGTTAAGTTTATTTTAGTACTTTTCTGAACCTTTTCTGAATTTTATGTGTAAAATGCTATGTGTAAAATGTTACAAGTAAAATGACATTGTTACCATGGTAACCACTTGTGAATTCTGTCAATGCATTGTTAAGATTTTGAAAGTGAAGAACTTACAATTGTCAATAATATCGCAAAAAACTAGGTTCGTATCAAAAGTCCTTTTTATATGGCAAGCTATTCTGTGTAACATAACAATGTCGTTTTATTATTATTAGAGCATTTAAAAGATTTTGTGTACACCTTTAAATTGCCAGTTTCAATCGTGTTGCGTTTAAACTTGCCGACTTTAAAATACTATAACTGTAGTTCTAGATGGAATTTCTGAAAAATGTAAACAGTCCTATACTCAGTAGAGTATGAAGCTCTCTGCCAACGATAAAAACCAAGTTGCTAGAAAATGACCATGTGACAGGTTTCTCTGTGTTTTGGCATCAAAATTATGTATTGCTTTTGATGAATGCAGAATAATTTATTTTCACTTGCCTTGCCAACAAATTATGTCACAATGTATACGTAATATGATCATAAAATAATGTGAGCAAATGAGACGATCAGTTGGAAGTATAAAAACCCAGCATTAGCATTGAAATAGGCTATTCCATTTGAAATCTACACATCCCATATGGAAGATATAACCTTAATCATCCACACAGGGAGTGTGAATTTCAAATGGGGTCACCTGTATGGGTGACTCCATTTGAAATCTTCACTCCCTGTGGGGGAGATTAAAAGTCTTGTCTTCCATAGGGGGTGTATAGATTTCAAATGGAATCACCCATAAGTAACCCCATTTGATATTCACCCTCCCTGTGTGGAAGATAATGGTAGCTATTCCATTTGAAATCCATACACCCCCTATGGAAGATATAACCTTAATCGTCCCCACAGGGAGTGTGATTTTCAAATGGGGTTACCTGTATGGGTGACTCTTTCAAAATGTACATTCCCTGTGATTAAAGGGACATTAAGTGGTGTTGAAATTTTAAATGTTTAAAAATTTACTTCAGAATTTAAGATGAACATTAAAAATTGCCATTATTGTTGTTTCTACTAAAAAAAAACCACAGCAAATACATGCTCGTTGCGGCTCTACGAGCATTTTTGAATCAACGTTTTGTAGTACAAAGAGGGCTGATCCTATAGGTGTAAGTTCATACATGTAATACAATTGTAAAAATATACAAATCCCAGTTTTTATCATATATTTTTGTCATTGAGGGCGCTGCCTCCGCCACATCTCTTAATGCCCCTGTCTTCCACCTGGGTGTATGGTTTTGAAATGGAATATCACAATGGCATAATGTAATGACGTTTGCTTGCATTATGTTAATTAGTTGTCAGGAATAGATACATTTCAACATATTTTGCGGGGTACCGAAAATGTAACAAAAATATTATGAGATCATCCCTTTAAAACATCACAGATGTGTTGAGGCTTTCCCTGGCAATCTTGGTCTTTGCTCCAAGTATTGATTGGTCTTCTAGAAGCCGCACGCCGCATAGTCACAAAGCGTGTTGGCACCAATGAGCCTGGGAGGTGGGTCGTGTAGATGCTCATAGACAAATACCCCAACCCATAGTACTACCACTATAATGTTTAAGACGGCCTTTTTGAGCGTAAATGCGGTCTTGACTCTTTTAAGTGAGTTAAATGTATGTGAGTTATAGGTTAGGTGAGTTATTGTATGGATTCCATAAACGTTTATAGAATTGGTCAGGACTGGTGTATTATGGGAAACATTTTAGTGGAGTCCATATGATAAGTGGGTGTATAGTATGCTTCGATGATGCTTTCCCCATGGTTTCTGATTCGCACAATAAATATGACGCAATAGTGTATGCAGCATGTCACATTCTGCATCCCAGTTGGTTCCCCCTTTATTCACAGACAGCCCACATCCAACTTTTCAACACTGTAATACTGTAGTACTCTGTGTTTAAAGCAGTTGTTTATAAACTCGTAACACATCTCAGCAAACTCACCATATACAGCCTCGCCATTTATCTACCCCTTCCTGTTAACCATCCACTTTCCCTTTCTCGATCAAATGAGCCATGAATCTCACGTTTCACTCCCGATGCGTTTCTCATTTATCAATGGCTAGAATTTTATGCCACAATGATTTTCTTGCAAAGGTGGTCTATATCGTACAGGAATATTTGTCCGCGCTGTCTACAAAATCTCTCAATAAGGGCGGCTTTGTTTTGACGCGTGGCAAGGGTGTTTGCCAATTTTGGTGCGCATCATTTGGCATAACATAAATTAATCTTAACATGGTTTTGTGAAGTCCGCTGTGCTTAAATTAATGTCACGCTAATATTGGATGCTTTCAGACATGTTTTCATCACAATTTTCCAACTGCAATTTCATCGCATGTATTACAATTAATCAGGGCAATTAATAACTGCACGCAAATAGAAATACATTTAAGAATACATGATTATACACAGTAACCAAAAAATGATTAAATAAAACTATCTACAAATTGGAAAACAAAATGTTTGTTGCAGACAATTTGTTGCATCTCATCAACTCAGGAGTGTGATGGAAATTTATTTTTCAAATTGTTAAATTATTTGTTGATTGTAATTGTTTGTTTGACTAAATAACCACCTGATTAAATTGTTACCAAATTGCTTATTTCAATGACTAATTTGTTTAATTTTCAATGACTGATTGCTTAATTTTTAATGACTAACTATAACAGCTTACTTTTTAATGACTAACTGTCTGATGAATTGTAGTTCTCTTAATAATTGTTTATTCAAGTATATTCCTACGTTCTTTTTCATGTTCCTTCTGATTTATAAATGTTTACTGAATGGCTAATGTTTTATTTTAATGACTAATTATTTTGAATGACTATTTTTACTTTTTTAAGTACTAAATTGCTTATTTTTGAATAACTAAATTTCTTATTTTGATTGACATACCTTTATGAATGCCTAACGGCTCTAATTGTTGTTCATTATAATTCAATGTCTAATCGTGTATATTTCTTATTTTCTTGTTTTTCATGTTTCATCTGGATGGCTGTTTTTATGTTTGGATAACAGGTAAGACATTAGTACAAAGTAGCAATGTTAATACACTCAATTTGATATAATAATTATAGCTGCCATTATAAAAAGACAAACAGCAAGGGCAGTGGCATCGCCAGCATCATATTTTTTTGGGGGGGAAAGGGGAAGCAAGAATTTTGTTATGGGGGCATAAAACAAAATGATGCGTGCACATTTTGTTGCCATTTTACGATAAAATTGTCGAATTTGATATAATTGTAACTAATTTGGTATGCAAATGCGCGCCAAATTTAGCTGTTTTATGCTAAAATGGTCAACATTTGGTCTAGTTTAACCTAATTTAGTAAGAAAATGCCTGTGAAGCTCAGAAAGAAATTGCCTTTTTATGCTAAATTTGTCAATTTTTTTCTAATTTTAACTCAATTGATTTTTTTGTTGGGGGGGGGGGGAATGCTTACCCCCTGTAGCGCTGCCACTGAGCAAGGGTATGGGTAGTTTAAAAATCAGTCAAATGGTTGAGTATACTTGAGAAAAATCAACCTTTCTAAAATTATATTCAATCTGTTAGCTTTTCGTAAAGATGCATGACCCGATCAAATTAACCTTTCCCATCAAAATTGAGAATTTGGTGTCAAAAGAAAGCCCAGAATGTTCTCACATTAATTACTGTAAAAGTGGAATTTTTTTTGCTCTACATTTATTTTTCGCGCTAAGATCAGCAAGCGCAAAAATAAAAATGCACAAATATATTCCTATATGTTACGCCAATATAAAAATAATAATTTGGGGGCCTAATTTAACTCAATTTTGTAAGTAGAAACAACTACCATGAGAGAAAATTAGGCGCAAATTGTGTCACCACCTATCGACATGAATCTTGATTTTAAAGTTGGATTAGAACTTTTATTTGATCATTCGTCATTGAACACATAACAATTGCAATTATTTATGATGTCACAAATAAGTCATGTTTATTAAATGAATTAACCACTCAATTGCAAATAATATTATCCCCACAAATATGTTTAAATGTTTAGGTAAAGAAAACACACTATCTACCCAGATCGTGTTAATAAATAAATGTAATCCCAATTTAATTAATTGATAATATCAAAATATTTAGTGAGAGGCGTCATAAATGTCATCGTTGTAACATTTGTCATCACAATTTATAATTGAGATTTTGCATTCAAATCAAACTTGTAGAAATTAGCAGGTTTTCTGGAGAGGAGAACAATATTTTGCTGACAGAGCCAGTTAGAGACCATTGTCTACAATACCAAGCCCTATTCTTCTCCTCCAAATCAAATAGAGGTTTCAATGACAGTTCTTTTGTGAGGGGATAGTTGTTTAATTGATTTGATTTTGATCATTTTCATTCATTAAGACTTTTAATTTGAATTAATAAATAAAATAATGGAAATAATAATCGTTTGTAGAAGCTGTAGTAGATCTGCATTTTTCAAAATTATTACCAAACATTTGAATAAATCAGGTCATTTATTGATAACAGTAATTTGCCAAAAACACAATCCATCCCTGGAAAAAAGTATGAATAAAATCAGAAATCTGCACCATTTTGTTATTGTTAGCGCTGCCCTGTAGCAGCCATCGTCATGACCCATGCTACCATTGTCTCAATCTTATAGCCATTTTTGCCTCGATGCATATGAAGAAAAATATCATCAAAATCTTATAAAATCTCCGTAAAAAAAATCTTGCCCAAAAATGTACACCATTCGGCTGCCATTTTTACGTACATTTTGTGTGTTTTGGATGACGCATACTTGCTTGTGAAATGAACATGAGATATTATGCTGTATTGTGAGACGTTAATTATTTTTAATCAAAACATGAGTGTTTTTAATAGGATTTGGTTCAAAATTGGGGGTTGAAATAATAACATGATGGGCGATGGCAGCAATAATATTGAATTGAGGCAGCTAGTCAACCCAACCAGCCAGCTAACCAACCAGCCAGTACATGCACTGTTCCTGTACTCTTGCTCTAAACTGGCCCAGAGGGATTTCCCAGTCCCTCACCATTCATACACTCTTGCAGCGCTACACATGGGTGACTCAGCATAATACACTTTTCAGAGGGTCTTATTTCACTGTTAGCTCAAATGATTATAAACCAGTTGAAGAAAGAAAAAATTAAAAAATCTACAGCATTACTATTCATTCTCCACATGAACCCCCTTTGGTCCTATAAAACAAAAAGCAGTCTGACATGAAAGAAATATGAGCGGAAAAGACCTCATGCTTTTGGCCACTTTAGCTAAGGATTGTTTTGTTTGTGAAGTGCAGTCCCTCAAGCTGTGCATACTGACACCCCTATTTGGTAGAATGAGAATGGCCCTATCCAATCCTCTTTTAGCAGTGCATGTGTGCCAGCAATGTGGAAGTTTATCTGCACTCACACAAGGTGCCGTGAAACAGTTGAGTGGATGTACTATTCTAGGCTGAGCATTTCAGTGTGAGATGAATATATTTATTTGATCATTGTAGCTAGCCAAAAGCAGGATTACTAAACAGAAAGGAACTTATTTACTGGACAAAAAGGACCTCTATCTCATGTCAATAAATGGATGTTTTACTGTAGGAACTTTAATCCTCACTCTATGAGAGAGTAATCGGTGGAGTACTTGCACATCGCTTGAATATTTTACAAGGCAACTTTGTCGCAGTGACTGGATGGTGGACCCATATCCATAGCACACAGGTCATCAGTAATTGCTTGGGCACAGTGCCATAGACATACTGCCTAGATATTTGTCCAGCTCGTTTGTTGTGGTGGTGTTGGTGCACTTTATTAAAACAGTACCACATCTGTTGTTTTTTTAACTGCCAGGCTAAATAGAATCCTTGGAATTGAAATAAAGAGAATTCAGTTTGGTTTATGGTGAAGCCAGACTCGGATACTGGTCGTAGCATGTGGATAATGCATAACATTGAGGAGGAGCACTAGACAGTAGGGAAGATTGCTAAGCAGAGGAGTCTAGTCAAAATAGGGCTAGACTAGCTCAAAAGCATGGAAATGTATACCAGGAAATTATATAGGCTGTGGTATCTGCTATTTATTGTGTGGAATATTAGCTTGGAGCATGGTAAGTACCAAAGAAACTCCTAAATATTATACCCTGCCATCACGGTTCAGCTGCTTTTTAAATCAAGAGAAAATGTACATGTCATATATACATACTTTGCCAGGGTAAAGTAGGAAAACTACATTGCCAGAATTGTTCATGAAATGTTGACACTGATAGTGACTGACCAGACTAGAGGTATGATGAACTAAAGAGTGACCCAAACATCTATATTTTGAGCAAATACATTTGGAATGGTGGAGTATTCAAAAAATCAAAATAACCACACAAAAATGATCGGAACATACACTTTTAGTTTAACCATTAGCCTAGGTATATATTTGAAATACATTTTCTTCTTGTCAGAAATGTTGTTTTATTCATATTGAAAATATCGTTTTAAGTGTTTTGTTAGCAAAAATATTTACAATACTAGACTATCACTATCTATAGTTTGAGCAATTGGAAGTTATAATTTATTTAATATTTAGTATGATAATCATGATTCTTAAATTATCGCCTGGCCTCTGCATCTAAAATAGTCATCCAATATTTTATTGGGGCAATAACCTGGAAGGGCCGCCGTGGGTAAATGTACTGATGAAGATAGGTCTGTTAGTTAAAAGTGTGATGCGTTTGAATATATATTGGAGTGATCACCAAGGGGTTTTGTATTACTTGTTTTTATAGAGCTTCGTTTGAAATATTAATGAGTTCATTTATAAATGGCACAGGTATTTTGTCAATACAATACTCTTTTGCTGAGAACGTCATTGGGTATATACCAAACTCCTTAAAATGGTTTTACTGGTACTTCATGCTAAAGCTATTGATTATAAAAAGGCTAATACTTTAGTATGGCAATCATAGTATTGACGACCTTTTCACTGTAACCATCAAGTTAATTAAAAGAAATGGATATATTGGAGGAAAGTAGCAAATATTAATAGATTCCAAGGCTATCAGTACACATTTATTCAACAATATTCACAAGCATATTATTGAATAAATTCATGGATGTGTAGCCATCCAGACCATCGTTATATAAAAGGGTTCTAAACCTTGTTCAACACCTAGTTCAACATGATGAGCTGAAAATGTTGGAATCATAACATCTATCGTTTGACATTTTAGAATTGAATGTTTAATTTACATACATCATTCATCCTTCCATTCGGTGTTATACCCTGATTACCAGTATACCATCATATTATTATAGTTTCCAATTCCACTTGATGTTATTAAAATATTTATTTCAAAGTTCGTGATTCCCCTTAAACTGTACAGACTATAATAGTTTGCGGTGCCATTCTAGTTAAATGTCTATTAATTTATAATGACCTGACAGGCTTTGACGTTAATATGAAAATATTAACCTGTACATTTTGATAGCATAACACAAGCAGAGATGATGAATTGTTATCATGTTTTAATATTACAGTGTTCCATACCCGCTGTGTCTAGCAATTTATTATACAATTTACCATAGATGAAAATGTAGGTCTACTGGTGAAACAAACACCATCTATTTGTGTGTTGGGGTAGAATGACGTATGCAAGACTTCCTCGTCTTTGATACACATTTTCAACCAAATATGTGACCCGTCACATCAAAATGGACATTTTGGAGGTCCATTTTGGAGGCCCGAGTCAAATCTGAGTTATTGGTATGACTTGAAAGAGCACATTTTAAGCTTTGAAATGACACCATGTTGAAGGTAATCAGACTTTGTAATCACAAGATATAATTTGAAGAAGCATCTTTTTTTCTATTATTTCCCCTATATTTTGCCAAATATATTGGCCTCTATCTCAAAACTGTGTTTGCCGACAACATGTCCTTTTTGATGCGACTGGTCACATCTCCAAAATGCCAATGGCTTTAAAATAAAAATGTAATTAGATACAAAATATGGTAGGACTAGGAGAACATCAGCAAGCCACCATATTCTAGTGATGTCCATGCATGACACATTTTATTGATCCGTTGATGTCCTCCACATTCCCCCTAATCCCTTTTACTATTCTAAATGACACCCCTACATCTCATTTTTGCCAATAACCCTTTCATAGTGACATTGATTTATTAATGGCGTCCTCATATGAGCGCATCAAGAAGAAATTGGGCTATTGTTATAGAGTGGATGGCACACAAATGGGGGAATAAAATGCATGACCCTCAACTGGGTAAGAACAATTGGGTCAAAGAGGGGTGCATCACTTTCCATACATGGTATTATAACACCTCTCAAGTTGTTTCTCTTTTAGCTCCTCTTGAAGGAGATTGTTTTTAAATAGCTACACTTCTATCCTGTTGTCATGATCAGTACAATATGGGGATGAAATGAATTAGGATGAATTCTTACACTGTGATGCATCCCAGTTTCCCCATCCATATCCAATTCAAATTTAAGATTTTGATAGTCAGAAAAGTCTATGTTTTCCTATGACATTGACATGCATGCCATCCCTTGGATAGCTAAGCCTATAATTGAAGTCTCTATAATTGTCATGGAGAAAACAAACCTTGCATGACTAGATTAAAATAATCTTGTAATTTTTGTGGACTTAAATCCAGAAGTAGAATTATAATACAAATTGCTTTAAAAGGTCAAGCAAATTCCGTTCATTTATAAATTAGCATATTATATATTGATGATAATAGTAATGGCGTTTTGTAAATTGAAAATGGATCATAAAATGTAATGGATACTTTATTGGGTTTTTTTTCAACTGCTTATTTTAAGTGCACTGTTATTGTTAAATTTCCACAATTCTGCATGTTGTAAGGCTAAATTAAAAAAATCTTTTGTCTCAAAGCTCTTCAGTTTTTCAAAATCTAATGCGGAATGCATTTTTTAAATTTTTTTAAATGTAAAATATTGAAATCTTTGTAAAAGTGACTTTTTGTATTTAAAATGATGTGATCAATGAAAATCTGAAAAATCTGTGAAATTTAAGATTTTTGTTTTTCTAATGCGCATCAATAAACTAACGCGCGCGGGAGCTTTGAGACAAACAATTTTTTTAATTTAGCCTAAAATTATTGGATTTTGTTTTGTTCCTTTACATTTGGTGTATTGTACTTTCTACTATAGTTTGATCAGTTCCAAATTGGCGAGAAATATGTAGTTTTACATAACATAACAATTAATATTTATATAGCGCTATTTTAATCGATCCCCCGCAAAAGTAATCCAAGCGTTGTTTAAAATTTTAAACAACCAAAGTTAACCAGTGAATCGCTCAACGTTGTTTCACATTGTTGCTCACAATTTCATCAACTTGTTTAACATTTTGAGCAATATTGTATATAATGTTTAACAACGTTGAGCGATTCACTGGTTAACGTGCGGTTTTTAAAATGTTAACAGCGTTGTAAAAGTGTATAGGACCAAGAGCTACTTTGGTTAAAAAAGAGGTGTTTATAAGATAGATGGTTTATAGACGCATCTTCCTGTTACATATCTTATGGTTTATATTGTTTTCTGTGACCATATTTCAAAAGGATCAAAATGTTAGTTATAACTTTGTAATTCTCAGTTCACGACTTGTTGGCAGCTATATTCGTTCTCATATCCAGTCTTCACCTGCTAGTCTCTATACTAGATCAACAAGCTACGTGAACGTGTTTGATACTGTTTCCATACAATTCAAATGATTGAGTGATGTCCATGTTTTTTCACTTTCAAAGTGTCATCCTCTCGTACAGAAAAAGCTAAGGGCCTTTTTAGGTGACATCAATGGGCAATGCAGGTGCTGATGTGAGCCTGTGTGTATAATATAGATCTGTCCATAGAGAACTGTCTACGACTGACCTTAAAGTGTCGTTGTCCGCGCCAATATAGTGACCATTCAGACCATCTAGTGACCGGATGGGAGTCAAGTTTAACTCTGCTGTTAACCACATTCAAAGTCATCTCTAAAGGCTTTTGTAGATCTATAGATTATGTTTCCTTTACGGGAATTTGAACTCGTAATAAAATACTGTATAGTATAATTTTTGCGTGATTAATTGTTTGCGTTTTTGCTTTTCAATTCCATATTTGGGGCTTCATTTATACATAGGTACCTATAAAAGGAGTATATTTGCGTGTTGTCATTATCAAAGGTGAAAATGCGAAATTTCCACTTTTACAGTATAGAATTGTTGCCTCTTTTCTTTTGGCCAGTGTACCTCACTCCCGGACCTCACTTGTCTTTGATATAGCAAAGTACACTGGCATTAGTTCAAGTATGGCTGAGAGAGACACTGAATTAGATCCTATCCCTAATTTAGACAACTTGTTGTAACAAGATAAATACACCTGATTCATGCGCTTCTCCCCTCGCGCACAAGCCATTCATCCAGCCAGCCGCCCAGCCAGGCCAAGTAGCTGATCAAGAAAACTTGTTCACTCCATTTATGTACACACTTAATTTGACTGTACATCATGCCGTTGTTTGTTTTTAGCAAATCGAGTTTGACAAGGGGGATAGAGAGTTAACATTGAGCTCGTACTATTCAGTGCGGGAGTTTGCATGTTTGAAGAGTATTAGGTGTATGGACTGACGGAGTGTACACACAGGTTCACGTCTACTTTTTAGTTGATTTCCGCTCGGGCGAGGTTGATTTATGCTACGATAGATTCATAGGCATGTAGGTTGCACAAATTCTCTTCCCACCCACATTCTTTCACACAATTATGACTCGGTAAAAAGAATCAACCTGTTCAAATGGCTTATAATTTAGCCTACTTTCAAAGTGGCCATCAGCAACTAGCACTAGACTCGTTGCCTCCTCAATAGCCCAAAACTGTGCCCATCTAAACCTTGGTAGCAAAGACCTGAAACTGGTCGCATCTCGCTACACTCCCAGCTCAGTACCAGAGAGATACACGAACTAGACATGTGAACTTTGACCCTCTGAACCTTGGCTACAAAGACCAGGTTCTGCATGTAGTCGATGGCGAGTCCTTCCCTTCAGTCGCATCTTCCTTCTCTCACAGCACAGAACTAGTCCTATCAGCAACTGGCCAAACTGTAAAAGTGGAAATCTTTGCGCTACATTTAATTTGCCCACTATCCAGGAAGAAGAAAAAAAACTTTGCCCACCAACCAGGAAAAAAAAAAAAAAATAACCCACTGCTGAGTAAAAAAAAAAAAAGATGACTCACCCAAAAGGACCAACTCAATGTAAAGAAAACCATTAAAACCTAAAAAAAAAAACCTTTGCCGGCTTTGCTAAAATTTAAAAAAACTTGCCGCCTTTGGCGGCAAAAAAAAAAAATTCCGCCCGACCCCAACTTTCATGCGCCCCCCTGAAAATCAAATGGTGCGTCCCTTATTTGTCACAATTCACACAATTTTAGATGACATGTGGCTTATTTTATTCTAAGAAACAACCTGTCACATTCACCAGACCACTTGACTAGGATTGAGTGATCTTAAATTCTAAAGCACAGACTTTCAAATCTGTTGGGCAGCCAGCCAATCAGGAACAGGTTGTTATACTAATTGGATCCCAATATACTGTTATCATCCTGTAATGCTTGTTTAAGAGATTGGTTGTTTATTGCTGTGACAGCTGGGTGGGATGGTGTCCCAAACATGATTATGAACTTGATAAAGCACTCCTACTAGGTAATTAAATAACACTTTGTCCACTTAAAGTGTGTTTGGTGGTGAATGTAAACATATAACCCTTGTTTAATCAGTAGAGCGTATCTGCCTGTAAGTGTGTCTGATAGGATGGGTGCACCAACATGGCATTGATATCTTATGGTCTGAGGGTCATTTAAAAGCCAACCATGGCTTGAATAAGCAACAGAGGGGAAAGTTACATGTACATGGGAAGTGAAAATTCATGGGGGTTTCCCCCAAGATTGTGACAATTTATAGTAAACTTTTATTATTATTACTTAGTAATTCACATGTGATAAAGGCTATATATCTGTTTACTCATTTTTACCATGAAATTATAATTGTGAATAATATATAATAGAATAGAAGTGTTTATTCAATCAATCTGTTATGGTTTTTAAGTCTGCTATTGATCCCAAAGAGTGGTATTCACCTTATCCAGGAAGTATTAAAATATTAAGATTTTTCTTTCAATCCACGCTTCATAATCACATTTTATCGCAGTAGACTCACCACCACACTTTTGGAGATTATTCTCACCAATTTGTTAAATTCCTGTGCTCATTAATTGTTTGGTTTTGTAATAAAGTTTGGTCAATAAATGCCCATGGATGATTGAACCATTATTTATGATTGGACCATCGAACAGAGCTAGGGTGATATTTTTTTGAAAGAGCAACCCATTCTTAGGGTTTGGATTATTAACCAATATTTCAATTTATGGATAGGCTGCACAACAAATTGTCTTGTGTTTTGCCACCAGTCTTTGTTTGGTTGCCCTTTTACATGGTCTGATGGTGATATGAAGCATATAGCCTGGTTTGTTGTAGCTTTTACCAAGGCATTACCGATTATGCATTATTGCTATCCCTATTTTACTATTTAGTACTAAATTAATATGTCAACAGTTAATAGTGTTACCCATTTGATTGATTACTAAATAGGATTTCAACCATAGAACTAATTAAATCATTATATCATATATTAATATCAATCAATCAGTCACAGACTCTGTTGAACTTGAAGACAGGCGAGCCAATTGGATCATCATAATGATATCTTGATTGGTAATTATATTATGTTGCAGCCAAAGTTCCTCTTTTTCATGTGAAGGGGATTTACCCCACCAACAATTATACATGTATCATGGCTTCTTGTAGGGTTGAGGTTTTAGAGTTTGGGCTGTTGCAAAGGCGCAAGTTCATACGTGATGTGATCAAGCAAAATCAGGCGGAAGTCGGAAATATTGATTTTGACATACAAAACAAAGGATAGAAATATTGTTTTTAAATTCGCGATTTGAAAGTTCATTACTTAGACCCTGTACACACTAGCAAAAATCCCTTCATTCGATGAAGCGCTAATGATGATCAACTAATGAAGGTGCATAGTGTGTACGCTCCGCCCTTAATTGAACGAAGATTAAATCAGCTTCATTCGATGAACCTCGGGAGGTTCTTTCAACGAAGATAAATGTTAATTCGACGAAGCAAATGTGTAATGTGTACGCTCGCTTCGTCGAATGAAGCGAGTCATGCGTAACGATTGACATCCAAGGAGACAACTTCCGGTATCGCGTAACAAAACAAACAACCCGATAAACACGGTCTTTTCTTCACGCACGCTGCATAGAGCAACATCAACACACATCTTCTCCCCCATTTATAAGGTTCAGGATTTCCCGTGATATTTTAGGTGAAAACAGTGGGCAGATTTTGTGAATACCGTGTTTTACCATGATAATATTGAGATTTCAAGAAAAAACTGCGCGGTCATATTATTTTTAGGCATTAGAAAAAGCTATCGTAACAACCAATTTCCAGCGGCCTAGGCGCCCTTTCTGCTTCGTTTTGATGTACACATTTTGTTAGAAAGTTTGCATGAAATTAGTAATGAAACCTATATTTTTCGTACTAAATGCAGACAAAATGTTTTGTACAATGTTGAAATTAATAATAAAGCTGTTTTGCGCAACCATTTTTACAAATATAGCCCAAAAAACATTTTTTTAAATATTTTTCATATTACTTTTTTTAATAAGTTACTGTATGTGAATTATTTTGTTTTCCCTGCGAGGTCATGACGTGACCTGAACACATGTAAACATTCGATCTTCGTTAATAAATTACCATGCAATGTGTACGCAACTCTATCTTCGTTAGTTGTAATGTGTACGCTCTCTTAATTAACTAATGAAGATCAACTAATCATCATCGAATGAAGCGATTTTGTAGTGTGTACGGGGTCATAGACTCATACACAAAATAAATATGTTTGCATGCTTTAATTTTCGCGGTAGTTGCTTGGAGCGTGAAAAACGCAAAATGAATGTAGAGCAAATATTTACACTTTTACAGACTACAGAAGTGCTTGCATTGAACTGGTCTTCTTTTGTTTCTAAAATAAATAAGATAGTGATAGCTAATAGCCATTTGATTTTAAACTCATGCAACATGTTCTGATGATGACCAATCCGACATTTATGCCCAATGGCTAATTAATCATTGATTAGGGCACCTAAACCAGTATTTTCAAACTGTAAATTAATTAGCTTGATTTTTAGAGCAGGTATTAATTAGCCAGTAGCGTCTAATTTAATAAGCCTCGTGTGATTGGTTAGTCTCTTCTCCAGCCACCTGTATATCTTGAGGGTAAACAGACTGGTGAAATAACAGAGAGGCTAATTAATAAGACAGGACAGTAATTAGAGTTTGAAGGGGAGCGTGTGCATCGTATATGTTGTGCCTTGTGCTTTATACTATTTTTCTTCCAAGTGTCTTCCGGCATTATCTTTGATTGTATTTTTAGGCTTTAAAAAGAAGATGAAATATTAGGATGGAGATCAATGCAAGTTGTGGTTTCTGAAAGTAGGAAGGAACTGAAAATAATTTATCTCACTAATAATCAAATTGTTACATCAAAACAAATACTGTAAACCCACTTAATTTTGTGAGGGATTTATTTTCGCGAACTTTGCAAGGGATGTGGTTTATGCGAAATTAAATACCCGTAATTTAAAAATGACAATTTTGCATTGAAAGTAGCGGTAGCATTTCCAGATTCACAATAATATGAAATGCCCGCTTAAAAATGAAAGTGTATTTTTTACAGTACTACTGTTAAAACAATTTAATTTCTCCGCAACTTAATTTAGCGAATCCACGTTTGTTCAATTTTTGTGGCAATTCAATTTCACAAATTTGTATCCATAAATAATATAATTGGTGGCAACTTAATTTAGCAAATTAGTGAAATTAAATTGCCATGGAAATTAAGTTGTTTAGTCACAATAATATTAAACAATATTTGTGAGTTGATTTTGGAATCTTCAAGATTAATCAATTCACAACACATTAAATTAACGCAAAACAAGTCTTGGTACAGGCATGAGAATTTTCAGTTTTTAAACTGAATTCAGGTTTTTTTTATGGTCCAAATTTCTGCACTTTCAGTTAATTTCAGGCTGTTTTTGGCCTTTTTAGCCCGATTTCACGCACATTTTCAGTTTTTTTCACGTTTTTTCATTCTCATGCCTGTTGGTATAAACACTAACAGTTTACCAAAATGCTTAGCCAGACCATTTGAATCACTTGACCCAATAGATCCCTGCATGCTCCATCAGAAATCAGTTCGTGTCAGCGCACATTCACCCATGATTCAGTAATCTTTGAAACCAAACCATCACTGTATTATAAGCCCAAGTGGTTTGACAATGGCTTGTGCATTTAATGGTATGACCATGACCTCATATTCATAAGTAATATACTGAATCCAGTACAAAAATTGCCTGGAGACTTTGAATTTAATGAATAAATTCATAAGCTTATTTCGGCAAAATCTTTATGGTACTGAAGCCAGTGTTCACAACAGCAGGTCAGATATATTTTTTTAATCAACGTTTCTGATGAATATTTGTTGGGAAATTTATGTCTCTGAAATGACTCTATGACGTTGTTTATCTGACGGTCTGCACATTATGTAAATATTAGTACATAATGTCACGCTACATCTTTATTGCATAGATGCGATATCACTATAACTTATATAAGGGCGCTTGTATCTATGGACTCAATGACCTTATTTTATCTTTGTGACTCAATTGTTCAATTAACAAATTGGGTCTGATAATAGTAAAATACTTGAGAAAGCATTTATATCAGAGGTGATATTTCAATGCCTTTTAATTTTTGTGTACTTTTTGCGAAATAAATTGGTTCTTATATGAACTATATCAATACCAAAATGAAATGTGAAACAGTTAGACGCATTGAAAATTAACAAACTATGAAATTATGTGTACAAGATGAAAGAATAGAGAACACTACCCCGTTTCATCATTTTTATTTCCCCTAAAATGGCAGAGAAATACCAACCCCTCCCTCACAATTTTGTTCTCAAATGTATTCGCAGTGCACCACACACTACCAGTTTCCTCCAACTTCCAAGCAGAGAGCTAGATATTCCTAGTCAGTCGTGATTGTATAAAATTCATCATGAATTTTTCATGAGGGAAATTGTGTAAAAAATGGCTGGCCACACGTGCGGTGTACAATCAATCCGATCTAAGAGTGAAAGAAAGAGATCTGTCAGTAGGCATTCCATCATTGTGATTTATCAATATAGCTCTCATGATGAAGACATAAACGCCTTGTTTTGCGAAAGAAATGCAGGTGGTTTATTTATTTTTACACAAAAATGCCAAAGCATACCTACTTATCATATTCAATATAGAATGCTGACTGCTATAATGTTTGTCGGCAGAATTGCTTAAGTGGATTTTTTTTATTTTTTTTATTTTTTTTTAATTTTATTTTTTATCAAGGTTTATGAAGGCAACTTCTGAAAATAGAGGTAATCCATGTTTTGGATTAGCGCCACCTTGTTGTGAATAATAATATGTTTTTCATGAATATCAGAAATAAGGAGACCACACCTGTTTCATGATATGTAAGCCTACCTGGTAACAATGGGTCATGCAACAAACAGGATCAATTCAATTGAATGTAGAAAAGGGCTGGTGCGATTCCCCTTTACATGGTCTGTTTCTGTTATGCTTGGCTATATAGTGTTGCATTTTGTTACATTTTGGAGACAAGCATACCATACTAGTACTTCACTGTCTCTGTATACATTTACCTGTTTATATACAAAATACGTTCAATCAAAATAATATTTGTTCATATGAATGTACCCCTTGGTAAATATAATTTGTATCACCACATGTATATTTGAATTGTTTTTATGATGTATGTGATCTTTTCAGCGAAAGAAATGATAATAAAAAACTATAAATGAGAAAAAAGTACTTCACATTCAGTAAGTAATCCCCCCCCCCCCCTCCTCCTTCAAAAATGGAAAAAAGTAAAAAATCAGAAGCCAAAATTGTTGTATAAGTTAATGTATATATAATAAGGGCTTAGAAAACTTCTGACAAATATCATGAATATGTGAATTAGTGATTCAATATAGAGTGAAAGCTAGATCTGGTAAATGACACACATTGTAACATTTTTATGATGATACATGCCTACTGGAGCATTCATTCACAAAAGAGCATCAAAGCTTTTTGGAAGAAAAGCGAGATTTTGAATATAAAAGACTGAAGTGGTCAATATTGGCAAAATAAATAAAAATGAACAATTGGTGATGACACACCATCCTTGTAATAATAAGGCTTTTGGATTATCTTTGCTCAATATTCTGTAAGAGTTAATCATGGGACTGTATGTTCATATATTATTTTTGTTATTTAGATAGGCTTAAGTGGCTTTTATGATGGTAATTAAAGCAAAGATTTTGAATTCCTGGTTTTATGTACATTGAATGGTCGGCTTAGTTCTATTGTTATAGTCCTTACTTAGGCCAAATTAAATTAATTGTTTGTCTCAAAGCTCCTCTCCTGTTGTAAAACTAATGCGGAATGCGGGTTTTTTTTCAAGTTTTTTTTTTTTTTTTTTAAATATAAAATATTGAAATCCTTGTAAAAGTGAACTTTTGTATTTAAGATGATGTGATCAATGAAAATCTGAAAAATCAGTGAAATTTTGGGATTTTTTTTGTTTTTTGAAAAAATAAAAAATAAATAAAAAAAGTTTTTTTCAGATTTTTGTTTTTCTAATGCGCATCAATAAACGAACGCGCGTGGGAGCTTTGAGACAAATGATTTTTTTAATTTGGCCTTAGTTATTTGTTGGGATTCAGTTATTCCTTTATTTTCTGTGGAACATTTTGAAATCTGATTAGGGGTCCCCTGAGACAGTGTATGAATGTGAGACTAGTCTCAGGTATGAATACCTATCAAATATGTGAATGTTATGCAGATTTAGATCCAAAATGGTGACCTAATCCACATCAAAAGGACCGATCTTTTGGATTTGTGGAAATCATAATCCCTAGGCCTTCAAGGCATTTTAAAGCAACATCCATGTATGTAGATGATGGATAAACTAAAACCTGATCTTTTTTATTGGGCTTGGGATGTGATAATAATGCACCTGTTATTACAAGAAAGTCCTCCACCAACCCCACCTTAAAAGTAACAACACATAACAAAAAGCCCCCCCCCCCCCCCCCCCCGAGAAATAAGATCCCTTTAATAACCCCCTATGAAAAATAATTTCCTCTTCCTGCCACGAAAAAATAAGCTTCAAGTGAGTGCTCTCGCTGTTTAAAATAAAAGTGGTAACTATGGCGTAATATTGACAGAATGACAGTCATGATCGATGCACAAAATACGAGGAGATATTTTTATAAAAATATTGTAATTAGTGGGCGCCAGCTGAGAGCATGGCATAACTAACACTAATTAGTAATTACCTCACTGCTACATTCACCAGTCAATATATTACGCATCAAACGCAGTATGCAAGTTGTATAATATTGTGCTCAAAATTTAAAAAAAACAGTGCTCATTTTCATGTAGATCTACATATTGTTTGCAGTTGTAATTTTGAATTGTTTTGCAGGTTTGTAAATTTATGTCTCATATGAGTCAAGTGGCATTGCCTTACATGCAAAAGACATACGTTTCTATATTTATTTTTTTGAATTTTTAAAATTATCCATTTGAAATTGTTGTGCACAATTGTATAAATAGAAAGAAATCAACATAGATCGTGTTCCTGTTCTGTCAAAACCTGTTTTTCGGGCCCTTGTATATAAAGTAAACTGCCCAACGGTTATGCATTTGAAGTGTTGCTTTATACATGTTCAGGGGCAAGGTGTTGATGGATGTGTTTTTGGCCTGTGAACATGTTTAGAGCAGAATGCTACATAGGAAGTGTATTACTTTTATACATGCTGAAGGGCCAAATGGAGATACAGGGTTTTGACAGAACAGCGATAATTGTTTTATCTATCATATCTCCATGCTCATGTTTTGTTAGAATTGATTTTGTCCAGTGTGCCAAGCTATAATGTTGATTGCCCATCTCTACCTGGTTGGTTGGTTTCAGCAGGTGTATTGCGGGAATTGAAGGGCTGCAATTATTTTGTACAGGAGATGAAATATTTTCATTTCAGTTGATTGATCACCAGAATCAGTGATGAATTATAATAAGACCACTATCATGTTCAGCTTCTGAGAACATGATACTGGATTAGGGGAGGGGAAGGGGGCAAGGAGAAGGGGGGAGGAAGGAGGAGAGCCAAGGGGGAGGGGGTGGTTTCAGCAGGTGTATTGCGGGAATTGAAGGGCTGCAATTATTTTGTACAGGAGATGAAATATTTTCATTTCAGTTGATTGATCACCAGAATCAGTGATGAATTATAATAAGACCAGTATCATGTTCAGCTTCTGAGAACATGATACTGGATTAGGGGAGGGGAAGGGGGCAAGGTGAAGGGGAGGGAGGAAGGAGGAGAGCCAAGGGGGAGGGGGTGGTTTCAGCAGGTGTATTGCGGGAATTGAAGGGCTGCAATAATTTTGTACAGGAGATGAAATATTTTCATTTCAGTTGATTGATCACCAGAATCAGTGATGAATTATAATAAGACCACTATCATGTTCAGCTTCTGAGAACATGATACTGGATTAGGGGAGGGGAAGGGGGCAAGGAGAAGGGGGGGGGGGGCGGAAGGAGAAGAGCCGAGGGGAGGGGGAGGGGTGGAAGGAAAAAGGGGAGAGGAAGAGTGCCATTCAATTTCTGATGTACATGCATGCGATTGGTCAAATAGGATAAGGATCCATTTCCACAGTCTGTGGTCTATGCATGAAGAGGACGGAAGGGCTGCGATGAGAGAGGGTTAAAAACCATGGAGAGCACTGATTGATGCTGTTTTAGGTAAACATGACATTGTTCAGAAAGTTTTGTCCCTCTAGCCATTCGGTTGTTACTGTCTTGTGCATATACACTGATTCATCAGACAGACAGATATTTGCATTGCAGTATTCACGTTGCCATGGAAAGCTACCAACATCACAAATATTTTGAACATCTTAGTAACCAAAAGTGTGACCCTTTTAGACCTACATTGTAATCCTAAATCTGCTGTAAGAACCAAACTATTTTACTGATGGCATTGCATGATGTTTCCTTGTTGCTTCCACTCTGTATCTGCATCCCGACATCGGTAAAAGAGCACTATTTATGACCTGGGATCTCTCTTCACTATGCTATATTGATCAGAAAATAGAAGTTCAAGATTGTGGCTAGAACATATAGAAAACACCTGGCCCTATACCCTGCGCTAGATCATGTTAGATCTATACCCTGTTCAGTACATTATTGAACTTGACCTATAGTAATCTACCATGATTTGGAATTGGAAATACCTAGGGTCATGCTCCATCTGATTTATAACATTGAATAGCAGGAGTGCGAGCCCTGTGGCTTAACACTAGACACCTATTCATTACAGTAGGCAAGTTGGCTGGTAATTTCAAGTCTAGGGTCAGTGGGCTACATGGGGCCATTTACCAAATACCCCCAAGCATTGAACCTGACCTTACACATGACCTCGTAATTGACCCCAAACAAATTACCACATTTTATGATCAAGGAGACTACTGTCAGTGTAAAAATGAATACAAGTGTGGTATCAATTTAGACTCTCTCATAATAATAGAAATCTTGTTTGAAAATTATTCAGCATAGGTTTAATCCAAAATGCCCTTGGCATTTCCTGGTTGTTAAAATTGGCCAGGGCTCTATGGATCAATAAAAACAGTAAAAAACATTAGCAGAATATTTATAATGTATTTCTGAACATTAAAGCTTTAACTACAGATGCGCAACATTTACCAGCTTAACAACCAGCTCTCTAGCAACCTTTACCACTGGGAGACTCGGTCATGGCCGATCGAGATACAAAAATTCATTTCCAAGTGCTTGGACTATTTAAATCCGGGGTGAGGGGGTACTCGCCTATTACGGTATACGGGGATGTGCCGCTCTAATGGGTCGCTGTTTTGCACAAAATCCCTAAACATGGGGTATGATTTTGTGCTGGAAAATCCCTGGAAAGGTTTTGCTTTCGCGGAGGTACTGTTTTCTTTCGCGAAGGTCGTAAAATTCTACCCACAGTTGTTGCAGCGACAAATTCGCATCCGCGAAACGGCTACATCGGGCTTTAGAAATGGGTAGGGGTTTTAAATCTCCAGCCTCGCACCCGACCAAACCAAATCCGAGTACCCCCCCCCTGGGATTTCAATAGCCCATGCAGTAATCTCTTCTGTGATCAAGACATTCCAGTCAAATACCAGAGAGAGTAATAATTCTCAAGAACATTGGGAGGCACTCACTAGGCTTTTCCTCCATCTCTACAGAGCAACAACATAGAGATATAGAGAAATGAAGATGAGAGCTAGCATAGGCGCGGAGACAGGGACAAATAGCTCTGTACTAATCAATGGCCCATACTGAAGCACATTGCCATGCTACAGGGGTAGTATTGACCGAATCGGAGTAGGGGAGGGACGCGAAAGGTTGTATCTGACCGCAATCAGCCAGGGGATATTGTACGACATGTATTTCACATTTTATTCTTTATCTATTTTTTCTATCAGCTGAATTTTATTTTTAGAGGAGTATCGAGCAATTTGAACTTAGTATGTGTGGGGTACACAAGAGGATATTTGCCCTGGAGAAAGATCGAACTTCACAGGTTTTATTTTGTCTGTATATATTTTTAACATCGGTTCGAAAGATGCCCTTAGAAAACAAATGATTGGTCAAAATAGAGAAGAGAGGTTCTCAACAGGTTTTATTCACAGATTTATGTGAACCAAGTGATGATTCAAGTATGAATGTGTGATTTCCATTATTGTTTTTATCTTCAATATTTTAACCCCCTGAGAACTACCGGCCGATTGGTTAAAAAGATGGATACATCATTTATTGCACCAATGAGAGACATTGTTAGAATAATTGTATCCCTGATAAAGATGGAGAGATACATTTTACAAGCTGCATTTGAATTGGCTAATCATATGAGTGCATCTCGTAATAAACCAATCAGAACCACTGTAAGCTAAACCGGTAGACCCCAGGGGGTTAAAGGTGCCCATACGAATTACTCAATCCTGTGCAATTTGAAGCTAAAGGCCTATACAGGATCGTGACTCCCATGCGGGCTGGGAGAACACAGGTTCGATACCTGGTGTGGGCACTGGCGGTTCGCTCTTCGTTGGAGCCCATTTGTCACCCTCTGATGGTTTTATGGGTGTTATAGTTAGCATTAGAAATAAGAAAGTTATCCAGCAGGTAAAAAACAGAAGATCTTGGTGGTTTTTTTAGATTTAAATTTGATTAATAAAAGTCTCTAAATGTTACTATTTCTTGCTTGAAATGAATATGTTAGTTTAGACTATTGTCACACTAGAAACATTAGTTAAATTGTCATATGGGCCTATACCAATTTTGTCTTGACATAAACCATATATTTTGCAGTTCAAAAAAAAAAATTGAAACAAAATTTTGAAGAAAAAAATCAAACAAAATCCGACCAACCAACCCGATTTAAATTTTTTGGCACTTAAGGGCAACACAACATATTTGTTTTTTGACCTAACTGCAAAATGCACCCATTTATTACATAAACGGGTTTAGACTATTAACATCTTGATTGAAGGGTTGGTATTTGTGTTAAAGATATTATCATAATGTCTGTTTTATGGCAAACAAAACCCAAGTTCAAGCATAGTGCCTCCTTCAAGGATGTCTAGAGTAGGCACTTGGCACAAGGTCACTCCATCTTCTTTCTCCACAATCATGTCAGTTGTACATGTAGGGAAACTATAGTCAGTGAACATCTCTTAGGGACGCACCATTCAATTTTCAGGGGGGTGGGGGGGGGGGGGGGAAGTTTTTGGAAAAAAATGCCCCCTCTATGCAGGCCTAAAAGAAAATTCCCCCCGACCCCTCTGATGAGGAAAAAACAACCAAAAAACCTCTACCCCACCAAACTCAATATGAATGAATGAAAAAACAAATCCCCCTTACGGCGGCAAAAAAAATAAAATCCCCCCGAACCCAATTTCCTACCCCCCTGAAAATCTAATGGTGCGTCCCTTATACAAGCAACTGCAAGGATGAAGACTTCCTAAAAAGATGTCATTTTAATATTGGTAGTTTTATTCAAGTGTTGCTCTGTGTGAATGGAGTTATAAAAACACATACTGAAATCTAATTTAAAAATGTCGTCAAATGTATTACAGTTTTATTTGACTGCTTTGTTTACAACACAAATGTTATGTTTGATTTCACTGGAAAATGTACCAATTTATATTTAACACTTTCCACGTGGCTATTGTTTTACCATATACAAACAGATTTTTTCAGAAACCGCTCCCAATTTTCAAAATCTATCTCAAGGATTACTGAATCAATTCTAGTTAGGTTTGTACTTATTTGAACGCATTTCTCATTGTGATTCCAAATATGGTAATGAAATTTAATTATTTCAACATTTTTTAAACATTTTGTGAAATTTTGGAATGTCGTCTGCAGACGCCTGCCGCGTGGAAAGTGTTAAGTTAACAATATAAACCCTCTTTGTCCCTCCAAACTTCTTCCCCATCTTCGCCAACGTACCGCGCTCGTTATAAACGATCTGGTTAAACCGCTAGAGGACATAGCAACATCCAATCAAATACTGCCTGTATAAAGCAGTCCACTCTGACTCTCTCCGGCCGTCCTCCGGTTGACTTTTCCGTTTTCCCCGCAGAAGGGAATATAGAGCGATTCTATTGATGAAGAACACTTTTACATTGACACATCTATTCCAAAATCACTGTTGACATTTCAGGACTAAGTTCCCAAGTTCAGATTCAAAGTGTGTTTCTTCTTCTTTATTTAATATTTATTTTATTTTACTCAGGCAGCAGGTGATGATCGATGGGATCGATAGGTAATTTGAGAGCTAAATTTGTCCCTTAGGTATCTACATATTGTTGCTTTTGTGTTAATTGTCAATTCCTCCTTTGTCAATACTAGCACCACTTCAGTGTTGTGGCATCTATTGTCTGCTGCGGTGAACAACCATCAGTGTTGCCGGACATAAATTATAAGCCTAATTGGGCTACATAATTGTAACCAATGGAATGAAAGAGGGGTACATCTTGGGCTACTTTGAGCACAAATTGGGCTTCTTGCTCACATTTATTGACAACACTGACCATCATAGCCTAGGGGAATGAGATCATAGACATTGGATGTGATGGCGCATTAGCCCTGTATAATTATTATAACAAATTCCAAATAAACCACTGAATTTGTTTCCAGTTCCTTTCATCTTGAGCGGTTGGTAGAGGCAAAAGATATTTCAATATTATCGTTGGCATGCCAAAAATGTTAATAAAAAGCAGACTGTGTGGATATCCTATTGTAGAAATACATGTACATTATTCATGGGCTATTATTTGGTTTCTTTGAATAATAAGCTTACTTTTCTCACAGTATATTCTCCTTGAATTGATTAAGTGATTTAAAGTTTGTTGCGTTGGACTGAATGCTAAATTACAATAGACACATAGAGATACAGAGAAAGAACAGGGAGGGTGCCAACATTAAAATGTACCCTAAATTTTACCAGTTTTTTGTGAAGGAAAAAAAGATGCATATATCCTAATAGTAATATTTACCTGAGACTTATAACAATTTTTCTCACTCAATTTTTAGCTGAAACTTTAATTTGGGCTTATGTAGGTCAGTGTTAGGATTTAGTGATCTGAATTTTTGGTTTTGGATTAGACCATGGGTTAGATTAGAACATATGGCAATAGCCTTATTATTAAGACTCTACCAAAGACCAGCTTAAGAAATCTAATAATGCGCCAAAACACCTACCTATTTCTCTACCCTGGCACCAATCATGCATGATTCATCATTTTTCAACTGATTAATATTACAACACGCTTCTCGCAAACTGTGTGTGAATCATGATAACATTCTGATAAGCCAAATATTTTAAATTGGTGAGCACTCACTGTAATAGAAGGGGAAGACTCCACCAAAGTAGGTCAGTTGAACGAAAACTTTATTTTTCCACCATCAAAACTCGTGATAGTCACACCAAATTGGTTCGCTCACACTTTATTATAAGGCCATAATACTTACATGAGTTCAGCATACATGGGATTGGTGGTAACACCATGCCATATTTTTCTCATAATGACTCCAGTTTGAGGGTTTAATTAGTATGTGCTTCACCACCACAGATATTATCTCACCGGTTAGCACAAAAAGTGGCTTATATAGGTCCGGGCATGCGTTAAATTTTTAGATTGTACGCATTTGTGTGTGTTAAAGTGCAGTTTGTGTAGGGGTAACCTGGCTTGAGGGGAAGGCATATTCATTCGTTGAATGCATGGACGTAGACCGCACCTGTGTAGTTTAAACTTGGATAAAACTATAAAATGTTTGAATTGGCTAAATAGCTACTCTGTTAACTGATTTTAGTGTGCCAATCAATAGCTGTGGCATCTTAACCCCCTGGGGTCTACCTGTCTATCTTACAGTGGTTCTGGTTGGTTTATTACAAGATGTACTCATATGAATAGCCAATTCAAAAGCAGCTTGTAAAATATTTCACTACCATCTTTATCAGGGATACAATTATTCTAACAATGTCTCTCATTGGTGCAATAAATGATGTATCCATCTTTTTAACCAATCGACTGGTAGTTCTCAGGGGGTTAACAATTAGGTTTACTGTAGGTAAAACCAGTCATCCCAAAGCAGAGAGAAAGCAGCACTATGAAATTCTGAGATGCTCATCAAAGCAACCCTATTTCATTAAACATCTCAGAAATAAAATTAACCACCAATTATCAATTAGTCATTTTGCATAGCAATCAATTTATGTCCGTTGTGAAGCTGCTAATTTTGTGACAGTTGTAAAAACAATAATAATCATTTACCAGATTAGAAGCACTTTTATTATGGAAGAAAAAAAGAACACAATAGTTTTTTTTTATAAACTTGTTTGAAAGATTTTTCTCTGTTGATAGGTTAACCAACTTGATTTGGAGCCTTGCCACACACAGTTGTAGTACTCATAATAATATAGTATGTGTTCTGTATTGTAATGGAGCTTGTATCAAAGGCCGCATACAATAGTAGGTTTCAATGGTAGAGCGATTTGCTTCGATACACCCCACCACTTTTTGTCCATTTCTTAACTGAGAACAATGAATTGCGAGCCATTTCCAAAAGCAATTATTTCTTATTCATGTCTCTGATTGACAAATCAATGGCTGTATTTCCTCATTTTACAATCTGTCGATTTTCCACTTGGTGAGTTGTTTATCTAGCGGCTTGCCTTTGAAAAAGCAAACAGGACCAGAAAAGAAAACCGGCAAAATCCACCAAATTGTTTGCTTATGGTCACATACAAAGCTAATATGGTGAACCATTTGCATACGATATCATTATGGTACGAACTGGCTACCGCGCTTTTATTTTCCTCCCTTTTTTTTAGTCAAAAGGGTAGATATGTGATCGGTCATATAGTAAGGGCATTTAAATAATTGCTCATATTTCTTCCGGACGAAAAGCTTGTATTTGACCCCATAACAAGCATTTGTGACACCTCCGATTACTCTGAGGTGTTTGTGCAAGAAAGCTCTATCAAAAACGGCTGCCATTTGTAAATTTTAACAATTTGTTGTGATTTAAATAAGGCTACTGGATATATTACAACTGGCAGCTATGGCAGATGGTGTAGTCTTGTAAGAAATCTTCAGCTTGGCTTGCTGGACATGCTGCGACTAAATCACCGATACTTAAGAGAATATTTGGATTGAGTTAAAAGAGCCGTGGACAATGTTACACTTTTGGACGGCATGCATGCAAATATAGGTGTCAAAACTGGTGTGTTTGGTTAAAATTCAGAATTTAATTAAAATATATCAGCAAATCTGCTCGTTGACCCGACCGTATACCTTGGCTAAATGACACTTCAAGTGGAGGTTTTATTTTTGTATAAATAGATGAATATTTTATAAGGATCAAATTAAAAAGTGCTATTTATAGCCTAAGCCTACATAATTTGATGTTGTTCTCAAAATAAGTAGAGATTATGTTAATTTGCGATGTGATAGTTATTTCACTCTAAATTTGACCAATTGACTATTCTTTGGTCGTTACACTGGCAAAGAATGGTACTACATGTCTATAGTTTATCGAGCAAAATGTAGGTTTCTATATCTTTCCTTGTCACAGATAGATGCAAGCCTCTAAATAAGCAGGTCTTGACCAGGAGCAACTTTTAGTATTTTGACAAAAAATGGCTCCTGGTCCAATACTTTGCTGTGCAAAGTTTGGAAAACACAAGGAGCCAAAACTTGGCAACCAGCTCCTGGGTGCCCGCTTATAACAAAAGGCTTGGATAGATGTTCAAACCTTGATCAATAGTGAAAAAAGTATAGTATAATAAGCAACCAACATTTTGAGTATGATTATAAATGAGTCAATTGTTATAAATACACTTTATTCCGTAAAATTCCGTAACATTAACTTAAAGTTCGCATGATCGTTCAGAAAATCGCGGAAAAGGGTGGGTTTTCTGTACCATGCCCACGGACATTTAAGTGCACGATTTCTTAAAATTAGGGGTGTTTTACTGATGCTATGTCCGGTATTTCAACAACAAAAAATTTGGAGAGGCTATGCCCGCAAAGAAGAATTTTTTGGAATGAATATTGTGTCATATTAGATTGTCCTCGGAATAGGAAAAAGGGGTATTTTAAACCAGATGTGTCCTCGTTTTTGCGCAAAAAGGGAACTATTTAGAAAGTGTCCTTGAAATGGTGAAAAGGGGAGTTATTTTCAGACAAAACGTCCGTGCTTTGAGCAAAAAAGGGGGTCAAATTAGTAATCCTGGAACGTTCATGTGTTTATCCCTCTGAATACGAACAGAGAAAATCAATGTGAAGGGTTATTACATAATTATTCCAGATGTGGCGTACATTAAAAAGTACAAATAAAACACACACACAGGGCTATTTATTAATGAAGGTACATTGTAGAGATCTGGTTTGGAAAATCTAATTAAATTTGGGATAAGATCTTCACCTGTATCACGCACGGACTGTTATATTTTGTTCCGTCGTGGAATCAGTCCGGGGAATCAGTTTGCCATAGCGTTAATGATGGGAGGACAGTCAAGGGAAAGGTATGGGTGCACTGGTGTGGAATAATAATTTGCATTATTTGGCTCTCTTGCTATTACTCATTCCCTCCCGCCCAAGATTCTGTGTATGTAGTTCAAAATCAACCATGCAATGCGATTACCATAATATTACCTATAATCTTAATTATAGCCTCGGGTGGCAAGCCAGTCATTTCAGGAGGTAGGGGTGGGGGTGATAGCGGGGGTGGGGGGATCTATTTAGATTCAAAGCTTGATTTGTAAGTATAGTAATCAACAATGCAATTCGATTACCATATAATATCACCTATCTTAATTATAGCCCCGGGTGGCAATCGTGTCATTTCAGGAGGTAGGGGGAAGGGGGAGGGGAGGGGTAAAAGAAGGGGTGAAGGGGATCTTTCTAGATCAGTAGGGTGATGAGGGTCTTCAATTGGAGGCCTTCTGGCAGGGGGGGCATAACCGACTATTTTGTGTATATATACATAGAGTTTGTCATTTCATTTGGGGGTGGGGGGGGGGGGGGGGAGAGCCTTCTGTCTGGCAGGGGGAATTCCCTTGCCCCATCTATTTATGCCCCTGTTCTAGATTTAAAGCTGGATTTGTAAGTATGCAAATACTTTGTAAGTCAGTTCAAAACCTCATTTTAAATCCACATTCAAAATAACAGTAGAACTTGTTTGTTTAAAAGGAAACAAAGCACTTTAACAGTAATTTATTTGTTTCCTTTTGTTACGTCGCACAGCAAAAGTAATTACAACAAAGAAACAATATAAACCTTCAAAAGAGTTAACCAGACAGCTAAGTAATGAAACACATAATTAATTGGCTTGTGGAGACATGTATTGAATTGGAAAAAACTAATTATGATATTCCCCCCCCCCCCCCCCCGCCCCCCCCCCCCCCCCCCCCCCCACACAGTTGACATATCCCTCTTGTTTGTAGCTTGCATAGTTTGTCATAACATGTGACTATCAGGTTTTCGTTTAACAACAATAGAACATGTGGGGCCACACTTTGCTCAAACACATTCCTCAAAGATGACTTTTCTTTGTTAAAGAACATTAAACAAATTGCAAACATGATGACATCTTGTCATTGCAAACTGCTGTGTCTTGTGTTTATTCACTGATATGTGTAGAAGAAATAGGTCGGCCTGTGTGGCAGGCAATATCCCTGCCAAGCAATGATACAATGTATGTCGGCTCAACATTTCCTCACAAACATTCTTCTGAAATCACTTTTTTTTATGTCAACAAAATTACATTGATATGTTGTATTTTAGTTGATCGCAAAGGGGGAAAATAATATTATGCTAGTTTGCCAGAAATGTCCTGATTTAAAGGTATTTACTATTTTATTAGTCAAAATGTACAGTTCTATTTATTTTCAGCCATTTAAGGTGTTTTTGTCCAAAGGTATGCATTTTTTTCCAGGAGTTTAACTGTTTTCGGGGTTCTCTTAGTGGTATGAATGGCATCTTTGTCGTTAAAAGGCAAATGATGAAGCATCAAACTTTTTTTTTGTGAGTGTGGTACCCCAAAATATTTGTGTCTGCCCATGAAAATATTGTACTGCTAATAGGCCAAGTAAACAAAACAACAGTTGATCGTCCCCGTCCGCATCCTTTTTTCGTGCCGCATTGATTTTTTTACTATTTACTATTTTTCATTTTTTTTATATTTATAGTAAAACTTTTCGAAAAATTGCATGTAAAACTATTAAATGTTTAAGTTGCTCCAGTAAAACTTTAAAAAATGTATCTGTACATTAAATAAATGCATATACAATGTAAAGAGGCTCAGACTGTAAAATCTTTACTTCAAAAAGCCGGCGGCCATCTTGGGAAAAAAATTAGTAAATAGTAAATAACAAGCCCCTCCCGCATCCTTTTTTTGAAAAGTCCGGACGATCAACTGTTGTTTTGTTTTACTTGGCCATATATCAGTCAAACACACTTAAATGTGAAAGTGTGCCAAATATGTTTGTTTATCGTAATATAATGTGTGTACTCAGTCAACTTGGTCACACCAGCTCAGAACTGAGGCCAAAAAAAAGAAGTTGTGTTGCCCTCAGCGACCGACCCTAAAATCGTAAAAACTAGGGTCGCTTTTTGTTGTTGTTACTATTTCTTGCTTGAAATGAATAAATAAGTCTAAATAAATGTTTTTTAGACTATTGTCACACTAGAAACATTAGTTAAATTGACATATGGGCATATACCAATTTTGTCTTGACATAAACCATATATTTTTCAGCCCAAAAAAAAAAGAAATAATAAAAATAATTAAATTAAAATTAAAAAACATTAAAAAAAGAAAGAAAAGATTTCCGACCGACCGACCGACCCGAATTAAAAAATTTGGCACTCTAGGGCAACACAACATTTTTTTTTTTGGCCCGACTTCTTTGCTTGTCCTGTGTGCTTATTTTAAGTAATCAAATAGTGGAAAGCAAACTTCAGTTGATTCAATGCCAATGGATTACATAATGTTACAATTTGAATAGGGGAAAATTAATAACGAAAATCTATTTTTAATTTAGCAAATGAACGTGGGGTTAACTTATATGTATGCATTATGATTTCATTTTTAATAATCCTTAGCTTGTATGTGGATGACATCATAATTATTATACTTTAAACCCAACAAATCAAAGTCCAACGCCCCTCTAGTGGTAAGATATTAATGTTATTTCCATGTTAATGTCTTTATACGATGTTAACATCAAGAAACATAGGTAGAATATCAAATGTAATCAAATTAATGAAGAAAAATAGTTAACACTTTCCATGCGGCTATTAGTTTTACCATTATACAGAACAGATTTTTCAGAAACCTTTTGCAATTTTCAAAGTCTATCTCAAGGATTTAATACTGAACCAATACTAGGGATGTTTGTACTTATTTTAATGCATTCCAAATATGGTTATGGAATTTAACAATGTTGACATTTTTTACACATTTTATGAAATTTTGAAATGTCGTCTGCAGCCGCCTGCTGTGTGGAAAGTGTTTATAGACTTCACTTAGGTGTGTCCTATACTTGATTTTTGTTACAGCCACCCAATCCATATTTAGCCATCCTACAATAACTAATAATGTTTGGTCAAGACGATAAAGCCTCCGTAATCAAGCAATCGTGACTGACAATATCATTTAGCTGCAATTTCAAAAAGGAACTGTTTAATTTTGAAGACCCAGAAACGCTGGACCACGCTTCACAATAATCAATGTCCTACATTTCCACCATATTATCTACCGTAATTAAATCACAGCGTTCAAACAGTTGGCAAAAAGGAATCTGAGTGTGTTATCGTTATTGGTTGGCTATCTGTTTGACATGCAATTAAATTGAGCTGTAAATTGATAACGTACATAGTTGAATTTCCATGATTTTACCAGCTTAGCGTGAACGGTAATGATAGCGAGCACGTCATGACCATTGTAATTGTAGTTCTTTGCATAGAGCAAACTTCCTGAATTAATTGTTTCTTCTTTCATATTTTATGTTTGTCTTCGCTAAGTATGGTCAGTAATTGCTAAGCTGGCACTACATGTAGTGGCGACTAAATGGTACTAAAGGAGTAAAGACAGGATATTACTACCGTAATGCTACGTCAAGATACAATGTATTGTTTACACAAGCTAATTACAGCAAAGCAGGTCTTGTTCATCTTGACAATGTTATCGCATTGTTGCATGACCACCAATTAGGGTAATTAGAGGAGTGTGTGGGTCTTCATGAATGAGCAAGGTTTGCTAATTGGTTGCTGGATATTCTTAATGAATGGTTTTGACGAATACAGGTGTTTATGGTGGTGACTAGTAGAAAATATTAGGATTTAATTTAGCAAAGATATATTATATAGAGCCTTCTCCAGTTGGATGGGAATGAAGGTTTAGCTAGAATACCCAACTATAGATTAAATTATCTTAACAACAAATTATATTATACATGAAGTATACATACATAGTCGCATATGACTCTGATAAATGTGGCAAAATATAGTAAATCCTTATATTTTATTCCAATCTTGCCTCCTGCTTAAATCTGGAATATAGTAAAATAATTTTGATATGAAATAAAATTGAGTCCATTTTGTATGTTGCTGATTTAGCCTACTCATTCTTGATTTTAAGGTAATAATTGTATACAGATATTGTAGAAAACCTCTTCATTAGAAATGTAAGCTTTAGGGTCTACACGAGCTGAGTTAGAATACAAATTATGTATTCGTAATAATTTTCATTATTTCAATAATAAGGCACCCAAATTAATTTTAATAAAAGTCAAATTTAATTAGATAACTGAATTTCCATATCAAAAGTAGAATTAGTGCACTTTGTGTTTTAATAAATCTATGAGACTGTGCCTGTCACCACATTGTAGTAGGAATCGGCTGACAATCGTGATCAAAATCAGGCTGGGTATAATTAATTCTATTTGTTTTATGCATTTTATGAAATATCTTAGCCGGCTACACGAACCAGACTGATAATAATCTGTCCAGAAATTTATTCGTTTTATTTTTTTCTAAATTAGTCTAGAATCTCTGTGAGACAGAGGTTTAATTAATTATAATTAATATTTATGAGGAGAAACAAATAATGGTCACTGTCTTTAAAATTAATAAACTGTAGAACAAAACACCAGGATTCACTTACGAATTTTTGATATTCAATTTGTCATTGCTTTAGTCAGAATTCCGAAGTAGGTGAAACTGGAATAATGAAGCACATTAATATGGTGGGTCTAATAATAGATTCATCCCCTGATTTGGCCAAATTCATGCTCATGACAATTACATAATGATCAATTTCTTAGGCTGGTCAGGAGGTACATGTAAGGTGTATGTCTGTATGGATACATCTATAATAAGGAAAGAAAAGAAAAAAGTAGACTTTTCCCAAATTTTCGGAAATCTAGGGTCGCTATTTTTTTTTTTGGGGGGGGGGGGGGGGGGGGGGTTCAAAAAAATGTTTAACAAAAGTTTAAAATTTGAAAAATTTGAAAAAAGCACATTACAATTAAGAAAGATGAAAACGTGTTTTTGAGTAGTATCTGCTTGTTTACAAATTAAAAAAACCCAACAACTTTAAATCGTGTGTTTTTGTAGTATCTCTCCCTGTTTAAATTAAAAATTTAAAAAATAAAAAAATAAAGAAAATATGTGACCGTCCGACCCAGACTCTGGCCCTGAAAGTTTTTGTAGTATCTCTCCCTGTTTAAATTTTAAAAAAATAAAAAAATAAAAAATCAAGAAAAAATGTGACCGTCCGACCCAGACTGGCCCTGAAAGGGCAAGTCACCTTTTCTTTTTGCCTAATGGATGATGTCACATTAAGGTCATGGAGCATTGATACAGCTTTTCCATGAATAACACAATCACTGTACTTAATTGTTTAATTCCTCGCTTCTTGCTAAACATGTACCCGTTAATCTTGATTTTGGCCAGAGTTTTTTTGCCGTCTTTAGATTGTTACTTCTGATATACCTAACAAAGTGAGCTCTTGAACACTTTCTTACATGCCTTCACGCTTGTACTATAGGCATCCCAATGGAGGCTTTTGAATGTATAATTGCAAATTGCACGCTCTAGTAAAATACGGGAAGGTCAGATCCCGGCGAAGATAAAAATATTTCTTGATTTATTTTTGTTAGGAATGAACCGTCAGTTAGCTTACTCTCCGCGATTGCATCGGAATTGCCAAGCGTGGATTACGAGCTGTAAATTTCTCATTTAAGCCGCGAGTGCTTTATAGAACCTAGAGTTTGTACGTACATACACTTGACAAATACGGTGATGATGATTGCAAGGCAAGTGATGGAAAGACTAATCGTGGTCTTGGTGGATGGTCCCCGAGGAGTTAAAGGGAAGATTTATTTTGCTAATAGAGCTGAAGGTATTTGGCTTGTCATTGAAGTATGTGCGATGTACGGAGCTATATATAATGTTGGGCAAAGTCAACTATCTTTTGATCATGTCGTCTATCTTTGGATCATTTAATTTAAGACATTAGTTGAAAATAATTCTGGACAGCGATTCCAGTAAACTCTCATAAAATGTTAGTGTTTCCAGAGGTGGCACCAGGGGAGGGGAATCACAACATTTGCCCCTCCACTTTCCCCCACCCTTCCCCAGTCAACTCAAGTCTCACCCCGTTTTCCCCCCCAAACAATCGAACGTGTTGAGCTTAATGTCAAAATTACTTAAAATTATCTTGAAATTTCAATTCAGAGCAAATTAAGCTAATTTCAGGCAATGTTTATAATAAAAGCCAACATTTTTATCCCCAAATGTTTATGGGTAGAACATTAGTAAAGTAGTAGCATTGATTGGCCAACAAAAATATATCAGGAATAATTTGATCAAGCTGAAACTCATTTTTTTCTTCTAATTGTGGTCTTGGCGACTTGTCCCTGAGGAAAGATTTTTTACTATGGACAACCAAACAAAAAATAATTTGGCCTAATTGATCACAGCAATACTGAAAGAAAAAAACAAATTGAATATCACTCACACAATGTAATGAGGCCATATCCTATTACAAAATCTAGATCTTACAGGAGAAACTCCTCTTCCCCTCATCTCCTGTTTCCTCTAAAAATAAAACCTTTGACATTTTGACATTTTTACAGGCTAACAAAACCAACTCTCTCAAGGTGTTATATTTCACATCAAGTATATGTAGGAAATATTTCAAATTAGATTATTATCCACTTATGAAATTCAAAACGGGTCATTTGGCGTAACTTAGACAGTACACTTGAAATCAACACTTTAATTGATTAACAGTTACTCAAGTATGACAAATTTTCCCCTTTTCTCCAATTTTGGGGTTTTTCTTCTTTTCTTTCCATGGCCAGTCCTTTTTATAGTGGTTGACATGTCTTACATTTTAAACTCAGTTGTAATTACTATCGATGCAAATAAGACACTTACATGTCTGTTCAAGGGCCATCATCCTTATCCATGTTCAAGGGCCATCATCTACTACCTTACATCGGCCAGATGTGAAAATGACAAGAATTCGTAATAGAAAAAGCTGTGAAAATTATTAGTAATATACGAGACACAGTATGTATCATAAAGATGGTCACGTAGGTTAATAGGCATTTGGATCATGGGGTTCGTGACCTGTCCATCAGTGCGTGTTGGACTGCTGCGAAATTTGATATTGTGTGAGCTCGTCTCGCTAGCCTCTTGTAAAACAGGAAAAAAAAGTGGATTATGCAAATTATTACACCTGGTATCATGTTTTTACGGTTAATGGTAAATCGACGACTTGTATCGTATTTTGTTATCGTATACGAGAAATAAATAAAGATGGGAATATCATTGTCCAACGTTTCTCGTTCTGTCAATCAAACGAAGATGATGAAATAAACACGGATCAAATGATCACTCATGGGTGGAATTAGACTTGAGCAAAGTTCCACTATATTGGTGTAATGTGTAGTATACTCATTGGTACATACAAGTTAGACTTGGCTCAAGATGATGTCAGACAGTTCCAGTCTAATACCCATCATTGCTAAATGTGAGATCAAATTCATGTAAGGTGTTTGACCTGATCCGTTCTACTTTTCCCATTAAAATTTAGATTTTCGTATCCGATGAAAGCCCATATTATTTTCCCATTGCCTGCAAATTGTTAGATTGGAGACGTTTTTTCTGGATTCCATAAGAAATAGTAAGTGAATCTTGAAGTAACCTTTTGCTTCTAATGAATAAAACTGGAGTAATTAACTTAATCTTTTACAAATAATTCAGTCGAACCATGACAATGTTTGGATAGGTTATTTATTCATTTATTCATTGTACTTTCCATGCGGATATTAGTTATACCATATTCAAAACAGATTTTTCGGAAACCTTTTCCAACTGAAAGTCTTTCTCAAAAATTACTGAACCAATACCAAACATGTTTGTACTTATTTCAATGCATTTCTCATGGTGATTCCAAATATGGTGATGACATTTATTAATTTGGACATTTTTGAAATATTTTGTGACATTTTGGTACTGTCGTCTGCAGATGCCTGCCATATGGAAAGTGTTAAATTCAATCATAAATACTGTATAATCCCTTTAGAACCATTACAAAAATAAAATGTCAATAGTATCTTGCCGTGGTGTTCCTTTAATATCGCCACTTCACCTTTATCTTTCTAGCTCTCCCTGTCCGGACTCTGGAGTGTTGTTGTGACGACGTGTGTCGCATAATTCTTGCTATATCTCTAGATATAGCTTGGCCCTATAGCAGGTACTAACACATGTGTGGATTACCAGCTAGTTGTAGAGTTCAGTGTTGTTATTCTCCATTAATTAATTAACCGTAATGTAAGGTCTCGGTCCTACACACACTCAATGACCACTTATTTGTTCTTGGGGTCAGCCAGGCTGAAAGGAAACCAGGCTGGGGTTAGGTTCCCAACGGTTTCGATTTTCTAATCAATGCCAATTTTATTTAATCACCCCAACTTGGTCTTGACGAAGCTTCAATATAACGGGCGGATCTTTTGGCTTTCTTCCATCCTGTGGAGTAAATCGGGCGGAAGATGAACGGTGTATCATGTTTTGTACAAATTCCAAAGTGATGCGGCGCAGACAGGTTGGAATGATGAGTAATCGTGGGACAAATTAATTATGCAAATTATAAGCGCCATGGGTAATTAGGAAAAGAATACTGGGGCGCGAAACTTCAAGGGTAATCAGGTTGATATAGTAATGCTTGCCTTGGGACAGCGCTTAAGGCGGAAGGGGGGAATGTTACAGTTTAAAAATCTAAATGTTGCATTAGATCCAACCCTAATTGTTTAATTGCTGCGAGGAAGATATTCCTTAAGGATTTAATAATTTTACTCTTTGGTGGGATTTTCATTGAGTCACTTTAACCTTGGGAGTTACTTCTGCACCAAAAGATGAGACATTACAAATCTCAGGGCAAAGTTCTTTACTACATGTAATATGTATGGAATATAATGCATGCCCTGAGCATTCTGGTCATCACAAAGTAAAGGTTTTTTTGAAGACTAAAATAATGTTCCCGCTGATTTAAAGGCCAACCCTATTACTAAACTGCTTAACACTTTCCATTGGCAGTTGAAAATTTCCAAAATATCACAAAATGTTTCAAAAATGTCAAAATTATTAAATTTAATTACCATATTTGGAATCACAACAAGATATGCATTCAAATAACTACAAACATGCCCAGTATTGGTTCAGTAGTCCTTGAGATAGACATTAAAATGAAGGAAAAGTTTCTGAAAAATCTGTTTTGTATTTGGTAAAACCAATAGCCGCATGGAAAGTGTTAATAGCAATCCTTATGTAAGAATACCAGGATGTTCTGTTCTACCGAAGGGTCGTTTTTGCCCACTTTATGAAATTATAGCTAGAAAACCCTTAGAAATGGTATCCATATATAGGGCAAAAAAAAAGAGTTGACTTGCCCTTTCAGGGTCAAAGTCAGGGTCGGGCGGGCGGTCAGATTTTTGTTTGTTTTGAATTTTTTGAAAATTTACTGCACCAAAACACGTTTTAAAAAGATTTTTTGTTGGATTTTTGTTGTTGATTTTTTTGATTTTTAAACAAGCAGATACTACTCAAAAGCACGTTTTCATCTTTCTTTATTGTTATGTGCTTCTTTCAATTTTTTTCCAATTTTGTTTTCAATTTGTTTTTTTGTTTTTTCAATTTTTTCAATTTCAAAAAATAAAAAAAATAGCTACCCTAGATTTCCGAAAATTCGTGTCGGTCGGAAAGGGCAAGTCAACTCTTTTTTTGTTGGCCTAGAGGACATTTCACATCAGCCTGTTTTTAGGGTTGGAAAATCTTTCAGATATAGGTCATGGTTGTGGAGCTTCAGGGGCATATCTCTGTCAATAATAATTTGCGATACAGGTATTTGTAGCGACATACATGCACTCTATAATAAACTCGTTCCGTTTCATTCATGTGTTTTTTCATTGCTGGTGCCCTGTTGATTGGATAACCACGTTACTCTTCCATGTTGTCTAGCTCTGTCAGCTAATTCAATAATACAATTTAATGTAACAACTGATCTTGGCGCTGGCTGGCTGAATTATCAAACGAACTTGACGAAATGGGTCTGTAATCAAAGCATTGCTATATTTGCCATCACCTGATTTCTAACCCACCCCCCCCCCCCCATGAAAAATCAATTAAAATAAATGAATAAATAGATAAATAAATAGATAAACACAAAGCAATAACAACAACAAAAACCCACAACAACAAAACCCACACACAAGACAAAAACATAACAAAATAAACAAAAAAAAGTAAACAAAAACCCTACAAAATGCCAAAAAATAAAAAAAAACATATTAAGATTATGCATTATTGATTTCAATGTAATTTACATACTAACGCCTTGTTACATTTATGAACCTTTGTGAATGTTTACCAATGGTACAAGCACCTGTCTGATACTGACCGATTTCCCATCAATCCCCAGTCTTGTACGCTTGAACTTGAGACAAATAGACCTCTCTCTGTTAAGTGTTTGACTGGGCCTCCCTCATAAAGTCAAGTAACATCTGACAACAGAGATTTGTCTCCGGATGTCGTGATGCGCTCACCCAACATTTTTCCGGGGACATCCATCTTGTTTTTGCGTGCATGTGGCGGCCTCTTGGCACTATCTGAGAGAGAGAGAGATGTTCAGAGGAAGAGAGAAGTGATGTTCTTGGTTTCAGGTTGACATCTCGGTGACATTTGTTGTGACGGATAACAAACAACAATCTGACGAAGTGGACATGTTTGCGCTTGAAGCAGCTACCCTGAATGTATTTCTTTTGCGTATAGGTACGTGTATGTGATGTAGCTACCCGGGGGGGGGGAGGCACTCAACTTTTTTTTGGGTAGGGGTGTGCCGCCCAGGGTCTCAAAAAGGGGGGCTACAGAACTGAACTGAGTGGATTTTATGACGAAATATAGGGTCTTAAGAACTGATTTTTTCAAAAAGTAGGTCTTGAGAGCTGTCCTATAGTTCAATTTTGATTAACAGAAACGCACATTTTCGAAGAATTGGGGCTTTGGAACGCAACATTTCGCGATTTTTGAATTTTCAATAAAATTGGGGGTCTTAAGAACTGATGCAGGCTCAAAAGGGGGGTCATAAGAGCTAGCAGCAGAGGGTGAAAAAGGGGGTCTTCAGCGCGCGGCACATACCTATACCCTTTTCCAATGTCAGTGTCCCCAGGGTAGCTACAAATAACCCATTTAAAAACACACAGAACAGTTACAAATTGGCGAAGCGTGAACAATTAATCTCGTGGAAATTACTGTAAACATGGAAATGTTTGCGCTCTTTGCGCTTCAAGCAGCTACGCGAAAATAAAAACATGCACATATATTTTGTGTATAAGTCTATGTAATGAGCTCTCAAATCGAGAATTTAAAAACACTCAAAATGGCTGAAAATCAGCAAAGTGCCAACATTTAATCGCGCAAAAATTACCACTTATACAGTTGTTGAAGGCATTGTATTTTTGTGGTGTACATTTTTTTCTTGATTTTAAATAAACTCCCATATTTTGCGGTATGGAATGTTTGTTTTATAGGAAAATGGAATATTTCAATGACATGAAAATGTCTTAAATCCTTGCTAGTTAAGGCCTACACTCAGGCCTATACATATTTTGAGAAATATGTGTACCTACAAAAGTAGTTATTTGCATTGGCATCAAAACAATTTTCCATCATTAATATTTGTTTGAAATCAAATTTATTTTTGAGTAGAATATCATGAATTTGCCATTTTTCTCTTGTTTATTCATTTTCCCCATCAAAACAGGAGTCTTTCATACCAATCATCAGTTTTATATCACCATTTTGAAATACAATTGCCTCCATGCTTGGATATTTTATCCAATTAGGCAAATATGAAATAATTTCCTTGCTTATCAATATTATTTTCTAGAAACAAAAGATATAATGCCCACTGGACAAAAATTAATCCACAGTAAACTTGATACACAATGGCACGTGCATATACATGTATTTAGACATAAATAGTTGATGTCCAATTGTTCATTATTCTGGTCATCCAGCACAGCCAGGCTAGACTGCAGCATGCATACACTTAATTTTCTCTCCATATCTGGTTTAAATTCCCAGATGAGTTATGCATTTATGATAGATAAGGCAGCTGGTTAATCAATGAGTTTTAATGATTTATTTTATGGGCCAAATAAGGTCTGACAAGGGCCAAATAGGGTCTGACAAGGGCCAAATACAGTACAAGTAAGGTCAGTGAGAACTGATGAATAGTGACCATGCATAACTATCAAAATAAAAGTCAGAAGAGCAGAAAAAAATTCAATTTGGGTGGTTAGTTGAACTATTTTCTGACAGTGCAGGATCATATCAATTTCACTAAATATGTCATCACCATGATCACTGGTCATGAACGCTAGAGAGTATTTCCTGGGTAAAATTCCAAATCAGTCCTTATCTTTTTGAGGATGCAGAATCTCTGCAAGATTGTTTCCTGAGCCAAATCCCAAAGTTGGTTCATAGATCTTCATTTCATCATAATAAACATGTTCATTTCCCGAGGAATTTGCAGATTTTATCTTGGTCTATTGACATACCATTGTGATAGTGAATTAAGTGGAAAGGTTCAAAATAGTCTGGTATAATTTAATCTTCATGTGGAATTCATTTTGATATCTTATTTGAGATTTAGCCATCTCCGTAACAGACTGCTACATGCCACTTCACAGTTAGTGGTCATTGCGGGAGTGCCGCGACAGAGCTGCATCATGGTTTGACCTCCTCTTCTACCTGGTAGGGTGCTCCCTCCCCCAGTGCGAGGGGTGTTTATATTGTCAATTTTAATTTTGAATATTTATAGGCCTTGACCCATGCCCCACGGGTGGTAGATGAAAATGGCTAGTCAAGAATGCAGAAATTGATTTCAGTTATTTATGAAAATAGTTTATTTATACTGTAAAACCACTATATTTCACGAGGGATTTAATTTCACGAATAATGTAGATTCACAAAATTAGATATCTGCGAAACTGATAATTTTGCATTGAAAGTAACAGTAAAATAACCAGATTTGCGAAATTAAATGCCCGTCAAAATAGCAGCAATGTTAAATTTGCGAAGTAAAAGTATCCACAAAATTATAGTGGATTACAGTATTGCAGGATTGAAAGGGTTGGTTTTGTGATGGAATTGCTAGCAGATATTTCTTTATTGAATTATTTATTTGTTTCAAACAGTGAAGTTTAATTGTAACTGGGGAAAAGACGACATTTTTCTTCAGCAACTCTGTCTTGCATACATTAAGCTTTTGTTAACATTATAAAAGAGCACACAATTTATTTTCCTGAAATTCATAGAGTAAAGTTTGATCAGTTCCAAATTGGCAAAGCCACTAAACAACATCTAATTAATAATAGAATGTGGGTGCACATGAAGGCAACAAGCGCACTGTGCATCACTGTGACGCTTGCGTGGGGCCAAAACCGCACACGTGTAGCCACAATCGCACGAGTATGCTTAGATAACTTTTGCCTGTGGAGAGATCAAAACCCAATATTTCTCGCCAATTTGGAACTGATTATACTAGTCTATAGCATGTATTTTATGTACATATAAATTTGTCAGGATTTCTACTGGGGTGTGTATGCTCCTTTTTTCTCATCTCTGTATATGTAATTCTATTGTCATTTTGCGGGATAAAGTGATTGAATTGAAAATTATAATCCAAAATTTATTAAAATAACAATAAAAATAGCAAAAATAACTGTTTGGGGAGGTTTCAATTTCATTTAATTTTGTGTGAGACTGAACGATTTGCTATTGTTTCACACATCAATTTTGCGGCATAATTCTGTTATACCCTACACACCAACATCGGTACAGTAGTATGCGTCGTTCTTAAAAAAATCATGCACTATGAATACCCCTGTGAAGGGTATAACAGAATTACTCCTTATTTTACGTTACAGATGTTACACAATATAGCTAACTTTAATGAATTCTTCAATCACCATGGTATTTTCAACAATCCATCTTTTGTTGGTTTACTCTCTAATGTATAAAAACACCTCAAAATAATGATTTTCAAAATATATACCCAACTAGTGTTAAATCTAGCTGCAAAAGCAAACACTTTCTGTTGATAGCCAAGCTGCAAAAGCAAACACTTTCTGTTGATAGCCAATCCATCACCTGGTTTCATAACCCAGGGGGGGGGGTACCCAGGTATAATACCGGTATGGGGTTTTGGTGCAAAAATTCCCTTAACATGGGTCCCTAATCGCCAAAAAACCCTCTCACCATGGGTCCCAAATCGTAAATAAACCCCAGTCAAGTCAGCCATTTTGTAGGTAAACCCCCCTTAAAGTGGGTCGCAAATCCAATTCAAAAACAATTTCTTCCCCCCCCCCCCCCCCCCGCTTCAAAATGTCAAAATGTATGAACCCTGCCTTTTGAAACACTTTGAAAGAGAAGAAAACACCTTAAAATAATGAGATCATAGTTGATATTTGTTGTCAAAATAAACTAGGTGTTGAATTTGGCTGCAAACCCTTTCTGTTGGTATAAAATCCTTCACCAAAGTTCAAACGCACACATCCTGGCTTCCACACGCTACTGAAACACTTTGAAAGAAAAGAAAACACCACAAAATAATGACATTTTGAACACTTCTATTACTATGTAATACCATGAGGTGTTAGGATGTAAGAATAAGGTGTTGGAATTGCCATGAACTGTTGACAGCCATATGCCTGTTTTTTTTAGCTAGTTCAGGGCTTGCCATCTGCCACGCACTTTATACATTAGGTGACTACTGTAAAACACTGTGTAAAACCACTTAATTTCATGAGGGATTTAATTATTAGGAGTGACTTTTTCCATGATAACCATCTTTTTGGACTATGTGACACAGGTCTATTTTATCGCAATTTTAGACATATTTGAGAGTGTTTTATTGTTTTATCTGGAGTCTGGACTCTGGACACATACTTGTACCCCAGTACCCCAACCAGCAGTTTAATACTGCCCCAAATGTAATAACATAGATCCTCGAAAGATGAATGGTAATAGTTACAACCAAAGATATTCATCTGTAGATTCAATTTTGTACTCATGCTGTTTGTTCCCACACCATTGACCAGTGACCTTTCCCCTGCATTTCATTATCAGATCTCCACATGAAACCAGCCAAGTATCCCATTGATTTCAAGGGTGATGATATTATACCAAAGAAGCTTTTAAAGCCACCACCACAATGCATTGCGTTTTTGCAAAATACCCTAATTCTGGTCTTCAATCGGTTCCTATATAGACATGCACACAATCATGGCTTCATAGCGCATTTATCGTTGGAGCTCTAAGGTTCAAGTTTACATCAATGAATACATTATAAATTAGTTATCAGTGTTTTCCTTTTTCTTTTTTCTAGAACTTAAGAGCTCGACAAATGCATTGTGTGGAAAAAAGCTTTAGTGGGTTGGCGTTCGCGCAATGCATTATGGGAAGACCTTAAAATCTTCTTCGATATTATACCAAGGATTCTCTGCACCTCAGCAGTCCATTCCACTTTCAGAACGTAGGCCCTCTTTGATTTGAACATTCATGAATAAGGTGTCAATGAACTTGGGCTGAAGGATGAGCGTGCTCATTCCACCCATCCATACATTCATCCATCTGTCCTAATCCTAGATTATCTATTTTGCAGCTAAAATGTGGTACTAAATTAGTGGATTCTGATCTGTTAATGAACTGATTTCATTATTTTGGTTGACAACTAGAAGTGTGTCATTCCAATTAACACACTCCAATAATTAGATGGGGGTCCTTCTTCACCAACCTAGCACTGTGTTTATAATCACGCTATAATTAAAGAGGCGGCCATTTTGGTTGCCAAGTACTGTAGTATAAAAGATTCCATGTGGGAGGTTAATTAGCAAATTTAATAACCAGTCCTTAAAATGGGGTTCATAAATTGATTATGTTTTTTAATCAGAGTACATTCAATAGGTCAATTATATTTTTCCGAGCATGTAGGAATCTATACCACCACTACCAACATAAAATAATGATATTTGGTGTATGATCATTGTAGTAAGATAAAAACAGTTGGACTGCTTTGGTGTGCGAATGTTTGATCCCAATTCAGAAAGGAATAATCCATATTATTACACCTGAAGATACATTCAATACACATCAGGAATACGCAGTCTTACTGACTGAATGTAATGACTGATTTATTCCATCGTAAGGTCTTGACATCAAGTCTAGCACACTGTCAGTAGATGAATCATATCATGCAATGTTTTCCATGAAAGACTTAGCATCAGTCTAGCGCCATTTGCTGTTGATATGTATCCTGTAATTGCCCTCCCACTTTTACCCATGCTGCTCCATACCAATGGTCCACATTCGGTGCAGCATGCATAATTCGGAACCCTATCAGGTTCACAAGACGACAGAAGCCTCTATATTTTAAATGTACTTTTTTTCCAATATTTATTTTCTATTATGGCTTTAAACAAAATACAATAGCTTACTTTGTGGATTTTTGTTTTGATTCCAATGAATATTATCCAGTTAGTATTTTGCTTTTGTCAGTCACAATCACATTTTCCGCACAGAATTTTGAAGATTAAACCAGTGTAAAAATAAATGATGAATTCAACGACTACCATGTACCATTGATGAACTGCATAAATGCGAAAGCAGTTGATGCAAAAATATGTCAAGAGCAGAAGAGTGTTTGAGATGAGATGAGTACTATAAATAGGCGAGATCTTGAGAAGAATTGCCATTATGCTTCAATGAATTCAATTGTATTGTGTACTTGTCCATATCTCAGCAATTGAGAAGATTGGTACACTTGAAATTTGCAATTGAATGAATGACTGGAATTTACATTACTTATTTTGTGACTTGATAAAATTAATTCAAATATCACATAATGGGTGTACTAAGCAACGACAAAGAAAACCAACCAGGTTTCAAGCCCAACTGAACCATTTCTTTAAATCAATTTTTTTGATTTGTTTTGAAAATGTATCAACATTTTCACAACCTCTCCCCACCCCCCCAAAGACCCCCCCCCCCCCCCCCCCCCCACACACACACACAAAAAACACATCATAAAGCCTGTCCGCTTGAGTACCACAAGTCTACAGTCCCTATCTTCAGCTGTACTTTGTCCAATTTTCTCCTGATAATTTGTTTGGTTACCACAAACAGGAATCTGGTGTAGGAAGATGCAAATCAGCTCTCATCCCCATCTTTTGTGTACATTTTACCCAGAAAGAAATGGGTCATTAGATACTCAATAGCAACTCATTTAACCCTAAGGACTTTGCATGTGTAGATGAGGCCATTGGTACTTCCTTACATTATAATTACAGGTAAAGTGGTGTGGCATTTACTCTCTATTGCCTGATGAAATTACAAGACCACCAGATTCGCAACAACATTTTGAACCTGCCCAGGTGAAATTTAACGCGAAAAAAGAGATTTGCAGTATGTTAAAAGCCCCCTTAACGTTCCGGGTAAAAGCGTCATTACGGGTACCATTCATTCAGCTAAGTGAGTTCTATAGTTCACACGAAGAAAAAAATGGCGAAGACGATGACTTGCAATTCCATTAGGGAGATCAGGGCGGGATATAAATGATATATAACCTGATCGCAAATATAAGCCGGGTGAACTGGTGAGGAGTTGTGACACGTTCAAATTTTAACCCAAGCAGCGGGGAATAAATCCCGTTGATCGTAGCAAGGTATATCCTTCCGAACTCCTTTTCCTCCTCCTTCTACTTAAAAATTTTGTAGGTGAAAGTAAGATGACATAGGCAGCCATGTCATCTGGTGGTTAAATATTGCATTTCTTAGAAACGTGTTGGGAATTCCCTCTTCTATAGAAGTTCTCAAATGTATTTCAGCATTGTCTGGTTATAAATGCATTGGATATTTTTGTTTAGAAATTTAAAATGATTATTATATCACAGTGGGTCATTCTTGTTGTGAAGGCAGTCACAATATTTCTGAGTTGATAATGTTCGGTTTTCGTTTTATATCCGGTAATATAGCACTAGAATCTGGCGATAGTCTCCCGTCTTTTATTCAAATGATTCCTCGTCTTGTCTGTCGGATATGAAACAAAGCACTCCCATGAAATATGGATGTTCTGAAATTACATGGTTTGTAGGAATATCTTGGATATAAGCATCGTCGGCCGTCCATAGCATAGGAAATGTATCGGCGTGTTGTTTTGCAAGCAAGACAAGATGGAGATTATTGATAACACGAATGCGATGGCACCGAGTAGCTAAGAGCTAGAAGGGAAAATGATAATAATAACTTAGCGTTTGGCATTTGAATATAACGAGTTATCGACCCCCATCAGGAATGCATTTTTCATTTTTCAAAAAGCCTTTAGTACCAGAGGTAGCTTGAGTTCTGTTGAAATATGTAGGACAAGCCTTCTCATGTTTCTCCCGACTGTGCAGCACTGTACTAATGTCTCAGTACAGTAATGTGTATTGGCTCGTGTGCGAGGAAGAACTTTGACCACTGGTGGATTTGTGTTATAAAAGTACCTCGAGGTAGAATTGATAATGCAGGTGTGAATGGGTCTGTGAACTGCACCCTCTGGCTATGATGTAATAGGAAAACTACATGTAGAGATCAAAATTGCCATTGAACAAAATAATTTATCAAGGAATATAGTAAATTTATTATTCAATTTTGAGCTGGTTCTCAACATACGTATGTAAAGCGAATGTCTTCTTTTTCCCCATTTATTTTTGAATTTGCTGAACATGAAAAATTGTCCCTACAAAAATAATTTAGATTTTAGTATTCAATGTCTTGAGAAATATGCAGACAGTGAATATCAATAGAGATCATGTGACACATTGACGCACAAAATGGGAATTAAAAAACCCTAAACATGAAATCGTCATAGTGTCTGCAAAAACATAAGCAGAAATAGTTGTCATAATTAAGGATTTGGGACACAGCTTGTGATGTTTAAGACGACCTGTATACGGCTATTTGTTTATACTGTGCGCATTCATTTGACTGCAGTGACGTGATAGTGTTAGGTGGTCATGAATTGGTAATGTTCACTCGGTAAATACTGCCATGCGATGACAGTGACATGAATAGATCCAAGAATTAAATTTAACACTCAAAAAGCGAAACAGATTCTGTCCTCATGAACTTGAGTTTAATCACAAAATAGCTGACATACGCAACAGACTGACTATTTGTATATCTGAGATTGACAATCACTTTATTTAATAATGAGTTGTCCTACAGTATTTGCCAGCGAGGCGCGGGATGTTTGCCTAATAGTTTGTTCGTGGGCTCCGTTTGTTTGCAGCCAAATATCGCCACAGAGATAACTCCCACGAAAACGCTATGCCTTTGAGAGGGAGATAGTGACTTGGTGTGTTATGTAGGGCATAGGGTTCATGACTGGATGTCAGTGAAGAATTGAAATGTAAACTATTTATGTAATTAATCATAATATAATGACTGGATTTTGAAATTGTTATGGGTTGGGATTTAATATAAACTGGCCCGGTGTTTGTACGCTTACCGTGGGTTGAGCAATTAAGGTGGTGAAAACTAAATGAGTGGATATATATATATAGACAGGCTTGTTTGATTTTAGAATAGAGTTATCTTCCATTTTTATTTGACAACGATTCTTTTCTCAAATATAATTTGTGGATAGTAATGATTGCATGCATCTTGATTTGAATGCAGTATTGCAATACTAACATTTTAATGTTATGGTGTGGGCAATGGCAAAAGCCCCCTCCCCAAACCACTTGATTGTAACCATTGTCCTCCCCCACTTGGCACTCCCACCCCAACGAGCCCGGTGTTCTCTCTTGGTATTAAGAGGGGCAACACATGATCATTCATATTTGACGGGGTTTCACGGACAATTTTGCTAAGTTGACCCCTTTTTCGCAAAAACGAACACACATCTGGTTCAAAA